>OX352772.1:108770902-109370902 GCA_947095535.1 Poecilobothrus nobilitatus
TTCAACATTCCCAAAATAATTCTATTAATTAAAATAATATAAAATTGATGACCAAACATTTTGTGTGGTCACGCTTTCAATTGCAAACATCTGTTTATTTTGTATAGTAAAATATCAAGTACATTTATGTACATACAAATATTTAGTAAAGAAGAAGATCAAATTACATCTTCATTTGTTTAATGTCAATGATTCATATTTGTATGCAATTATATTTTAATAATATTTTGGTTAATTGTCACATGTGGAAATAATATTGTAGAACATGGAAATTATTATAATTTATTGACTTTGATCATTTTGTATAGATTCAGTAGAATCCAAATTAGTATATAAGAGCTGATTTTTTTTAAATAAAAACAGAGTTAATCACGACTCAATAAAACAAACAACTAATGCTTTATTTTATTAAACATATATTCCTGCAGTCCTTTTTGCAAGATATATGATTTCTTAATTTCATGTATTTAGATGTTGGTTTGTTAATTTATTGTATAATATAAAGTATACAATCTTGCAGTCCTTTTTGCAAGATAGTATAATTTCATATTCGTATAACGAATAAATCTGGGATGCTGTACCCATAAAAATTTAGAAAGATCGGCAATTAGTTTTGCCACCTGATAGGCAGTTTCTTCTTGCCGTTAAAATAAGAGAAGAAACTTTTTGCATCATTTATTTGGTGAGCATTTAAGTATGCTCATTATCTATTTGATCAGAAAGTGTCAGGGAATATTAAAACTTCTAAAAATACGTTAGGGAGACTATTATTATAGACCAAGACGAAATTTCACTACAAGTGTTACTGTGACAATTTATATATAAACCGTTAAATATTGCTATATCGAAAAACATTTCATATAGGTGCATCAATTTGTAAAATTTGTTCGGTTGTGTTTAGAACAATATAATAGAAATTAATTTTTAGTTTTTTAAAAATATTGCGTACTATATAATATATTTTCATATAAAATTAGTAAAAGATCTGTGAAAGCAGGAAATAAATGCAGTTTACCCCATTGCCGAAAATCTAAGAGATATCCCGAATTTAAAGTTATTTAAATTTGCAACTTTCGATTCTCCTCTATTTAATTTGTAGGTGCAAACATGCAAATTTAGTGAAGTGTTTGTGTCAGGTTCCCATTTATTATTTTAATGTGAGAAACATTTTTCACCTGATTTAATAGGAGTAAGAAAATTGAAAAATGGTGCAATTCCAAATATATTTTTGGATAATAATGCAGAAAATCTAAATACACAAAAAAAACAAGGAAATGAAAATATGGATAATCTCAGAACACCACCTCGTAAAAGAAAACGTTCTTAATGTGATCTTGCTTGGTCTCGAACATCATTTTGTAAACATTAGAAGAAAACTATTCAAAACTCAACGTTTTACAAAAAAAATTAATAATTTGTCTAAGGAATGCAAAAACAAAATCCAAATACAAAATTTAAAAAATAAAATAAAAAACTTGCAAAACAAAGTACTTAAAAGAAAACAGAATAACGAAGTCATAGATTTACAATCCATGGAAACACAAATTGAAAAATTAGAACATATAACAGAAAATGAAAAAAATTTTTCTAAAATGTTATTAATAAAAAAAGATGCAAAAGTATTTCTTGAAAAGAAGATGAAAAGCTGTTTGCACAAAGGATTTACTACAGGTGTGTATAAATTCATTTTTGTATTTATATAATATATAACTAAATTATAGTTTATTTACTAAGTTAGTTTAATTTGTTTAACTTTTCTATTTTTCTTTATTTACAGATCTACATCAACATATTTATTTTTACGTGATACATTGAAATTAAATCTTCCTAGTACTTCGTCTTTATATAGGTGGAATGATATTAAAATGATATTAATATTATTCTGCAGATGTAGTGGATGGAGTTGTTGATTTGGGATATAAGCGATCTAATCAAGTAGGAAGTTGTATATGTGTTTTTATGTTAAGAGGATTATGAAAAAATTGGAAATTCATTTCAAATTATTTTGTAACAAGCTCTATAAAATGTAATGTGATTATCAAAAATAATAAAAGAAAATTTAAATGTAATATCTTTTTTTTTTTTTTTTTTTTATTTTTTATTATTAATTTCAGACAATCTATATAAAAAATTGTGTATAAGAAATTAAATTCTAAACTAAATCTAAACTAATTCTAAAACCTAAAAGTTTATAAATCACATTACAATTTTTTTTTTTTTTTTACTTGAACAATAGCTAATTTCTAAAGTTTTTTAAATATTTCTTAAGTCTATGTTTAAATTCATGTAAGTTTTGGCTGCGTTTTAGTTGGATAGGTAGAGCGTTAAACATCTTTATTGCACTACATTTTAATCCTTGTAGCTTCTTAGTTGTAGTTGCTTTAGGTACTACAAGATGTCCTCTATATCTAGTGTTGTAGTTGTGCACGTTATCTCTTGTTATAATTGTTAATGAAGATTTCATTTTCTTGTTTATTATTTTATACACATATTTACATTTTTCGAAGTATATTAACTGCTTTATGTCAAGTTCATTTGTGGTTATATACAATTCCTTTGTACTCAATCTAGGGTTCAATTTGTATAATGTTTTTAACGATTTTTTCATAATAATACCCATTTGATTGACATGGAATTTTGTACTGTTACTCCAACTGCATATATTGTAACGAATTTTTGACAAGATGCATCCGTTGTAAATTAATTTGGCGGCTTTGTTTGGAACACCACCTGCTCTTTTGATTGCCATTATGATCGGTATTATGCTTTTCTTTAATTGTTTAATATGTTTATCCCATTTAAGATTTTCATCTATAGTCATTCCGAGATATTTCATATGTTGAACTCGTTCTACCGTGACACCTCTTGCTTTTATTGTAATTTCATGATATTTTTTCCTAAGTGTTTTGAATACAATATAATATGTCTTTTTGGGATTCATACAGAGACTATTACCGTCCAGCCAATTACCGTATATTTCCATATCTTTATTTAGGTTATTTTCTAGTTGGATTAAAGTTTTAGCCTTACATATAAAATTTGTGTCATCTGCATAAATTGTATACTTTGATTCAAAGTTACACTTTGAGAGATTCGTTACATATAATAAATAAAGAAGTGGGCCCAATATCGATCCTTGTGGGACTCCAGTATTAATCACTAGTTCAGAGCTTACAGTATTTTCAATTCGCACACAATGAGTTCTATTTGACAAATAACTCCTAAATAACCTATTTGCTATACCTCTAATTCCCAAGTCTTCAAGAAAATCTAGTAGTTTGCCATGATTGACAACATCAAATGCTTTACTTAGATCAATAAACATTGCCGCAACATAGTACCCTTCATCTAATGCGTCATGAATTTGGTCTATTGTAACCGACACAGCAGAATCTGTACCACTTCCTTCTATAAATCCATATTGATTCGAATCGAAGCCAATAGTTTGCTTAATAAATGATCTTATTCTTGTATCGATAACTCTTTCATATATTTTACTGATTGAATTTAATAACGATATGGGCCTATAATTTCCACAATCTGTTTTTTTGTCCACCTTTGTGAATTGGCACAATGACGGCTTGTTTTAAGCACTCTGGGTAAATTCCATCTGCAAGGCATGAATTTATCATTTTACATAAAATATTCTTGATAATATGTATCAGCTCTTGTAGATCTTTTACAGTAATTTTATCAGCCCCTGGAGCTGAATTTCTATGAAGATTCATAACAATTGTAACAATTTCATGTTCTGTCACGGGCGTTAAATATACTGATCTTAGATTTATGGAATTGCGCATTGTGTTTAGCACTCTGCTAGTTCTATTCTTTTTTATGATGTTTTCTCCTATTTCATTAAAATATTTGTTTAGTGTATTAGCAGTTTCAATATCGCTTGTGGTAATTTCTCCATTTTCTTTAATCAGATTACCAATATAGTCGTTCTTTTCATCCTCTTTATTTTTTATTGTGTAATTTACAACTTTCCATAGTTTTCTATTATCATTTCCTGCTTTTTCAATGCAATTGTTAATGTGGCTATTCTTGGCTTCCAGAATGACATTTTTCATCTTTTTCTTATATTTTAAGTATTTTTCTTTTTTAACCATGTTACTTGGATCTTTTTTGTGCGCTTTATATAACGAACGTCTAATTTTTAATTTGTCAAGAATAACTGGTGTAATCCAATTATTATTTCTTGATCTTATTTCATATGTTACTGTACTGCATTGTTTTGCTTCTTGTAATGTAACTTCTTGTAACAAAACTTCAGTAATTTGTTTCTCAGTTAATTTATTAGCAACTCTATTACAGAATTTATGATAGTCTGTTCTGCTATGTGAAAGCTTTAAATAAGGTTTTAATGAAGTTTTTATCATTTGAATACACACTAGGGCACTCTTATCATCAGATATTTCATTATCTTCAATTTTATATGAAATTTTATGTTGATCCTCCATATTTGATATAATATGATCAATTAGCGTATTAGTTGTAGCTGTTTGTCTTGTACTATATGTTTTATTTATGATTTTATAGCCGGAAATGTTTAACATGTCTACATATTTAATAACAGTGGTTGTTTTTTCAAATAAATTTAGATTTACATCAGCAAAAAAGATACAGTGTGAGAATCGATCTACCTTTTTTTGTAAATATTCAATAAATAAAGTGCTATTTTCATTAGGAGCTTTATAGAAAGTACCTATTTTTAGTTTAGGTTGCATATTTAACATTTCAATAACAGTGAAGTTATAGCTTTCATCTTTTTCAACTTCATTATATTTAAACTTATTATTGACAAAGATTGCAGTTCCACCTCCTCTTCTTTCATTTCTACAGTTAAATATTGCATTAAAGTTTTGTATGTTGTATGTATTAACCTCATTTTCAAAAATCCACACTTCTGTAAGAACGACGATATCAATATCTTTATAACTATGAATTAATGCTTCAAGTTCCAGTAATTTTTTATGTCTTATGCTACAAATGTTTAAGTATAAAATATTTAAGTTTCCTATATTTATTTTGTTTGATTCTGTATTCATAAAACTTGTATTATTAATCATTATGAATTACTTATCATATAATTTCTCCAAGATTCTCTGATTTTTTGCAGATGTTCCCTGTACTTATTATCAATGTGCCGCCTGTATGAAGTTAAATCTTTAGCAACCTCTTCATTAGAAATACCTATACTTTCATGATACTGTTTATATAATTTACTTAATTCTTGATAGTCAGTCGGTAGACCTTCCTGGTTGATAAGTACTTTGATGTTTGTTTGAGTTATCCCATTATAACAAATATCATTCTGGTCATAAAAATAAGACAAGTATAATCTCACGTTATTATATATTCTGTGTTCACGAAAACGTGAGAGAGCGTATATACTATCTCCTTTCTCAATCCCATTTTTGGTCATTCTAACTATTGGAGGAATCATTGGATCAATGAAAATGCTTTTTTTGTTTTCTTGAGATGGAATTTTCTTTGTTTCTTCTATGTTTTTACTTAGTGGATTTAATGTTTCTCCTTTAATCCAGTTGCCTTGGTTAGTATCTCTCTTTATTTTAGCGTTTTTATTGCTAACTTTATTCTCAATAGTAATACTTTTTATATTTTTGGTAGACGAATTTTCATGTTTGCTATTAATTTTCGTACTACTATCGGTAATATTATTCGTATTGTTGTTATAACTTGAGGTAATATTTGCGCCATATTTAAAGTTATCACAAGAAGAACTTTTGCTTTTTTGTTTATTAATTTTTGAATTTGTTCTTGTCCAAAATTTAGGATGTAACTAAATATTTTTATTGCTTTTTCTTTACTTTTGACTTTTATTGCTTTTTCTTTACTTCTAATTTCACTGTTACGAGTAACATGATCTATTGAATTTTTTACAGGTTTATCCATAACAGATTCTTTTTCTTTTTTGTTATTTATATTAATAATGGAATTTTCATTTTGTACATATTTGGTACTAATGAAATTAACTACCTTAACAACTTTCTGTGGTTGCTAGTAACCAATCGTTTTTTTTCTTTGACATAATTTCTGTTGATAAGCTGGACAAAGCTTACTGAATGTTTTATGATTAACATCCACATTTAATCTCAATTTTTCATTGTATTTTACACAATTTATGCATTTAATAATCTCATCATTTTTGCAGTCGCTGGTCTTATGGTGTTGGTGACATTTTAGGCATGTTTCCCTATTCGTCGAAATCTGCAATCTGCCGATTTATGGTTAAATCCCTTACATTTATAGCACCTCATAACATTTACAGCATCGAATACTTTGCATCTTTCCCATCCAATACACACTTTTTCATTTTGTAATATCTTAGGAAAGCTCTCCTTATCGACTTGAATCACTGCGTTGTACATTTCCTTGTTAAATTTGTTCACAGTGTGTACCTTTATAACCTTAAGGTCCGACATTTCCATAAAAGGATTTTGTTTTTTCAATTTTTGAACGATTTCCTCGTCACTGAATTTATAATTCATATTAACAATCTCAAATTTTGGTTTTATATCCGTTGGTATTTTAATTACATAGTTATCATTCATTTTTTTTTCCAACTCCAATTTTATTTTATCACGTTCTTCTACAGTATCAGTTTCAATTAAAATTGTTCCATTTGTTCTATTTTCAATATTTTTTATTTTAAGATCTTTTGGATCAACCTTTGTATTTAAATCGCTTTTCGTTTTTTCACTTTTTTGTTTGTTTTTTGGCTTAACAATCAACGGTAATTCTTTTTTCATTTTCATTCCAATATTTTTCGTATTTTTTACCATATCAGCAAATGATACAGTTTGACCCACATTTATATTATTATCGTTAATCACATTATTCATTTTTTTGCAGACCTCATCATTTTTTTTTATTACATTAATAAACGATTCATTCACCTTATCACTTTGTATTCTGAAGACTTCAGTAATTTTTTCCATCTTACGTAGCTCCATTTGTTGTTCACTCTTAATTTCTTCCAATCTTTTCGTAAAACCCGATTCTATGGCTCTCAGTAAGTTTATGACTTCACTTTCATTTCTTTTAATAGCAGCTTCAAATTCATTTTTATACTCCTTTAGATGTTCATTATTTTTTGTTACCACGGCATCCGTATTTTGTAGAACCAAATCCACATTTTGTATGTATAAGATGCAATCGTCACAGATGAATCTTACATTGTTGTTTGCATACACATTATTAATCGTCGATTGATCCAATCCTGAACATTTCCAAGCTTCATGATAAACTTTTTTACACACTCCCGAACATTGAATTCCCGTTTCACCTTTTATTTTAGCTTTGCATTTATTGCAAGACACCATTCTAAAAAGTTTATTTTATTTTATTGTTTTTTTTTTTTTTTTTTTTTTTCTTTTTGTTTTATATGTTTTGCAACATACAAAATATTTAGCACTTAGAATATTTTTTTTTTTTTTTTATTTAATTGTTTTTATGTTGTATACATAATATGATACATTACAAAAGTTATTTTTATTATTTTTCTGATTTATTTTAAACTTGTGTTGTGTTGGTTTAAAGTAATTTTCACCGATAATTAAAAACACGTCTGTACTGATTAACAGTTTTAACAGTACCTCCAATATCTAAAATTGGCCTATATCTAAAATAGGCTTCAAAGTAAGAGCTATAACCTGCAATCAAGGTCCTAACAATCGCAAATGTTTCAAGATATTTGATGCATCAGTTGATAAACCATTCTTCTATCATAATGAAAATAAAATTTACTTATTGTATGATGTACCTCATTTGATCAAAGCTATTCGAAATGCACTGTTAAAAGCAAACTTTAAAACACCTGATGGAATAGTAAAATTTGATGTTATTAGAGAAATTTTTAAATTGGAACACGGCAATGTTACAAAAATGACAAAATTAACAACATCTCATATTGAACCAACAAATTTTGAAAAAATGCGTGTCAGCTTAGCAGTACAAACATTAAGTCACAGTGTTGCAGCTGCAATTTCATCTGCAAGTGAAATTAAGTAATTTCAAAAAAATACATCTAGAGACGCAAATTCTACAGCAAAATTTAAAAATTGATACATTGTGACTGGCTAAATAGTAAAATATTAAACGACCCTAATCCTTTTAAACGTGGATTACAAATTAAAAATCATATTTGGAAAAAATTACAAGAATTAATTGTATACTTAGAAAAACTCAAATATCAACGAAATAACATATTTTGCATAAATAACATATTTTGCATATTTTACATAATTCAAACAACCAATGGTATTTTATCTTTAACACAAGAAATATCAAACGAAAATCCAAATATTTCATTTATACTTACTAGTCGTTTTAACCAAGACCCCTTAGAGAATTGTTTTTCTTATATTCGCGCTAAAGGGGGTCACTGTAAGAATCCATCAATTCACGAATTCAACATAATTGTAGCCAAATTACTATCATTAAAAATTTGTCAGCTTAATTTCAACAGGAAATCAAATTGTCAAGAAGATGATGATATTATGTTGTTGACTTTCAAGCTGTTTTAGAAGACACTCCACAAACCATTCCCTATAATTACAATAATAATAATACTGAACCTATATTATATGAAGATATTGTAAGGGAAAATGAAGGCTAAATTATATACCTATAGAATTAACATCTAGTAGATATTTTATAGGTTATATTGCACGACGAATTACATGTAAGAAATGTAAAAATGAAATTGTAAAACCAACTGAAATTTTAGCCTATTCTTCAGAAATTTTCATTCATAAAAAAATGATCTCACTGAAGCTGATATTGGTAGCTTATATGCACCGTCTGATATGTTTTTTGATATTTGCAAAATTCATATAAAAGTTTTTGAAAAAATGTTCGCAGGAAATAAGGAAGTTGAAAATATTAAAAGAATCATAATCATAAAATGTACACAAGAATCGTCTTATAAATTTTGGTTTGATGAGAAGGACTCAATATGCTGTTCACATAAGATGGAAATTTTAAATGTATTGATCACCATATTATTACGAAAACATTGTTCTTGGATTACATTCAAAGATAAAACTTGCAGAAAATCTAAAACATAGATTTTACAAAATCAATAATTTTATTATATGTGCATACAAGTAAACAAGCATGTAAAATATCAGAATATTTAAAATTTAAAAATAATGTTAAATAAGATTTAGAATTAGTGAAAATACAATTAGGTAGTTACATATAAAATCTAAAAAACTAATTGATATGTACCTAATATAAATTTTTTTTTTGTAAATGCTAATAGGTATTATAAGGTGTTATAAGAAAATAAAATATAGAATAAAAAAATATTAAGTTTTTTTTAAATTTTTACAAAGTTGTTCTTAAGAAATTCTAAATAAAAATCATTTTTCAGAAAATACAACATTCATTAATATAATTCTATTGAGGTAAATTGAATTTCAACTTTCAAATCCAAATTTTTTTATAAATCCATATCTTTCACACAATATGTTATCTATACTTATATTGCAAAGAACATAAAAAAAAAACTCACATACTTATTTCTCATCTCACTAATCGTTTTTAGCACATTTCCAAAAAAAATGTGCTTATTAGTTTCACTCTGTCCGTCCGTCTGTTTACAAAACATCTACACCGTTAAAGATAGAGAAAAAAATTTTAACCATGGGTAGGTCTCATAAAAAAATAATTTTGTGGAACAACTTTTTCATGTAGCCACATCCATTACGGAGCTACAGCCCCTCAAACTTTGAAAAAACCCTATTTTTAAATACATATATCTTATGTTCTGCTTAAGATTTTTTCAATCTGAAAACGTTATTCGACAGGTATTTTTTTTAACTTTGTAAATTAATATCAAAATTGTACAATTTTTTTAAATTTAGTATTTAAATTTACCGTTATGTGAAAACCAAATTTTGCAAGATTTTTCTACTTTCATAACTCCGCCAAGCTTTTAGATAGAGGCTTGAAATTTTGAGGCAAGAAAGAACTTTGAGAATTAGTATAAGTTTCCTCAGAAATTTTTTTTGGACCACCCCTGTTTATGAGCTATTAGGGCTCAAAAATTGAAAATATGCTATTTTTAAACACCTGTAACTTAGGAATCTGTACCCATTTTACTTCGGCAAGATATAAAAATTAAAGCTACAGTAATATATTTTTACGTGTGTTAAAGGTTTATTTTAGTTGTAAAGAAAATTTTTTGGTATCACCCCCTTAAGAGTTATTACGCCTCAAAAATTGAAAATTTCCTATTTTTAGACACCAATAACTTAGGTACCTGTAAAAATTTTTCTTCGGCAAGACATGAAAATTAAAGATTCAATAATATATTTTTACGTGTGTTAACGGTTTTTCTTAGTTATATAGGATTCCGGACTTACGGCTCCTCAAAATTTCAGAAAAGTCCTATTTTCACGTTTTTTCGTATTACATGAAATTTTCAAATTTTTGTGCAAGTCACCATTTTACACAGTTTGTGTTATGTTTTGGAAATGTGTGCTTTTAAAAACCGTTGGTTTACATTCTATCTTGTTATTTTTGTATTTTAGATTTTACAACACATATTATACAAGTATACAAAATACACATATGTACATACTTACATAAATACATTACAAAAACCAATAAAAAAAACAAAAGAAAAGAAGTTTTAAACATGCATGATGTTTAAATTATTCTTCATTCTTAACAAATGAGACAGAAACCAGGGTAATTGTCTGAAAAGAAACCATGATGTCTGGCTGTGTGTGTGTGTGTATGTGTGCATGTGTGTTGTGTGCGCGGGTGTGTTGTGTGCGTGTGTGGGTATGTCTGTGTGTGGGTATGTCTATGCTGTGTGGGCATGTTGTGTATGTGTGTGTGGGTATAAATTTCATATTTATGGTTTTGACGTAAATATCTCGGATTGATAAGCTTTTAGAGCAAATCGGACAACCACAATTGCTAGTTTTGCAAGTTGTTACGCAAGTAAAAGCAACAACTTTGCCATAGAACATTTTTTGATCCGAATAATTTTAACTTTTATTTAATTTTTTTTCTAAGTCCAAATTTCATACATAACACTCCATATGAATTTATATGAACAATTTTTTTTTGTTTTTTTTTTATATTACTAAAAATTTATATACATATGTACTTATTATCTATGCATATTATTCTTTTATTGATGACATAAAATTAAAACGGTAAAATTTTTGTTAGCAGATTCAATATTAATTTTAAGTTTCTTTTGTATTTGTTTACAGTTTTTATTATTTTTTACTTCTAATATAAAAATATATAAATTATTATATACAAAATCGATAAATTTTGGCATTGTACTTTTCATGTAGTGGAGGTCGATTCAGTGGTGGGGACAGCTGATTTTTGTTATTAATCTAATAATATATTAAACCATATAAATCGGAACAATGATTTTCAAGTTATAGTTTTCTTCATCAAATTTGTTTGAGTTCATAATTTTGTATGTAGATACTATATTTCCATCTAATAATATGCATTTTTATAATATGCATTCTATAATGGTATAATACGATTACAATTCGCATTTAGTAATAGTATTTTGCTAATGTTCTTCTTTTTTTTGTTTTTATTCCGCATACATAATTTTTTTATTTTCTTTTAAATGCCTGTAATTAATTCTGAAATGTGACAAATTACTGTGGTTTTGTTTTTACTTAAGTTTAATGGTTTAATGTTAATGAAAAGTGAAAAAAAAGAGAAAAAAAAAAAAGTAAAGAAAGTGAAATTGCAATTTATATAAAAGTATATGCATATAACATGTATGTGAATATTTTTTTTTTTCGTGTGAATTTTAAAATTTGTTTTAATTATTGTTCAAAATTTTCTTTATTCGAGTAGTAAAAATGTAATGTACCACTTAAAACAAATAATTCATGTTTCTTATTTTACTTTAATATACATATGTTAG
Organism: Poecilobothrus nobilitatus; assembly: GCA_947095535.1. Lineage (NCBI taxonomy): Eukaryota > Metazoa > Arthropoda > Insecta > Diptera > Dolichopodidae > Poecilobothrus > Poecilobothrus nobilitatus. Next base: position 108,782,847 of record OX352772.1, read on the forward strand.
AAAGAGAAAAATTTATAATCAGTTATTCAAAGTAAACAAAAAAATTAATGTGAAATTGGCGTTGCCAACTTACATATAAAAATATTTATCAACACTCCTTCCGCAACGTTAAATTTGTCATTCCCAGACCTAGTATGCATTTGTTGAATTTTGTAGCACTTAGTGCTTTTGTTAGAACATCTGCAGGCATTGCGTTGGCATTCAAATATTTCAAATTAATTAATTTTTCCGCTACGGCATCTTTAATAAAGTGGTGTCTAATGTCTATAATTTTATTCCTGCTATTTACTATATCACTTTGGGCTATCATTTGAGCACTTTGGTAGTCATTTTGGATGGTAACTAAATCATTTTTGCGAACTTTTAACTCATATAATAAATTTTTGAGATAAATTGCTTCTTTAGCAGCTTCAGTTAAAGACATGTATGCGGCTGTAGAAAGCGCTGTAGTTCTTTGTTTTCTCACTTCCCAAGAAATCGGCCCACTTGACAATTGGAAAAAATACCCTGTGTAAGACTTGTGATCATCCTTGTTACTAGCCCAATCTGCATCTGAAAAACCTTGTAAGTCCTTGTTATTTGATTTGAATTGTAAGCCTAAGTATTCAGTGTTTTTTAAATACTTTAAAACTCTTTTCGCAGCATTCCAATGAGGATTTTCAAAATTTTGATTATGCTGACTAATGACACTAACTATGTATGCTATGTCCGGCCGTTTGGCAAGTGACAGATACAGTAATGACCAGATGAGATTTTGGTATGGCACATTTTGCATCTTGTCTTTGTTATCAGAAGTTTGGGAACATATCTCTTTTGATAGTTTTACATTTGGATCAGCAGGTAAATTTGTTGGATTGCAATTTTTTATGTTAAATTTCTCTATAAACTTTTTTTGTGTTAAAATAATGGTGTCATTCTTCAAATAATTAAATTCGATTCCCAAAAATTCCTCAGGTTTTCCAAGATATTTTATTTCAAAACATTTGTGTTATTCATTTTTGAACCAGTTTACAAGTTTTTTATTGTTGGCAGCAACTATTATATCATCAACATAAACACCAATATATAATTTATTATTTTCATTTTCGTATGAATACATACACGGTTCATTTTTCATACGAACACATCCAAGTTTTTGTAAGTGACCATCCAATTTTTGATACCAAATACGACCGTTTTGTTTTAGTCCATATATGGCCTTTTTGAGCTTACAAAATTTATCTCTGTACCCATTTTTGCATGGTTCAAAATTTTCATAATATTCTGGAACTTCCATGTAAATGTTTTCATTGAATTCACCATTTAAGTAGGCGGTTGCGACATCGAATTGGTGTAGTGTTAATTTTTGTTGGATTGCGATAGCTATTAAGATTCGTATTGACCTTTCTCGGGCTACAGATGCATAAGTCTCTTGATATTACGCTCCTGGGATTTGTGAGCATCCCTTGGCTACAAGGAAAGCTTTTCTTTTAACTACATTGTTTTCCTTATCAAATTTATTTGCAAATACCCAACGACTTTTAATTATATGTTGATCTCTAGGTTTTTCAATTATTTGCCATGTTTTATTTTTATGATGGGCCTTTAACTCATTTAAAATTGCATCTTTCCATTATTCTATTTTCGCTTTGATTTGCGTCTTCTTTTGTTTCCGGATTATCCTCAAAAATTGAGTAAGTTTTATCTGGTATTTCATCTAATGGATCTTCATAATCGCTTGATAAATTATTTGAAGTGTCGTCTACACTATCATCAGAAGTTACCTCATCTGTACTAGATTTGTTTAAAATTTCAGTTCTAAACTTCTTCCTTGGTCTACCTCTGGAACCAAGGCGTATTATTCGTGGTCTTCCTCTTTTACGCTTAACCGCGATTTTATTTACGTCTTTTAACTGCGTTCCACTTTTGCTTTATAATTTTTATGGGAAAAATTATAAAGCAAAAGTGGGAAAATACCTCCGACTACCTTTTCATAAAATATGTTTCGGTCCATCTTGAATAATCATCAGTAAAAGTTAAGAAGTACCTTGATCCACCTAATGACGTTATGTTTATTGGGCCGCAAACATCAGTGTGAATAAGCTCAAGGAGTTTTTGGTTGGAGTTCCCTTTTTTTATGGTTTTAAATGGTTGACGGCACTGTTTACCTTGTAAACAAATTTCACATTTTGGTGAGTTTTCATTATTTAAAATTATTTTTTTATTTATTCCAACTATTTTTTTATTTTTAATCATCTGCTGCAAACTGCTATAATTAAGGTGGCCAAAGCGATAATCCCATAGCCTTAAGTTATTACTAATTTGACCTAAATTTGCATATTCCGAATTATTTATTCCTAATTCATATAAATTACCTCTCCTTCTTGCCATTAAAATTAATTCATTTTTGTTATTTAAAATGTTTGCCTTATGGTTACAAAACTTTACTTGTAGTACATTTTCAGTAATTTTACTTACTGATAATAAGTTTGTACGTATACTTGGTACATATAAAACATTTTCTAATTTAATTTTTTTATCTTCTACATTAATTATAATCGTTCCTTTACCTTTAACATCAGTGGTAGTTTCATTTGCCAAATTTAATTTAAAATTATTTACCTTCCTCATTTCACTGAATAATTCCATATCATTTGCCATATGGGATGTGGCACCATTATCTAAAATCCACACAAATGAATTCGACGTCTGACTTTGAATATTTAAGCAAACTTCTTGAGCTAGAGTTTTTTCTTGTCGATTGAAATTGTGGCATTCAGATGATTTGTGACCGTATTTCCTACAGGAGTAACATATAATTCCTATAATACCTATTCCTACAGGAGTAACATAACATTGTTTAATAATTTTTTTTTTATTTTTTTATTTTTTTTGAAATTTTTTTTTTTTCCTAATATTTATTTTTTAAATAATATTTTTTTTTTAATAATATCTTTTATTTAAAAATTTGTTTTTTTTCCCCTTAATATTTAGTAATAGTAATGTTTGTAATATAATATAATTTTTTATTGAATTAACTTAATCATTAATTTGTTATTGGAATTTTGGATTGTATTTTAAATATTGTAATTTATATAAAGTAATTAAACTAATAATAATAATAATAATAATAATAATAATAATAATATTTTGTTTCAAAGTTTTCTTAAATTTGTTTTCGTATTTATGAAATTTATTAAAGTTGTTAGTTTTATACTTAAATGTCGATTTATTTTGCTGTGAAATTCTTCTAACATTTTAACTTTTAGGTCTGTCGGTTCTGGTAGTTGATCTCTTGCTTCTATGGCGATCCTAAAATTTTCAAACTTTTCGGGTAAACTATATAATAGTAATATAGATAAGAGGTCATTATCTATATTAATCTCTATGGATTTTATTTTATTCACTGTATCAAAAAAATCTGAAATGTGTTGCTCAATATTCATTTGCTTTTGACAATATTCATTTGCTTTTGTGAGAATTAGTTTTTTAAACAAGGCTGCTTTTCTGGTAGGTATTTTAGAGGCGAATATTTGTTATAATTTTGCCCACAGTTCTTTTGATGTGGGGCAATCTTTTACGTCTTTTAATATCGGTGGGCTTATAGATAAAATAATTTTTGCTTTGGCTTTAGCGTCATTTATTTTATTTTTTTATTATTTTTTATTAAACAAAACCAAAACAAGGTCGTTACAAAAAAAATTCTTAAATTAATGCTTATAATTAAAATTAAACAAAACAATGACTTAAAACTAAATTTATAATAACTTAAATCATAAAAAAAGTTAATTTATTATTATTATTATTGTTATCATTAATTTTTTAATTAAACTACAATAACAACTTTATTTTAACAAAAAAATTGAAATATGATATTTGTACAGATATGTACATACATATAATGACAATCAATTTAACATATTATGTAAAAAAATGTAAATAAATATCTTATTATTACGTAGAAGTAAAATTAAAAACAAATGCATTTTTTTTATGAACAATACCTAAAAGCATTAAATTACTATCTATAAAATGTACAACAAAAATGATCTAAATAAAAAACATTAGTTGTATTATAATGCAATACAATAAATGTGCTATGTTTAAAATTATATCATAATTAAAAAAAAAAATTTTTTTTTTTTTGCTTAAGTAAGAATTAATTGTCTAAGGTCATTAAATTGGAAAAATGTAGTTGTACAATGTGTTTGAAAGTATTTCTGGAGATAGATGTAGAATAGAGATGACTAATTTTGCTAAAATTAGTACAACATCTATTGATGGATTCATTTCTACCGTACTCTGTATTATGTTTGTAGTCCATTAAAAATTTAGTATTTCTAGTTTGCCTAACACTATCGTTAAGTCTAAACTTGTTATTAAGAGATTGGATAGAAATGCTATTATTCAAAATATCAAAAGTAAAGCATGATGACAATAGTTGTCTACGTAAAGATAAAGAAAGCAAGTTTAATGAATTAAGTCTTGTAGTATAACTAGGTAGATTAGCAAAATCAAAAGGGTTATATTGATTCCTTAATGCAAATAAAAGAAATTGCTTTTGAACTGATTTGATTCTATTGGAATGAACTGCAAAGGCTGGATCCCAAACAATGTTACCGTATTCTAAGATAGATCGAACTAGGGAACAATAAAGAGATTTAGTCACAGCTAAGTCGCTAAATTCTTTAGCTCTTCTTTTAATGAAACCTAACATTTTATTAGCCTTTGAAACTATTAAATCATAGTGAAGATTATAATTAAGTTTATTATCGAGAATTCCTAAATCAGTAATGCTAAAAACCCTTTCAAGAGTTACATTATCAATTTTGTAGTCATATATTAAAGAAGACCCTTTACGTGTAAAGCTTATAACCTTACATTTCTGTATGTTGAGTTCTAATGTATTTGACGTGCACCATTTGTAACACTGATAAGCTTGATTGAAGTTTAGCTGTATCAGAATTATCTTTAACCACTTGATATATTTTTAGGTCATCAGCAAACGAAATGTGAGGTATATTGCTTAGATATTCCTAAAGATCTGAAATAAAAACATTAAACAGAAGCGGGCCTAAATGGCTGCCTTGCGGTACTCCGGAAGTGACCCCGATGGTGTTGGATAATACACCACGAAATTTAACATTTTGAGTTCTTTCTATAAGATAAGAATTAAGCTACTCAAGAAATGAACCCGAAATGCCAAAAGTTGATAGTTTGTTTAGCAAAGTGAAGTGATTCACACGATTGAAAGCTTTGCTAAAATCAGTGTAAATTGCATCAACTTGGTACCCTTTCTCCATTTGATTCAGGATTTCAGATGTATAAATCACTAGGTTCGTAGTAGTTGAACGACCTTTTCTGAAACCATGTTGTTGTTCATTTAGTTTTGCATTTATGATAGGAGACGACAATTTTTTCAAATAATTTAGGTATAGTCGAAAGGATTGCTATACCTCGATAATTTTCCACCGATGCTCTATCCTCTTTTTTAAAAATATGAGTTAAGTGGGAGGATTTCCACTTTTGTGGGAAAATCCCAATTGAAAGTGACTTATTGAAAATAAAATGAAGAGGGAAGATTAGACTGTAAGAGCAATTATGTAAAAAGATTGGAGGAATTAAGTCCGGACCAGCACACTTTTTTATATCAAGGCACAAAATTGCTTCAAGAATATCATTTTCAGAAAGATACACGTCTGTAAATAGCAAATTTGAGCTATTAGATAAGGAATTAGTCGATGTGGTAACTGGTGCTGTTGGACGATAAACTTGTTGAAAATGATCAGAAAAGAAGTTACAAATTTCTTTTGGGCAATCAGAAACCACATTGTCTTTTGATATCATTGAATTGGGATACCCAAATAATTTCCGTTTTGTGTTAACAAAATCAAAAAAATTTTTAGGATCAGTAACAAGTTTGTTGCCAATATCCGTGACATAGTTATCACATGCTGCATTGACTTTTTGTTTAAATTCAATTGCAATTTGCTTATACATATTCAATAAGTCGTCGCATGGTGCTTGATGATGTTTAAGTTTTTTGTATATTTTATTGCGCCGATTTCTCAAGTTCCTAAGATCTCTATCTAACCATGGTTCTGTTGTTTTATCCTTTTTGCGAATTTTAGGAACAAAGACATCAATAATTTGAAACAGATTTGAGTAAAAAATAGAGATTAGTAAATTGATATCCTGTTGAACTAACAGTTCGTGCCATGTGATTAATGACAAAGCATAATTAATACTTTGATAGTCAGCATTAAAAAAATCGTATATAATTTCATTATTGTAAGATTTGGCCAAGAGTGGGATAGAAGTGGAGAACTCGAAAATAAGTGCGTTATGATGAGCAGAATTGGTAAAAAGATTATCAACATCATCAGCGAGTTTACCCGACACTCTATCATATGCATTTGAAAATACAAGATCTAACCACTTATTATTACTATTAGGATAACTGATAATTTCTTGTAAATCGTTACCGTAGAACTTGATAATAAGACCGAAGTCAATTTCGTCATGAAAGTTAACCGGTCATAACAAATTATCAGCGTCGTCAACGATAAAAGAAATAGAAAGACGATTAAAATCGCCAAACACAAAAATTGAGTCATCCTCATGCATTTCTGAAATAATATTGTGATATACACTATAAAATCAGAATATGAGGAATTGTCAGAGTTCGGAGGGAAATAAACAATACCTAGGTATAAATTATTTGTACCTAATTTTATTTTAACAAATTGGTGATCGAAAGATTGATGTGTACCAGTGATTAATGATACACTAGATAAGGTATTCTTTACAGCAAGTAGTACACCACCTCCTCGCGAACAATGCAGATAGATAATCACGATCCTTTCTGTAAATGGACCAATTACCATCAAGAATTTTCTCGTTTCTAAACGAATCGTTGAGCCATGTTTCAGTTATAACTAATACCCTGAAATTACACGACTGAAATTAATACACTGAAATTAAATCAACAAAAAGCTTCTTGAGCTTGCCTCTCATACCACTACAATTGTGTTAAAACATTTTAATCTTGTTTATGTTGTTGAAAGTTTGAGAGGATTTTTTAGAGTAAGTAACGTTAGATAAAGAGATGAGATTTGAAGTTTGGTTAAAACTTGAGTAATTACTTAGAGTTTGGACGAAAAAACTTGTTATAACTCTCACGTAATTGATTCAAATGATTGTAGTAGTTGCTATTACAATGACTACGATAAGCCTTAAGATCCTCTTGCACCTCTTTAACAGAGAAGCCTATATTTTTATGATATCTGAGATAAAGATCATATAAATCTTTATAATTAGATGGCAGGCCCTCATTGTGAATGAGAACTGACAGATGAGTCCTAGTTTTACTTTCTATAACAGTGTTATACGAATCATTATGTAAATAGGCTAGGAAAAGTCTAACGTTGTAGAGAATCCTCTCATCTCTGAATCGTGACAAAGCATATTTGCAATCTTCTGTTAGAGATTGCTTTGTCATTCTAACGATTGGAGAAACAAGCGGATCTTGTTATTATTAATATTATTGTTATTATTATTAATATTAATATTAGTATTGCTATTATTTTGATTATTATTATTATTATTGTCGTTACTAATATTATTATTATTATCGTTATAATTATTATTATTATCATTATTATCGTTATAATTATTATTATTATTATTATTGTCATTTTTATTATTATTATCGTTAAAATTATCATTATTATTATTATTGTTATTATTATTATAATTTTTATTATTATTATTATTATTTTTATTATTATTATTATTATTTTTTTCGTTTTTATTTTTATTATTATTATTTTTATTTTGATTATTTTTAATTCGATTATTATTATTATTGTTACTTTTAAATTTATTATTGTTATTACTATTACCTTTATTATTATATATATTATAGTTACTGCTAACCGGTCTTAAAGTATCTCCTTGGATGAAGTTAGAGTACTTTTTGCTATTGGTAGATAATGAACTCTGAATTGGAAATTTCTTTTTAGCTTTATTACCAAAAGGAACAGCGAAAGGATTTAGAAGAAGTGTTTTAGAATGCGTGTTATTATTGTTTGTGTTAATGTTTAAACTTGCATTACTATGTGAAATAGATTTTGGTGTATTACTACTAGACTTAGACTCTTTTTTAAAAAGCTTTGTTATAGTACCTTTTTTCCATCGTTTGTAATTTATTATTTCACAAATTTTGGATTGAGGTACCACAACTTTAAAAGATTTATATTTCGGTTTAAACCTAAGATTTTTAGGAGTAATATTAATTATTATAACAGTATTTAAATTAAACTGTAATAATACATTTGTAGTCCATTTAATTTTTTCCGCAGCTTCTTCTTGTTTCACACAAGCACCACTAACATACTCCCAATAGTCTTGTTCAATTAATAATGATTCCATCTGGATCTACCAGGTATCGTAATTTTCATAACAAAACTGGTCAAATCTAAAAATGTGGTGGGTCATTTTAATATATGTATAATATGTAAATGCGAAATATATTATGATATGTATTAATAAAATAATACTTTAAAGCATATAGCTTTATCTGGATTAATCGTTTAAACAAAATGTTTTCTCTGGATAATTGACGATCACCTAGATCAAAAAAGATTTCGAATATATGTAATTGTAGGTATATTGTAAACTCCAATTTCCAACAATATGTGAAAACAATATAAATTCCAACAATTAATACGATATAATAATATAAGATGTAAATCCAATTTAAATATATATGTATATAAACTACAATTTCCAACAATATATGGAACAGGTGCCGGATTCCAATACAATACGAAAAATTTATTTAAATTTTAAAGGCTTCCAACAATATCTGTTTAGTTTAGATGCAGTCAACAACAATATCTAAAATTAACTTTATTTTTTTTTTTTTTATTTTTAATTACTACTGGAAAAACAATTTGATCACTAAGATCCTTCTTTTTTTTTTTTTTTTTAATATAACGATGTACAGCAATAATTTTCGCCTGGGCCCATAACCCTTGTTCAAAATGTTCTTTATTCGAGTAGTAGAAATGTAATGTACCACTTAAAACTAATAATTCATGTTTCTTATTTTACTTTAATATACATATATTAGAAAGAGAAAAATATATAATCAGTTATTCAAAGTAAACAAAAAAATTAATGTGAATTTGACGTTGTCAGCTTACATATAAAAATATTTATAAACAATTATGCTGTGTGAATTTTAAAATTTATTTAAATTATGATTAGAAAAGAATTGGCATACATAATGCAGTTATTTATAATCGGCCAACTTTTCTTGTTTTTAAAAAAGTTTGTTATGGATAAATACTATAAGCGCGTAGAAAATCAGAAACTTCCTCTATTTTAGTAATATATGTATAAAAAAACGAGGAAGAATACAGTTGCCTTTGTCAACTCTTAGATACCCGTACGAACCGTTAGTATGTTCTCAGCCTGTCACTCTGCTTACAATATTATTTTTTTAATATTTTAGTATTTTAAAATAATTTGGGTGAATTTTATAATTTCTAGAACTATGGGTTGTACATATATTCAAATTATATGTTTATACATTCTTCAAAAGCAGATTTTAACCTTCCACATAAAGACTATCAATCCAAAACTTTTTCAAATATTCTATAGTACCATTTAATACTAAGCGGTAAATGTATATTAAATTTACTAAGTACAAAATACTAAATATAATTTTAAATATTATATTATATTAATGCGTACATAGTTTATTTATATTGTTATAAGTATATTGCCATACATTGCAATATTTCTTTAAAAATATTTCCATAGAATAATTTCTTACAATAAAATACATATATGTATGTATGTAAATACGGCGCTATATAATATACATCTATACTCTTATAATTCATTCATCAGCGACATATACGATATGTAAATAAACATGATATTATGTAAGTATGTATGTATATCAATATCATATAAATAAAAATTCTTCAAGTAATCGTTATGTTGTTTATTTATTTAAATTTTTTTGTACTACGCATTATATCTTCAACAATTTCAAATTATCGACTAAAACAAAATGCAAAAAATTCGTTACAGAAATTTGTTAGAAAATTTTAAAAAATCAAGTAACACTTTCGTTAATTGTAAAGCAACCCTATATTATTAAAAAAAGTTGTTAACAGAAATAATAGTATAATGTTGAAGCTTTAATTTTTGTGTATTACTTAAAAAATTTTAACAGGTGTTCAAGTTACAGGTGTTTAAAAATAGCTCATACTTATTTTCAAAGATCTAACTTCTGTCAAAATTTCAAGTTTCCAGCTTTAACCGTTTAGAAGATAGAAGGCTTAAAGGATTTTGCAAAATTTGAGTTTCGCATAACGGTAAATTAAGATTCTGTATGCCACAACTATATATTTATTCTATATATACTTTTAAAGCTAATAAAAGTAGTAATCGTTTGGCGTTTTCAAAATGAAGATATACCTTATACAACTTGTGCTATAACAATTTAAATATAGAGCTTTTTTGAACCTTTGGGGAGCTGTAGCTCCGTAACGGATGGGGCTATAAAAGAAAGTTATTAAAAATAAAATTAATATTTTTGTGAAATCTATCAGTAGTTAAAATTTCATAGCTCTATTGCAAAAAAAATGTGGGGATCTAAAAGTTAGGTGTTCGAGAGCTACCCTAAGGATCTGTCCAAACTCAACCAAAAAAAATAGGGAACCTACAAATTACTCCCAGAATATTTTGTGTAAATTTCAAGATTCTAGCTTTCTTAGTTTTTGAGTTAGCGTGCTGGCGGACGGACGGACATGGCTCAAAAGTCTCAGAATTTTTTTCTGATCAGATCCATACCTTTGAAGGTATATCTAGCTCACTTATTTCGAGGTGTTACAAACGGAGTAGTAATTTTATTATACCCGATCCTATCGTACGGGTATAAAAATATTTAACATGTATGTATGTACCTATCTAAAATTAAAATAGAATCAAATATTCACGATGATATTTTTTTAAAAGAATTATTGAGAAAAAGAAACAAAGCAAAGGAAAAAATTAGAGAGCAAATGGGGCACTTAAAATTTGAAGAAACCCGGCATTGCCCGAAGTATTCTGTTGGCTTTATGAAATAAAAATTATTAACTTTTGCTTTTGCGTTAATATAATTTAATTAATATAGTTCACGTATTACTGTGCATTTACAGATGCTAATAGTTAATATTTTAATTTTTATTGCATTTCAATTATAAAAGACCCTAATGTAATACATTTCTTTCTTTTAAGCACATTTTTCACAATTTCACTCTGAAAAGTTTCATTCTGTACGTCCGTCTGTTTACAAACCTTATACACTGTTTAATAAAGAGCAATGAAATATTAACCATGCATAAGAGTCTTAAAACGGCAATGTTGTAGAACAACTTTTTTATGTTGCCTCACCGTTACAGCTCCTACAGCACCTTCAGTTCTTCAAATTTTGAAAATTTTTCTTTTTCTAATAAGTAATTATGTTTTCAAATTGATATATGTTAAAAATATGTGTAAAAACTGTATATGTCAGTTTGGATAAGAATGTAAAGGTTTCTGTTCTTTAAATATGTACATATGTACTTATTTTTGATTAAATAATGTATAGAAATTTGAATAATATGTTTTCTAACTTAATTGATTATGTTTGTATTTATGTTATGTATTTTTAAACATTAGCACATTATACATATTTTAGTATGTACATATTTCAATGATATTTTTTGAGAAATATTTTGTGCACATGCATTTTATGTAGGTATACCACATGTTAGTAATGCATTTCTGAATGATAACATGATGTTTGTTGTATGAAGGAGATTATTTCTTTTCTTTAATAACGGCCGAAAATGTTATCTTGTTAAAACCTAAAAACACAGAATTCTTAAGATACTTAATAAAGTTATTTTAATTAATATTATATATTAGAAATTTGCATTGAAAGCTTTTTATGGAATATTAAAAACAGTATATACAAAAGTAAGGAGTGTGGGAAATATTTTTTTAATAGTATAATAGCAATACAAAAAATTGGGCAGAGTATTTTTGATAGATACTCGTGCGCAAATGAGTTAACGAACGTTAACAAAAATTTGTCACATTCTTTATTTAGAACCGTAAATTCATGCTGCCAAATTAGACAAATATTAGGAACAAAATTTTTTTCTGGCAGTCTATCGATCCGACATGGGTTAATGTATCACGGCAAAATTAATTGAATGAGCTTCTGTCTTAAAGTGCAATACTTGTGCCAATTTTCAATTGGTCAAACCGTTTAAGCACGACAACAAAAAAATGAAAAACTTTATTGAGGCCTGAAGCTGAAATGGGTTAATGCATAGTAGCGTAACCAAATCAACTAAATAAGCTTCTGTGGTAAAGAGCTACAGTTTTAAAAATGTTTAACTCAATTGGTTAAACCGTTTAAGCGCGACAACAAAACAATTAAAAAATTATTTTAATTATTAATAATTGCATTAGCTTCTGGTGCCAAAACGGGTTAATGTATCGTAACCAAATCAATTGTGTGAGTTTTTGTGCTGAAAACCATTTAACCGCAAGTACAAAGTAAATTAAAAACCTTCACTCAGTCCTGGAATGAAATACGCAATGGGTTAATGAACCGAAACGCGGTATAGCCTATAACTCTTTTCGGTATCGTAGAAATGTTTCTGCAAAATTGGGTTACAATCGGACTGGTGCTTTTTACGTGAATCCAGCCAAACAAACAAACAAACAAACAGACTATTTATTAGACTATATATATACTAACAGGAGTACCCGACGTTGCCCGGAGTATTTTGTTTGCTTTATGAGGTAAAACTTATTAACTTTTTTTTTTGTGTTAATATAATTTAACTATAATTTAACTATAGTTAAATTATTACTATGCATTTACAGCTGCTGGTAGTTAATATTTTAATTTTTATGGCATTTAATTAATATCGTTAAATTTTTTTTTAGCAAATAGAGCGAAGAATTAGAGACAAATCGTTTACAAAAAATCTTTAAAGGAATCAGTAATCTATTGAGTACACAATTACGGAGAAGTGAATTTTCACAATACATATATTATTAGGTAATACCGAAACATAAAATCGCATTTAAATTATAAAAGACCATAATGTACATTTTTTTCGTAAGTAATGTCACTTCATATTTTTGTGAATTATCCTTTCAAGCACATTTTGAAAAGTTTGCTATTAGTTTTACTCTGGCCGTCCGTAAAGAGTATTGAAATATTAACCATGCATAGGTCTTTTAAAAGAGTAATGTTGTAGAACAACTTTTTTATGTAAGCTCATTGGTACAGACTTCTTTTTTAATGCATTCATCTCAGGTTGTGTTTAACATATTTTTAATATAAAAAATGCAAGACTGTTTTTTACATTTATAAATCAATCAGAATTTCTTTATATTTTTACTTTTTCTAATAAGTAATTACGTTTTCAAATTTATATAATATGCTAAAAATATGTGTAAAAACTGTATATGGATAAGAATGTTGTTTTTAGCACATTTCCAAAAAAAATTTTAAAAAAATGTGCCCATTAGTTTCACTCTGTCCGTCAGTCCGTCCGTCCGTCTGTTTACAAAACTTCTACACCGTTAAAGATAGAGAAAACAAATTTTAACCATTGTTAGGTCTCATAAAAAAATTAATTTTGTGGAACAATTTTTCATTTAGCCCCATTCATCAGGGAACTACAGCCGCTCAAACTTTGAAAAAGCCCGTTTTTCAACGCGTATATTTCATGTTTCGCTTAACATTTTTTCAATCTGAAAACGCCATTCGACAGGAATTTTTTTAGGCTTTATAAATCAATATCAAAATTATATATAATTTTTAAATTTATTATTTAAATTTACCGTTATGTGAAAACCAAATTTTGCATGATATTTCTATCTTCATAACTCCGGCACGCTTTTAGATAGGGGCTTTAAATTTTGAGGGAAGAAAATTTTTTTGTACCACGCTCTGTTTATGAGCTATTAAGGGTCGAAAATTGAAAATTTGCTATTTGTTATTCTTCGGCAAGACAAAAAAATTAAAGCTCCAATAATATATTTTTATGTGTGTTAATGGTTTTCTTTAATTGTATAGGGTTCCAAAGTTACAGCCCCCAAAATTGCAAAAAAGCCAAATTTTCAGATGCATATATCTCAGGCTCTGCGTAGTAGTTTTACAATCTAAAAACACTAGTAGACCGAAAATTTTTTTACTTCTGTAAAAGAATATCAAAATTATGCAATATTTTGTAATTTACTATTTAAATTTACCGTTATGTTAAAACCAAATTTTACATGATATTTCTTTTTTCATAACTTCGACACGCTTTGAGGTAGAAACCTGCAATTTTGACACGAGAAAGAACTTTTAGAATTAGTATAAGTTTCCTCGGAAAATGTTTTGGTACAACTCCATATTTAAGAGTTATTACGCCTCAAAAATTGAAAATTTTCTATTTTTAGGCACCTGTAACTTAGGCATTTGTAAAAACTTTTCTTCGACAAGACATGGAAATTAAAGGTTCAATAATATATTTTTACGTGTGTTAACGGTTTTTCTTTGTTATATAGGTTTCCGAACTTGCACACCCTCAAAATTACAGAAAAGTCATATTTTCACGTTTTTTCTTATTACATGAAATTCTCAAATTTTTATGCAAATCACAATTCTAAACGTTTGTATTGTTTTTTGGAAATGTGCGCTTTTAAAAACCGTTGGTTTACATTCTACCTTGTTTAAATATGTATGTATTCATTTTTGGTTAAATACGGTACAGAAATGTGAATATGTTTTCTAATTCAATTGATTGTGTTTATATAGTATTTTTAAACATAAGCATATTATACATATAGTATGTACATATTTCAATTATATTTTTTGGGAAATATGTTATACACATACATCTTCTATATATATAGGTACACCACATGTTAGTAATGCATTCATGAATGATGACATGATGAGTGTCGTATGGAGGAGATTATTTTTGTTTTTAATAAAAGGCGAAAAAGTTATGTTGTTACAACTTAAAGAAAGTATTCTTAAGGCACTTAATTTGGTTATTTTAATTACTATTACATATTAGAAATTTGTATTGAAAGCTTTTTATCGAATATCAAAAACAATAAAGACAAACGTAAAAAGTGTGCGAAATATTTATTTAAAATAATAATAATACAACCAACTTTTTGTATTGTTACCTTTTGTATTGCGGAAGTAGGTTAACGAACGTTCACAAAAATTTGTCACAGACTTTATTTAGATTAATTACCATAAATTAATCCTGCAAAATTAGACACAAATTTGAAACAAAAATTTCCAATTGGTTAAATCATTTAAGCACGACAACAAAAAAATGAAAAACTTCATTGAGGACTCATGCTGAAAAAAGTTAATGTGTCGTCAGAAAATCAATTTAGTGAGCTTTTGTGGTAAAAAGCTACATTTTTGTAAATGTTCAACTCAATTGGTCAAATCGTTTAAGCGCGACAACAAAGAAATTAAAAAACTGGGCTTGAGCCTTGGTGCCGAAACGGGTTAACGGATCGTTACCAAATTGACCTAATAAGCTTTTCTGCTAAAGAGCAGCAGTTTTGCGAATTTTCAAGTGAATTGATTACACCGTTTAAGCAGGAAAACAGATAAATTTAATGAACTTCGTTCGGCTCTCATGCCCAAACGGGTAACCAGAATTTCTTAAAAATTTGTCTCAGGCTTTTTTTCAGACCATAAAACCACCTTACAAAATTGAACATGAATCGGAAAAAAAAAATGTTTGGAAGTCCGAAATTTTGACAGAAGTTAGATGTTTGAAAATAAGTATGAGTCATTTCAAAAATTTTTTTTGTATCACTCCCCTTTTAGGAGCTGTAAGGGGTCAAAAACTGAACATTTCCTATTTTTAAACACCTGTAACTTGAACATCTGTTAAAATTTTTTTGAAGTAATACACAAAAATTAAAGCTTCAATATTATACTCTTATTACTTACTCTTATTATTACTTATTATACTATTAACAACTTTTTTTAATAATATAGGGTTACTTTATAACTTGACGAAAGTGTTACTTGATTTTTTCAAATTTTCTAACAAATTTCTTTAACGAATTTTTTGCATTTTGTTTTACTCGATAATTTGAAATTGTTGAGAATATAATGCTTAGTATAATGCGTAGTAAAATGTAAATAAATAAACAACATAACGGTTGCTTGAAGAATTTTTATTTATATGATATTAATATATATACATATTTATATAATATCATGTTTATTTACATATCGTATATGTCACTATTGAATGAATGATAAGAGTATAGATGTATATTATATAGCGCCGTATTTACATACATATATGTATTTTATTGTACTTATAAGAAATTATTCTGTCAATGGAATATTTAAATATAATATAATATAATATTTAAAATTATATTTACTATTTTGTACTAAGTAAATTTAATATACATTTACCGCTTAGTATTAAATGGTACTATAGAATATTTGAAAAAGTTTTGGATTGATAGTCTTTATGTGGAAGGTTAAAATCTGCTTTTAAAGAATGTACATCATATATAAACATACAGTTTGAATATATGTATAACCCATAGTTCTAGAAATTATAAAATTCACCCAAATTATTTTAAAATACTAAAATATTAAAAAAATAATATTGTAAGCAAAGTGACAGGCTGTGAACATACTAACGGTTCGTACGGGTATCTAAGAGTTGACAAAAGCAACTGTATTCTTCCTCGTTTTTTTTTGTTTTTTCTTTTTTTCTTCAAAAACTTTAAAACTTCTTTTTAGAAGAATGCGTTTGAATAAAAGACAATATTGCCATATCATTTGTATGATTCATGAAATTTTTTTTTGAAACTAAAGTTTTAAAATATTTTTAAGGATAGGGTATATTAACTTTGGTATGGTATTTGTAACCACCAAAAGGAAGTGAGTTAGATATGGGCATGTATGTATATTCTGAATCAGGATCACCTCCTGAGTCGAAATTATTCGAAATTAATAAAGATAAAAGCTACAAATTTGATACGAGGGTGCTGTTTGCCGAATCTCTGATTTGCCTAAAATTTCAGATGAATTGGAGTGGTTGGTCGGGTACCCCGCATACAACTCCCTAAACCGAACAAACATATCTTCGAAATTAATAAAGATGGAAACTGCAAATTTGAAATGAGGGTGTTGTTTCCTGAATCCCTGATTTGCCTAAAATTTCAGATGAATTGGAATGGTTATTCGGGTATCTCCCACACAACTTCCAAATTAGATGTTTATACATTCTTCAAAAGCAGATTTTAACCTTCCACATAACGATTTTCAATCCAAAACTTTTTCAAATATTCTATAGTACCATTTAATACTAAGCGGTAAATGTATATTAAATTTACTAAGTACAAAATACTAAATATAATTTTAAATATTATATTATATTAATGCGTACATAGTTTATTTATATTGTTATAAGTATAACGCCATACATTGCAATATTTCTTTAAAAATAATTCCATTCATAGAATAATTTCTTATAAGTACAATAAAATACATATATGTATGTACGTAAATACGGCGCTATATAATATACATCTATACTCTTATAATTCATTCATCAGTGACATATACGATATGTAAATAAACATGATATTATATAAGTATGTATGTATATCAATATCATATAAATAAAAATTCTTCAAGTAATCGTTATGTTGTTTATTTATTTACATTTTTTTGTACTACGCATTATATCTTCAACAATTTCAAATTATCGAGTAAAACAAAATGCAAAAAATTCGTTAAAAATAAAAAATTTTAACAGGTGTTCAAGTTACAGGTGTTTAAAAATAGCAAATTTTCTTTTTGACCCCTTACAGCTCCTAAACGGGGGGTGATACAAAAAAAATTTCTGAAATGACTCATACTTATTTTCAAAGATCTAACTTCTATCGAAGTTTCTTAAGTTTCCAACTTAAACCGTTTAGAAGATAGAAGCGTTAAAGTATTTTGCAAAATTTGAGTTTCGCATAACGGTAAATTAAGATTCTGTATACCACAACTATATATTTATTGTATATATACTTTTAAAGCTAATAAAAGCAGTAATCGTTTGGCGTTTTGAAAATTAAGATATACCTTATACAACTTGTGCTATAACAATTTAAATGTAGAGCTTTTTTGAACCTTTGGAAAACTATTACTCCGTAACGGGTGGGGCTACAAAAAAAAAGTTATTAAAAATAAAATTAATATTTTTGTGACATCTATCAGCAGTTAAAATTTCATAGCTCTGTTTCAAAAAAAATGTGGAGATCTAAAAGTTAGCTGTTCGAGAGCTACCCAAAGTTTTGGTCGGAACTCAACCAAAAAAAATAGGGAACCTACAAATTGCTCCCAGAATATTTTGTGTAAATTTCAAGATTATAGCTTTCTTAGTTTTTGAGTTAGGGTGCTGACGGACGGACGGACATGGCTCAAAAGATATACCTTTGAAGGTATATCTAGCTCACTTATTTCGAGATGTTACAAACGGAGGAGTAATTTTTTTATATCAGATCCTATCGTACGGGTATAAAGAGTTTTTTCTGCAAAATTTTTAGAAAAAGGGTAGGCATAAAGTTATTTTTTTTTTTAAAGGAAACTTTTGTGTTTGTGAGTCCATATCTCCTAAACGGTACTTATGTTTGTTTATTTTATGTTATGTACATATACTTATGTAGATTTATTTAAAAAAAATGATCAGCAACCCAACAAGATATTAAAAGTATAAATCGGAGCAATTAAGTGGAAGTTATAATCTATTTTAAACAAACCCATTATTCCGTATAATTTTATTTTATTCTGTAATCATTTTGAAATTATTTAGGTATTGTCAGCGGGATCTAAATTATGTTTAAAGTTTCAAGGCTCTCGCTCAATGGAAAGTTTGTCTAAAATAGCTTCAAATATTGCGACTCTTTTAACCACGGGTAAGTTCAATAGAAGCTGTTAACAATACCCCCAATCAAATGCATTCTAAGGTTCTTTTATTGTCTTACGACAACTTGAGTGTTCAAGATTTACATCAATTTTATTTTCTACTTTTGAGGAAGTTAAATTTATTTCCGTAAAAGCATATTATCTATTTAAAAAAATTTTACATTACTTTATTTCATACTTTTTAGTTTTAAATGAAACGCATAATTTAAATAGGTACACATACATACAAACATACATATATAATCAAGCATAATATTTAATCTGTAAATGATAAAAATTCGAAAGTTTAAAAAAAATGTTCACACATACATGTAGTTTTAATTTAAATAATAATAGTTAATTAGATAATTAGATAATTAGTTAATTAGATTGTAGATTAAATGTTATAAATAGTTTTTCGAACATTAATGCTGATATCCATTATTTTAATTCCACATACATACATATATACTTCTATGCAAATTCGCTTATTTGGTTAAAATTAAACCAGAGACTACATAATATCAGAAATTATATACCTATATATAGACTCATAAATAAGAAAGAAATTCTGTTTGTTTGTTTGCTTGTTTGGGTCGGATTCACTTAAAAATCACCAGTCCCATTGCAACTTTTGCAGAAACATTTCCACGACACCGGAAAGAGTTGCCTAAACGTTTTGCCCGATTGAGTTGCAAATTCGTACAAATGTTCTTCTTAGCCTTAGGGGTCTACCGACCCGGCGGGCTTCCAAAAAAATTTTAGTTTCCAATTTTTGTCCAAATTTGTATGGTGATTTTATGGTCTGAAAAAAAGCATGTGATAAATTTTTATGAAGTTCCGGTAATCCGTTTGGCCACGAGAGTCGAACGAAGCTCATTAAATTTTTTTGTTGTCATGCTGAAACGTTAAATCAATTGTTTTGAAAATTCACAAAATTGTTGCCCTTTAGAAGCAAAGCTCGCTAGGTTAATTTGGTTACTATCCATTAACCCTTTTCAACACCAGGACTCAGTAAAAGTTTCCAATGAACTTTCTTTTCGCGCTTAACGGTTTGACCAATTGAGTTGAACATTTACCAAATCGTAGCTCTTCACCACATAAGCTCACTTAATTGATTTGGGTAGGATACAGTAACCCGTTTTGGCACCAGAGCCCAATGAAATGTTTTAATCGTTTTGTTGTCGCGCTTAAACGGTTTAACCAATTGAGTTAAAAATTTTCAAAAGTGTAGCTCTTTACCACAGAATCTTACTGAGTTGATTTGGTTACGTTTCGATACATTAACTCATTTCGGCTTCAGGCCTCAATGAAGTTTTTCACTTTTTTGTTGTCGTGCTTAAACGGTTTGACCAATTGAAAATTGGCACAATTATTGCACTTTAAGACAAAAGTTCATTTAATTAATTTTGCTGTGATACATTAACACATTTCGGCACGATAGCGAAAAATTTAGTTTCTAATTTTTGTCTAATTTGGCAGCATGAATTTACGGTTCTAAATAACGATTGTGACAAATTTTTGTTAACATTCGTTAACCCATTTGCGCACGAGTATCTAGCAAAAATATTCTGCTAAATTTTTTGTATTGTTATTATATTATTAAAAAAATATTTCCCACACTCCTTACTTTTGTATATACTGTTTTTAATAATCCATAAAAAGCTTTCAATGCAAATTTCTAATATATAATACTAATTAAAATAACCTTATTAAGTATCTTAAGAATACTGTGTTTTTTATGTATAATGTGCTTATATTTAAAAATACTATAAACATAATCAATTAAATTAGAAAACATATTCACATTTCTGTACAGTTATTAATCAAAAATAAGTACATACATATTTAAAGAACAGAAACCCTATACATATACACTTTTTACACATATTTTTAACATATATTAATATGAAAACATAATTACTTATTAGAAAAAGATAACGTAAAAAAATTATGATTGATTTATAAAAGCTTTTTCAAAATTTGAAGAGCTGTAGGTGCTGTAGGAGCTGTAACGGTGAGGCAACATAAAAAAGTTGTTCTACAACATTGCCCTTTTAAGACTCTTATGCATTGTTAATATTTCATTGCTCTTTATTAAACAGTGTATAAGGTTTGTAAACAGACGAACGTACAGATTAAAACTTTTCGAAGTGAAATTGTGAAAAATTTGCTTAAAAGAAAGAAATGTATTACATTATGGTCTTTTATAATTGAAATGCAATAAAAATTTAAATATTAACTATCAGCATCTGTAAATGGACAGTAATACGTGAACTATATTGATTAAATTAAATTAAAAACAAAAGTTAATAATTTTCATTTCATAAAGCCAACAGAATACTTCGGGCAATGCCGCGTACTCTGCTAGTATACAGATAACGCAAGCAGAACAAAAAATGTCAATAAGAATTTTCGAAATATTTTCAAATTTTAAGTGCCCCATTTGCTCTCTAATTTTTTCCTTTGCTTTGTTTCTTTTTCTCAATAATTCTTTTAAAAAAATATCATCGTGAATATTTGATTCTATTTTAATTTTAGATAGGTACATACATACATGTTAAATATTTTTATACCCGTACGATAGGATCGGGTATAATAAAATTACTACTCCGTTTGTAACACCTCGAAATAAGTGAGCTAGATATACCTTCAAAGGTATATCTTTTGAGCCATGTCCGTCCGTCCGTCAGCACCCTAACTCAAAAACTAAGAAAGCTATAATCTTTCATTATATCTATTAAGCGGTTGACCTTAATATTAAATAAGTTAATTGGTGGCATTTTTTTAATAGTTATTTCCACATGGCTAGCATTTTGCTTTTCTGTCTGTTATAATAGTCATATTGCTGGGGAGCATAATATTTTCATAAACAAAATTTATTTTAATTTTTATTTTCTATAATTTGCTTTTCTAGTGATGTAAATTTATTTTGTATTATTGTAAAGAATTTTTTATTTCTAATAAAATATTATTATTAATGTGTAAATTAATGTTAGTATAATTTATTGTTAAAGTTATTATTAGTGTTGATATTATTATTGTTATTTTTTAATACATTTGCAAATGAAATATCTTTATTAATAAAGTTTTGAGCTATGTGTTTATTTACAATTTTATTTTTTAAATTTTCTTTAATTTTTTTCGCGGAGTTGCATTTTTTTTTAGTATTCGGGGCAGCTTTTATAAGAGGCTGGATGTCCATGTTTTTGGCATAGAATACAAAATAGCTTGTCTTTTGGGTCTTGATCAGTGAGTGAACATTGGCTCGGCAGATAATTTTGTCCACATTTGACACACCGAAATTCCATAGCACAATTTGCAGATGAATGCGAGAACCGCTGACAATTGGTGCATTGTTGTGCATCTGGTTTGAATATTTTTTCCCAATATACCACTTGGTAGTCAATGGCTTTAATTTTTTTGATTTCATTTGTTAAGCTGACAGGTGCTGCTTGTATAATATAGTGTGGTAGTAGAATATCATTTTTTTATCGAGTGTCTGGTTGTTAATCGTGATACTTTTTCAAATTTTGTGTTTTCAGTTTCATATGCTTTAAGGTGGTGAAGTACTTCTTCGGGTGAATACATATTATTCAAACCTTTAAGCACCATAGTAATATTCTTTTCCTCTTTTGGAGTGTAAGAGAAATACTTAGCATTCTCTTCATTTAGTAATGCTTAAGTTTTGGTGAAGTCGCCTATGCTATAGCTGTATAGTGCTGATTGGCTATCACTACATTTATTATTAAAAAATTATTTACCTTGAGTTCATCTTTCATTATATCTATTAAGCGGTTGACCTTAATATTAAATAAGTTAATTGGTGGCATTTTTTTAATAGTTATTTCCACATGGCTAGCATTTTGCTTTTCTGTCTGTTATAATGTTTTTTTTATTATTTCTATTATTTTGCTTTTCTGGTTTTGTGAGGGTATATCTTCCTGTTTTCTTTCTTTAGTTGTTTTATGTTCTTGTCCGAGATCGTTTTCAGGATTATCATTTTCCAAATCCATCAGAGAGCTGAAAGAATTGGTATAATTCCTTTCAGTCTCGTTGGACGTAGATGGCAGAAACTTCTTTAGGGTTTCCCTTAGTTCATCGTTTTCGCTTTTTAATCGGCTCATTAGTTCTTTTAGTTCGCTTACCTTTTGGTCATTTTTATCTAATATACCACACAGTTTACAGTTTATTGATTCCTTTAAAGAATTTTTTCTTTTTTTGTTCACAGAGAGTTTTAAAGGCATGAATGTAATCCTTTAAGAGGATGCAATCAAAGTTTCTTAGCACTTTTTTTTTTTTTAGTATTCTATATATTTTTTTTTTTTTTCGTTTATATATAGTTTATTTATGAACTTATTAATGTTTTTGTAATTTAATTTTAATTTATTCGACTGATACGATATAAAAATCAAGGCAAACTCACTGAGAATAGATTTTTCTTTATAGAATTTAATTTTATACAATAAAACTTCTTTTTGTATTTATAAATTTGTTTACTTTAAAAAATTATTTTGAAATGAAAAATTCTTTTTTTTGGCAATTCTTTAAAAGAAACCTCGGAACATAAATACATATTCTACATAATATCTATGAAAAACAATATATTATGCACATTTTTCAAGTCGTAAGGAAGAAATTATAAGAGTGTAATTTCTGGTGGAGCATAATAACAATAATATTAAATTCTAATTGACAAATGACAGATAATTATATACATAAGAGCAGGTCTTTCTATTTTGTTTTTTGTTTCTTAACTCCGTTTCAATATGGATACTTTTAACAAAAAACAAAACAAAGTACAATTTGTATAATACAGCAGCAATTTTTAAAAAATTACATTTCGTTTTAGTACTTTTTTATTTTGTTTTGTGAGTGGAAAATGAACACCTATGTACTTATGTATGTATGGTAATTTTTCCGCATTTGTCTAAAGATGTAAAGGACCTACAAAACCAAATAAAAAAACTGTAAATAAAGAATCCCGCCGTAAAAAGGACGAGGGGTTGTTTATGCTAACATTTTGTTTAATGTTTTATTTTTCATAAATCTTTAATAAGTATGTATGTATGTTTCAAAATGAACAATATATCCGATGTTATAGGTACGAATTGTCGTTTTTCGATTGTATTTGTCTAAACTGTAGCTGTCGATTATATAAATTTAAATGCAATATAAAATTTAATAACCCATTAGCAGGAGCCCCTAGTTTATAAATATTTTACTAAAATTTGTACAGAAAAAGATTTAGAATATAAATTATATGAACGAAAAAATTATTTTAATTATGAGTGTTGTACTAATGTAACAAATCTTATTTTATAAAACTATGTGTATGTACATATTATAATTTGTATACTCTTCACTTCAAATTTGTCCTTTTTAACATTATATATTTGTCTTTTTCAAAATCAAATTCGTCCAAATTTCCAAAACCAATTTTGTCTGTTTTTTAAAACCAAATTTCTAAATTTTGACGAAATTGATTTTGAAAATTTGACGAATATGATTTTGAAAAGAGTAGATATAAATATTAGATTCAGAATTCATAATTTAATAAAAAACTTTAATAAAAATGTTAAAGAATTTAATATAAGATATAAAATCAAGTGTTCAACATTTGTAAAAAATAAATATAATACATATGTATGTTTTAAAATCCTATTTTGATTCCTTATACTTTTCTTTACATCTTCAAATTATTTGTTTCAGTAAATCGTTTTTAAAATTTTGGTTTAAATATTCTAAAATAAAAAATATTTTTTTTTTAAAACTACAATTTATTTATGTAAATTTATTTTGCGTTTTACACTTTTGACCAAAGATTATCTATTACAATAAGACGGGCCACTCTTTTTTTACACATATTAATGCATTTTTTACAACTACCTAAACAAAAAAAAACCATTAGTAAAAATAGGTAAAATATATGTTACTTCATTTCAAAACCATTCTGTTATTGAAATTACTGTAAGAGAGAAAATGAACGAAATATTGTTTATGTAGTATTTTTACAATGCTTTTTTAAAGGCGCAACTTTGTTACTGCGTCTATGTATTGTATATGTACATATATATATTCTTCACTTCAAATTTGTCCTTTTTAACATTATATTTATGTTTTTCAAAATCAAATTCGTCCAAATTTTCAAAACCAATTTTGTCTGTTTTTAAAATCAAATTCTTTTTTTAAGGCTAGTTTTCATGAGAAATTTCGTGGGAATTATCAAAACTTTAGAAAGAGAAGAGTATAGTGTACTACCATACTATAGTCGGAAAGAAGGAGAAAAATGTAAATTTTATAATAAATAATATTATAAAATTTTTTATTTTTAAAGTTGTTAAAAATAATATAGTTTATTAATTTTATACCTATAATATAGTAATTTTAATATAATTTCTCACTAAAAAATAAAAAAAAAATTGGACATTTGTTTATTTTAAAATATTTATAATTATTTAAAGCAAAATATGTACATATATTCAGAGAACATACTTTCGTGGATATTTATGGTTACTTTCTTGGATATTTTCAAATGTTTGAAGTTGATGTTTGATATTTTTTTTAGCTTTATCTCTTTCAAAGACATATCATTTTAGTATCTTCTGCCTACGCTGTAACATTTTCGTGCATATATCGGTCAAATGAAAACTAGACTTTAAGCTTCTTTAAATAAAAAAAAAACGTAAATTTCTAAATTTTGACGAAATTCATTTAGAAAATTTGACGAATTTGATTTAGAAAAAAGATAAAATTAATTTTGTATACTATATTATTATTCTATTGTTGATGGCGCAAAATTCAAACTGTAAAATTTTTGTTAGCAAATTCAATATTAATGTTATGTTTGTTTTGTATTTGTTTAAAGTTTTTATTATTTTTTACTTCTGATATTTTTGAATGAAAAAAAAATCATGTACATATTTACATACATATGTAAATTTATGTATGAATGAATGTACATATATTTTTACGATTAAATTCATTGCTTAGTTATTATTATTATTGAATAAAAAAAAATTATGTTAAATTATTTAGAAGTTATTTTGCTTTGATATATGTATGTATGTAAATATATATAATATGTAAATTATTATTTTTGTTTAATAGCGGTCTGTCCTGTGATGATTTTTGAGACAGCTGATTTTGTTTTTCTTGGGAAATTCTCATTTCAAAAATTTCATATGTTATGCATACTTAAATAGACATAATATACATAATATGTACAAGCGTATAAAAATTAATCAGAGATTTCCCATGTTTTCAAGATAGGTGCATACATATGTATGTATGTATGTATAATAAAATAAAAGCAAATTTTACTAGCAAGAAGTAATAAGTTTTTTTTCTAAATAAATACGAGGAATAATACAGTTGCCTTTGTCAACTCTTAGATATCCGTTCGAACCGTTAGTATGTTCATAGCCTGTCACTCTGCTTATAATATAATTTTTTTAATTTATTAGTATTTTAAAATAATTTGGGTGAATTTTATAATTTCTAGAACTATGGATTGTACATATATTCAAACTATATGTTTATACATTTTTCAAAAGCAGATGCTAACCTTCCACATATCAATCCAAAACTTTATCAATTATCAATCCAAAACTTTTCCAAATATGCTATACCTAGTACATACCATTTTATACTAAACGGCGTATGTATAATAATTTATACCATACATACATATGTGCAAATGTATTATTTATCATTAATTCATCAGTGACATATACGATACCTATGTAAATAAACATGAATTATTAATGTATGTATACTAATATCATATAAATATAAATTCTTCAAACAACCGTTATATTTTTTATTTATTTAATTTTTTTTGTACTACGCATCATCCTCAACAATTTCCAAGTATCGAGTAATATAAAAAGCAAAAAATTCGTTAAAAAAATTTGTTAGAAAAATTTAGAAAATGAAGTCACACTTTCGTCAATTTTAAGGTAACCCTATATTGTTAAGAAAAGTTGTTAATAGAAATAAAAATATAATGTTGGAGTTATAATTTTTGTATATTACTTTAAAAAAAATTGGACAGGTGTTCAAGTTACAGGTGTTTAAAAATAAGGAATTTTTTAGTTTTTGACCCCATACAGCTCCGAAATGGGGGGCGATACAAAAATATTTTCTGAAATGACTCATACTTATTTTCAAAGACCTAACTGTTTTCATAACTTCAAGTTTGTAACTTAAACCGCTTGGAAGATAGAAGGAATCAAGAATTTTGCAAAATTTGAGTTTCGCATAACGGTAAATTAAGACACCGTATGCCACAAGTATATATGTATTTATTTTATATACATATATGTTTTTTAAAAGGCAATAAAAGCAGTAATCGTTTGGCGTTTTCAAATTGAAGATATACCTTATACAACTTGTGTTATAACAATTTAAATATAGAGCTTTTTCGAACTTTGGGGAACTGTAGCTCCGTAACGGATGGGGCTACAGAAAAAAGTTGTTAAAAATAAAATTAATCTATCACCAGTTAAAATTTCTGGCTCTATTTCAAAAAAAAATGTGAGGATCTAAAAGTTAGATGTTTGAGAGCTACCCGAAGTTTTGGTCAGATCTCAACCAAAACAAATAGGGTAGCTGTAATAATAAACCTATAATAAAATAGGTGAATAAAAATAGGTGAATAGGTAAATAAAATAATAAACCTACAAATTGTTATAAGAATATTTTGTGTTAATTTAATGATTCTAGTTTTCTTAGTTTTTGAGTTACCTTGCTGACGGATGGACAAAGCTTAATCGACTTAGAATTTGATTCTGATCCGATCCATACATTTGAAGGTATATCCAGCTAGCTTATTTAGAGGTATTACAAACGAAGGAGCAATTTTAATATACCCGATCCTTATCGTACGGATATAAAAAGATAAATTTTGTGTTTATGAACCCATATCTTCTAACAGCAAACATCATAATCAATTAACAAACTATAAATGTTATTATAAATTTTTTATACCCGTATGAACTATGTTCAAGGGTATAATAAATTTGCCATTATGTTTGTGACACCTTAAAGGAGTCGAGCTAGATATAGTGTCAAAGGTATGGATCGGCTCAGAATCGAATTCTGAGTCGATTAAGCCATGTACGTCCGTCCGTCCGTCCGTCCGTCCGTCCGCACGATAACTCAAAAAATAAAGGAGCTAGGGGGCTGCAATTTTTTTTACGTCACTTTTGCAAAATTGTTAGTTTTGCTATTTAAATCCAACATTTTCGGTCGGCGGGTTCGAGTAGCTGCCATACAACTTCTATCTTTATATAGAAATAACTCAGTATCTATTCAAGCTATGTTTCTGAAATTTTGCAAATGATGATCAAGTTTTATGGCAACAACTTCTATAAAATTTGGTTGTGCTGGTGCAGCGGGTTCGGGTAGCTGCCATACAACTTCTCCGTTTAAATGAGAATAACTCAGTGTTTATTGAAGCTAGGAACCTGAAATTTAGTAAAGAGGTGTCGAGTTACATGCCAACAACTTTTGTAAAATTTGGTTGGTCTAGAGCAGCCGGTTCAGACTTCTTGCACCTCTTGGAACTTAATGAAGCTAGGCGTTTGAAATTTTGCAAATGATGATCAAGTTTTATGGCAACAACTTTTGTAAAATTTGGTTGTGGTGGTACGGCGGGTTCGGGTAGCTGCCATACAACTTATCCGGTTAAATGAGAATAACTCAGTGTTTATTGAAGCTAGGAATCTGAAATTTAGTAAAGAAGTGTCGAGTTATATGCCAACAACTTTTGTAAAATTTATTTGGCCTAGAACAGCCGGTTCAGGCTTCTTGCACCTCTTGGAAGTTAATAAAGCTAGGCGTCTGAAATCTTGCAAATGATGATCAAGTTTTATGGCAACAACTTCTACAAAATTTGGTTGTGCTGGTGCGACGGGTTCGGGTAGCTGCCATACAAAATCTCTTTTTAAATGAAAAGAACTCAGTGTCCGTCCGCACTATAACTTAAAAAATAGAGGAGTTAGGAGGCTGAAATTTTTTTTACGTCACTTTTACAAAATTGTTAGTTTTGCTATTTAACTCCAGCATTTTCGGCCGCCGGGTTCGAGTAGCTGCCATACAACTTCTTTCTTTAAATGGAAATAACCCAGTGTCTGTTCAATCTAGGTATCTGAAATTTTGCAAATGATGATCGAGTTTTATGGCAACAACTTCTGTAAAATTTTGTTGTGATGATATGACGGGTTCGGATAGTTGCCATACAACTTCTCTTTTTAAATGAAAATAACTCAGTGTCTATTGAAGCTAGCTATCTGAAATTTAGTGAAAAAGTGTCGAGTTGCATGCCAAAAACTTTTGTAAAATTTGAATGGTCTAAAGCAGCCGGTTCAGGCTTTTTGCATTTCTTGAAACTTAATGAAACTAGGCGCAATAGATTCGGGTAGCTATCATACAACTCCACAATTTACATAAATATATCTCTGTAGTTCGGTACTAAAACTCTGAATGTTTTTAAAAGATGATCAAGTTTTATAGAAACAGGATATATTACGTTCATACGGGTATCCCAGAGTTGACACAGTCTACTCTACTGCACTCTTCCTCGTTTTTATTAATCTAATAAGATATTAAACCATATAAATCGGAACAATGATTTTCAAGTTATAGTTTTCTTAATCAAATTTGTTTGAATTCATAATTTGTATGTAGATACTATATTTCCATCTAATAATATACATTTTTTTCTAAACTATTTTCTGTAAATTAATTCTATAATAGTATAATACGATTACAATTAGCAATTAGCAATAATATTCTTTTGCTAATATTCTTTTTTTTACCGACCGCATACAATTATGAATAATTGCTGACCGCAAACAATTATGTATAAGGTAGGTATTGTTTTCATACTAAAAATATGTACCAGAGATTTTGGCAAAAATGTACTACTCCGGTGTGGAGAAGACTGTAAAAATTTTTTTAGCATGATGTGCGTCTGTGTGTGTGAGTGCTTGTGTGGGTATGTCTGTGGGGAAGTGTACAGCTTAAACGACTGAGCGGAATTTTTTGCAATTTCATATTTAAGGTTTTAACGTAAATAAGTCGGATTGATAAGCTTTTGGAGCAAATCGGACAACCCCAAGTGGTATTTTACTAGTCTACTTTTTAATTTTTTTACGAATATTTCGTAACAGGAAAATTTTATGAGAAAAATTATTAAGAACGAGGAAGAATACAGTTGCCTTTGTCAACTGTTAGATACCCGTACGAACCGTTAGTATGTTCACAGCCTGTCACTCTGCTCACAATATTATTTTTTTAATATTTTAGTGTTTTAAAATAATTTGGGTGAATTTTATAATTTCTAGAACTATGGGTTGTACATATATTCAAACTATATGTTTATATGTACATTCTTCAAAAGCAGATTCTAGCCTTTCACATAACGATTATCAATCCAAAACTTTTTCAAATATTCTATAGTACCATTTAATACTAAGCGGTAAATGTATATTAAATTTACTTAGTACAAAATAGTAAATATAATTTTAAATATTATATTATATTATATTTAAATATTCCATTGACAGAATAATTTCTTATAAGTACAATAAAATACATATATGTATGTAAATACGGCGCTATATAATATACATCTATACTCTTATCATTCATTCAATAGTGACATATACGATATGTAAATAAACATGATATTATATAAATATGTATATATATTAATATCATATAAATAAAAATTCTTCAAGCAACCGTTATGTTGTTTATTTATTTACATTTTACTACGCATTATACTAAGCATTATATTCTCAACAATTTCAAATTATCGAGTAAAACAAAATGCAAAAAATTCGTTAAAGAAATTTGTTAGAAAATTTGAAAAAATCAAGTAACACTTTCGTCAAGTTATAAAGTAACCCTATATTATTAAAAAAAGTTGTTAATAGTATAATAAGTAATAATAAGAGTAAGTAATAAGAGTATAATATTGAAGCTTTAATTTTTGTGTATTACTTCAAAAAAATTTTAACAGATGTTCAAGTTACAGGTGTTTAAAAATAGGAAATGTTCAGTTTTTGACCCCTTACAGCTCCTAAAAGGGGAGTGATACAAAAAAAATTTTTGAAATGACTCATACTTATTTTCAAACATCTAACTTCTGTCAAAATTTCGGACTTCCAAACATTTTTTTTTTCCGATTCATGTTCAATTTTGTAAGGTGGTTTTATGGTCTGAAAAAAAGCCTGAGACAAATTTTTAAGAAATTCTGGTTACCCGTTTGGGCATGAGAGCCGAACGAAGTTCATTAAATTTATCTGTTTTCCTGCTTAAACGGTGTAATCAATTCACTTGAAAATTCGCAAAACTGCTGCTCTTTAGCAGAAAAGCTTATTAGGTCAATTTGGTAACGATCCGTTAACCCGTTTCGGCACCAAGGCTCAAGCCCAGTTTTTTAATTTCTTTGTTGTCGCGCTTAAACGATTTGACCAATTGAGTTGAACATTTACAAAAATGTAGCTTTTTACCACAAAAGCTCACTAAATTGATTTTCTGACGACACATTAACTTTTTTCAGCATGAGTCCTCAATGAAGTTTTTCATTTTTTTGTTGTCGTGCTTAAATGATTTAACCAATTGGAAATTTTTGTTTCAAATTTGTGTCTAATTTTGCAGGATTAATTTATGGTAATTAATCTAAATAAAGTCTGTGACAAATTTTTGTGAACGTTCGTTAACCTACTTCCGCAATACAAAAGGTAACAATACAAAAAGTTGGTTGTATTATTATTATTTTAAATAAATATTTCGCACACTTTTTACGTTTGTCTTTATTGTTTTTGATATTCGATAAAAAGCTTTCAATACAAATTTCTAATATGTAATAGTAATTAAAATAACCAAATTAAGTGCCTTAAGAATACTTTCTTTAAGTTGTAACAACATAACTTTTTCGCCTTTTATTAAAAACAAAAATAATCTCCTCCATACGACAATCATCATGTCATCATTCATGAATGCATTACTAACATGTGGTGTACCTATATATATAGAAGATGTATGTGTATAACATATTTCCCAAAAAATATAATTGAAATATGTACATACTATATGTATAATGTGCTTATGTTTAAAAATACTATATAAACACAATCAATTGAATTAGAAAACATATTCACATTTCTGTACCGTATTTAAACAAAAATGAATACATACATATTTAAACAAGGTGGAATGTAAACCAACGGTTTTTAAAAGCGCACATTTCCAAAAAACAATACAAACGTTTAGAATTGTGATTTGCATAAAAATTTGAGAATTTCATGTAATAAGAAAAAACGTGAAAATATGACTTTTCTGTAATTTTGAGGGTGTGCAAGTTCGGAAACCTATATAACAAAGAAAAACCGTTAACACACGTAAAAATATATTATTGAACCTTTAATTTCCATGTCTTGTCGAAGAAAAGTTTTTACAAATGCCTAAGTTACAGGTGCCTAAAAATAGAAAATTTTCAATTTTTGAGGCGTAATAACTCTTAAATATGGAGTTGTACCAAAACATTTTCCGAGGAAACTTATACTAATTCTAAAAGTTCTTTCTCGTGTCAAAATTGCAGGTTTCTACCTCAAAGCGTGTCGAAGTTATGAAAAAAGAAATATCATGTAAAATTTGGTTTTAACATAACGGTAAATTTAAATAGTAAATTACAAAATATTGCATAATTTTGATATTCTTTTACAGAAGTAAAAAAATTTTCGGTCTACTAGTGTTTTTAGATTGTAAAACTACTACGCAGAGCCTGAGATATATGCATCTGAAAATTTGGCTTTTTTGCAATTTTGGGGGCTGTAACTTTGGAACCCTATACAATTAAAGAAAACCATTAACACACATAAAAATATATTATTGGAGCTTTAATTTTTTTGTCTTGCCGAAGAATAGCAAATTAGCAAAGAATAACAAATAGCAAATTTTCAATTTTCGACCCTTAATAGCTCATAAACAGAGCGTGGTACAAAAAAATTTTCTTCCCTCAAAATTTAAAGCCCCTATCTAAAAGCGTGCCGGAGTTATGAAGATAGAAATATCATGCAAAATTTGGTTTTCACATAACGGTAAATTTAAATAATAAATTTAAAAATTATATATAATTTTGATATTGATTTATAAAGCCTAAAAAAATTCCTGTCGAATGGCGTTTTCAGAT
Source organism: Poecilobothrus nobilitatus (assembly GCA_947095535.1). NCBI lineage: Eukaryota > Metazoa > Arthropoda > Insecta > Diptera > Dolichopodidae > Poecilobothrus > Poecilobothrus nobilitatus. Next base: position 108,816,050 of record OX352772.1, read on the forward strand.
TGAAAAAATGTTAAGCGAAACATGAAATATACGCGTTGAAAAACGGGCTTTTTCAAAGTTTGAGCGGCTGTAGTTCCCTGATGAATGGGGCTAAATGAAAAATTGTTCCACAAAATTAATTTTTTTATGAGACCTAACAATGGTTAAAATTTGTTTTCTCTATCTTTAACGGTGTAGAAGTTTTGTAAACAGACGGACGGACGGACTGACGGACAGAGTGAAACTAATGGGCACATTTTTTTAAAATTTTTTTTGGAAATGTGCTAAAAACAACATTCTTATCCATATACAGTTTTTACACATATTTTTAGCATATTATATAAATTTGAAAACGTAATTACTTATTAGAAAAAGTAAAAATATAAAGAAATTCTGATTGATTTATAAATGTAAAAAACAGTCTTGCATTTTTTATATTAAAAATATGTTGAACACAACCTGAGATGAATGCATTAAAAAAGAAGTCTGTACCAATGAGCTTACATAAAAAAGTTGTTCTACAACATTACTCTTTTAAAAGACCTATGCATGGTTAATATTTCAATACTCTTTACGGACGGCCAGAGTAAAACTAATAGCAAACTTTTCAAAATGTGCTTGAAAGGATAATTCACAAAAATATGAAGTGACATTACTTACGAAAAAAATGTACATTATGGTCTTTTATAATTTAAATGCGATTTTATGTTTCGGTATTACCTAATAATATATGTATTGTGAAAACTCACTTCTCCGTAATTGTGTACTCAATAGATTACTGATTCCTTTAAAGATTTTTTGTAAACGATTTGTCTCTAATTCTTCGCTCTATTTGCTAAAAAAAAATTTAACGATATTAATTAAATGCCATAAAAATTAAAATATTAACTACCAGTAGCTGTAAATGCATAGTAATAATTTAACTATAGTTAAATTATAGTTAAATTATATTAACACAAAAAAAAAAGTTAATAAGTTTTACCTCATAAAGCAAACAAAATACTCCGGGCAACGTCGGGTACTCCTGTTAGTATATATATAGTCTAATAAATAGTCTGTTTGTTTGTTTGTTTGTTTGGCTGGATTCACGTAAAAAGCACCAGTCCGATTGTAACCCAATTTTGCAGAAACATTTCTACGATACCGAAAAGAGTTATAGGCTATACCGCGTTTCGGTTCATTAACCCATTGCGTATTTCATTCCAGGACTGAGTGAAGGTTTTTAATTTACTTTGTACTTGCGGTTAAATGGTTTTCAGCACAAAAACTCACACAATTGATTTGGTTACGATACATTAACCCGTTTTGGCACCAGAAGCTAATGCAATTATTAATAATTAAAATAATTTTTTAATTGTTTTGTTGTCGCGCTTAAACGGTTTAACCAATTGAGTTAAACATTTTTAAAACTGTAGCTCTTTACCACAGAAGCTTATTTAGTTGATTTGGTTACGCTACTATGCATTAACCCATTTCAGCTTCAGGCCTCAATAAAGTTTTTCATTTTTTTGTTGTCGTGCTTAAACGGTTTGACCAATTGAAAATTGGCACAAGTATTGCACTTTAAGACAGAAGCTCATTCAATTAATTTTGCCGTGATACATTAACCCATGTCGGATCGATAGACTGCCAGAAAAAAATTTTGTTCCTAATATTTGTCTAATTTGGCAGCATGAATTTACGGTTCTAAATAAAGAATGTGACAAATTTTTGTTAACGTTCGTTAACTCATTTGCGCACGAGTATCTATCAAAAATACTCTGCCCAATTTTTTGTATTGCTATTATACTATTAAAAAAATATTTCCCACACTCCTTACTTTTGTATATATACTGTTTTTAATATTCCATAAAAAGCTTTCAATGCAAATTTCTAATATATAATATTAATTAAAATAACTTTATTAAGTATCTTAAGAATTCTGTGTTTTTAGGTTTTAACAAGATAACATTTTCGGCCGTTATTAAAGAAAAGAAATAATCTCCTTCATACAACAAACATCATGTTATCATTCAGAAATGCATTACTAACATGTGGTATACCTACATAAAATGCATGTGCACAAAATATTTCTCAAAAAATATCATTGAAATATGTACATACTAAAATATGTATAATGTGCTAATGTTTAAAAATACATAACATAAATACAAACATAATCAATTAAGTTAGAAAACATATTATTCAAATTTCTATACATTATTTAATCAAAAATAAGTACATATGTACATATTTAAAGAACAGAAACCTTTACATTCTTATCCAAACTGACATATACAGTTTTTACACATATTTTTAACATATATCAATTTGAAAACATAATTACTTATTAGAAAAAGAAAAATTTTCAAAATTTGAAGAACTGAAGGTGCTGTAGGAGCTGTAACGGTGAGGCAACATAAAAAAGTTGTTCTACAACATTGCCGTTTTAAGACTCTTATGCATGGTTAATATTTCATTGCTCTTTATTAAACAGTGTATAAGGTTTGTAAACAGACGGACGTACAGAATGAAACTTTTCAGAGTGAAATTGTGAAAAATGTGCTTAAAAGAAAGAAATGTATTACATTAGGGTCTTTTATAATTGAAATGCAATAAAAATTAAAATATTAACTATTAGCATCTGTAAATGCACAGTAATACGTGAACTATATTAATTAAATTATATTAACGCAAAAGCAAAAGTTAATAATTTTTATTTCATAAAGCCAACAGAATACTTCGGGCAATGCCGGGTTTCTTCAAATTTTAAGTGCCCCATTTGCTCTCTAATTTTTTCCTTTGCTTTGTTTCTTTTTCTCAATAATTCTTTTAAAAAAATATCATCGTGAATATTTGATTCTATTTTAATTTTAGATAGGTACATACATACATGTTAAATATTTTTATACCCGTACGATAGGATCGGGTATAATAAAATTACTACTCCGTTTGTAACACCTCGAAATAAGTGAGCTAGATATACCTTCAAAGGTATGGATCGGATCAGAAAAAAATTCTAAGACTTTTGAGCCATGTCCGTCCGTCCGTCCGTCGGCACGCTAACTCAAAAACTAAGAAAGCCAGAATCTTGAAATTTACACAAAATATTCTGGGAGTAATTTGTAGGTTCCCTATTTTTTTTGGTTGAGTTTGGACCAAAAGTTAGGGTAGCTCTCGAACACCTAACTTTTAGATCCCGACATTTTTTTTGCAATAGAGCTATGAAATTTTAACTGCTGATAGATCTCACAAAAATATTAATTTTAGTTTTAATAATTTTTTTTGTAGCCCCACCCGTTACGGAGCTACAGCTCCCCAAAGGTTCAAAAAAGCACTATATTTAAATTGTTATAGCACAAGTTGTATAAGGTATATCTTCATTTTGAAAACGCTAAACAATTACTACTTTCATTAGCTTTAAAAGTACATATACAATAAATATATATTTGTGGTATACGGTGTATTAATTTACTGTTATGCGAAACTCAAATTTTGCAAAATCCTTTAAGCCTTCTATCTTCTAAACGGTTAAAGCTGGAAACTTGAAATTTTGACAGAAGTTAGATCTTTGAAAATAAGTATGAGTCATTTCAGAAATTGTTTTTGTATCACTCCCCGTTTAGGAGCTGTAAGAGGTCAAAAACTGAAAATTTTCTATTTTTAAACACCTGTAACTTGAACACCTGTTAAAATTTTTTTGAAGTAATACACAAAAATTAAAGCTTCAACATTATCCTCTTATTTCTGTTAACCACTTTTTTTAATAATATAGGGTTACTTTATAATTGACGAAAGTGTTACTTGATTTTTTCAAATTTTCTAAAAAATTTCTTTAACGAATTTTTTGCATTTTGTTTTACTCGATAATTTGAAATTGTTGAGGATATAATGCGTATACAAAAAAATGTAAATAAATAAACAACATAGCGGTTGCTTGAAGAATTTTTATTTATATGATATTGATATTTATATACATACTTATATAATATCATGTTTATTTACATATCGTATATGTCACTAGTGAATGAATGATAAGAGTATAGATGTATATTATATAGCACCGTATTTACATACATATATATATTTTATTGTACTTATAAGAAATTATGCTGTCAATGGAATATTTAAATATAATATAATATAATATTTAAAATTATATTTACTATTTTGTACTAGGTAAATTTAATATACATTTACCGCTTAGTATTAAATGGTACTATATAGAATATTTGAAAAAGTTTTGGATTGATAATCGTTATGTGTAAGGTTAGAATCTGTTTTTAAAGAATGTACATCATATATAAACATACAGTTTGAATATATGTATAACCCATAGTTCTAGAAATTATAAAATTCACCCAAATTATTTTAAAATACTAAAATATTAAAAAAATAATATTGTAAGCAAAGTGACAGGCTGTGAACATACTAACGGTTCGTACGGGTATCTAAGAGTTGACAAAAGCAACTGTATTCTTCCTCGTTTTTTTTTGTTTTTTCTTTTTTTCTTCAAAAACTTTAAAACTTCTTTTTAGAAGAATGCGTTTGAATAAAAGACAATATTGCCATATCATTTGTATGATTCATGAAATTTTTTTTTGAAACTAAAGTTTTAAAATATTTTTAAGGATAGGGTATATTAACTTTGGTATGGTATTTGTAACCACCAAAAGGAAGTGAGTTAGATATGGGCATGTATGTATATTCTGAATCAGGATCACCTCCTGAGTCGAAATTATTCGAAATTAATAAAGATAAAAGCTTCAAATTTGATACGAGGGTGCTGTTTGCCGAATCTCTGATTTGCCTAAAATTTCAGATGAATTGGAGTGGTTGGTCGGGTACCCCGCATACAACTCCCTAAACCGAACAAACATATCTTCGAAATTAATAAAGATGGAAACTGCAAATTTGAAATGAGGGTGTTGTTTCCTGAATCCCTGATTTGCCTAAAATTTCAGATGAATTGGAATGGTTATTCGGGTATCTCCCACACAACTTCCAAATTAGATGTTTATACATTCTTCAAAAGCAGATTTTAACCTTCCACATAACGATTTTCAATCCAAAACTTTTTCAAATATTCTATAGTACCATTTAATACTAAGCGGTAAATGTATATTAAATTTACTAAGTACAAAATACTAAATATAATTTTAAATATTATATTATATTAATGCGTACATAGTTTATTTATATTGTTATAAGTATAACGCCATACATTGCAATATTTCTTTAAAAATAATTCCATTCATAGAATAATTTCTTATAAGTACAATAAAATACATATATGTATGTACGTAAATACGGCGCTATATAATATACATCTATACTCTTATAATTCATTCATCAGTGACATATACGATATGTAAATAAACATGATATTATATAAGTATGTATGTATATCAATATCATATAAATAAAAATTCTTCAAGTAATCGTTATGTTGTTTATTTATTTAAATTTTTTTGTACTACGCATTATATCTTCAACAATTTCAAATTATCGACTAAAACAAAATGCAAAAAATTCGTTACAGAAATTTGTTAGAAAATTTGAAAAAATCAAGTAACACTTTCGTTAATTGTAAAGCAACCCTATATTATTAAAAAAAGTTGTTAACAGAAATAATAGTATAATGTTGAAGCTTTAATTTTTGTGTATTACTTAAAAAATTTTAACAGGTGTTCAAGTTACAGGTGTTTAAAAATAGCTCATACTTATTTTCAAAGAACTAACTTCTGTCAAAATTTCAAGTTTCCAACTTAAACCATTTAGAAGATAGAAGGGTTAAAGGATTTTGCAAAATTTGAGTTTCGCATAACGGTAAATTAAGATTCTGTATGCCACAACTATATATTTATTCTATATATACTTTTAAAGCTAATAAAAGTAGTAATCGTTTGGCGTTTTCAAAATGAAGATATACCTTATACAACTTGTGCTATAACAATTTAAATATAGAGCTTTTTGGAACCTTTGGGGAGCTGTAGCTCCGTAACGGATGGGGCTATAAAAGAAAGTTATTAAAAATAAAATTAATATTTTTGTGAAATCTATCAGTAGTTAAAATTTCATAGCTCTATTGCAAAAAAAATGTGGGGATCTAAAAGTTAGGTGTTCGAGAGCTACCCTAAGGATCTGTCCAAACTCAACCAAAAAAAATAGGGAACCTACAAATTACTCCCAGAATATTTTGTGTAAATTTCAAGATTCTAGCTTTCTTAGTTTTTGAGTTAGCGTGCTGGCGGACGGACGGACATGGCTCAAAAGTCTCAGAATTTTTTTCTGATCAGATCCATACCTTTGAAGGTATATCTAGCTCGCTTATTTCGAGGTGTTACAAACGAAGGAGTAATTTTATTATACCCGATCCTATCGTACGGGTATAAAAAATATATCTTTTATTTTTTTTATGTTGAAATTATTGTTAATTTGGTTTTATTTTATTGCTTATTATTAATCAATTTATTGTTCATCTGTTTATCATTGTAAAAAAAATATTTTCTATAAAAAATCAATGTTAGTGCTGACATTACATTTTACAATTTACTTAACCTACTTAATATACTTATTCTAACTTAAATAATCCTATCCTACTTTACCCTAAGTAATTTTTACTGTTATGTAATGTATATCAAAATATGTATTCTATGAATTGTATAACCACCAACAGTTCTGTTTAATCAGAGTATCTTTATACTGAATACCCATTTCCTATGTTAAGTGCTCTCCATTAATATTGCGCGGATTATATTCGAAGGTTTTACATGTGGTCCGTCTACTATAGTGATATAGTAGTGGGGCATGATTTTGGTTTAATATATAACCATTTTTATCTAGAACGATAAAATGCTCAGAGGCTATAAATCCCGTGAGCAAAGTTTTTCTAATGTACTCCTCGTTGTGGTAAAATATATGAGATATTAGACCATTTTCTGGAGTGTTTTGTACTCTTTCATAATAGTTTCGAACAAGTTTTATCATAAAACTGTCGATTCTATTTATGTTTGATTCTTTGTACAAATATTTGTTAGAATAGAAATGTTTGTAGTCAGACTCGGGTTTACGAAATTTATATATGCAAACTCTAATGCACTTTCTTTCAAATTTTCGGATTTTCTCCATAAGGATGGCGCTTATGTTATACCATATTGGTATGCCATAAGTTAATGTGGGTCTTATTAGTGTTTGATATGTAATAACTTTAGTTCTATTGCTGAGTGTTTTATTATAAAAAATCTTTTGGCAAGCGTGAAAAGCTTTATTGCCTTTTTCAATTGTCTGTTTTACTTTTTCGCTATATATTAGATTTCGGTGTAGATGCACACCTATAGATACTTCAACATTGCTGTATTTGACAATATAATAGTGTTTGTCCCTTTAATTCTAAAACTCTTGAAATTTCATTTTCGGTCGGCGTTTAGATTTGTATACATAATTCTAAAAAGGATGGTTTCACATTTCTGAAGGTTAATTTTTAGTAACCATATTTTGCAATAGTCAGTTACTACGTTGAACATTTTTTGGACGCAATATTGCATGTTTTTTACGTAGTTATTTGCGCAGTAAATTATTATATCGTCAGCAAATGCGATTGTGTAATTAGTTCCTTTTGCACGTTCCAGTATTTTAAGCATATCTATAATATATAATGAAAATAGAACCGGTGAGTTCATGCACCTTGTTGCAGACCGTTAGCCACATGACACCTTTTGGGCACAATATCAATATTTCTCGGTTCTATGTAAAATTTGTTTTCGGTGATCATACTTTGTATTAGGGCAACTAGGTGTTGAGGAAATTTATATTTAACCAGTAATTTGTATATTAACCCATCAATTCATACTGAATTGAAAGCTTTCTCAAGATCGATGAGACAAGCCCCCACTCCGTAGCCTTTGTTTATATGCCAACATATATCGGATTTTAATTTTGTTACGGTATGTATTGTAGTGTACCTGTGTCTGTACCTGAACCCGAATTGGTTTTCAGGCATTAAATTATATTTATTGATGTGTTTGGTAATTTTGTAATTTATTAGAACTTCAAAAATGTTGTTAATACTTGACAGTAAACTGATAGGACGATAATTACTGGGGTTTGTTGGTTCCTTCCTCGGTTTCTTAAAAACTATTAGGCGCGCTATTTTCCAGCTAATTGGGAAGTATGAGTAAATTAGCGCATTGTTGAATAATATCACATACTTATGTATTAACTTATCAATTAGATCTTTTAAGATTAAATTAGGGTACCCGTTATTACCATGCGAAGTTTTGTTTTTTAAATTACTTATTATACCTTTGAGTTCATTAAAGTCTGTAAAATAATTATTTCTACTTTTTGTTGCGAGGCTTTATTATTATCACTAAATTATTCAGAGTTATTTGATTATTCTTTTTAGTGATGTTGGCATTTTGGAATGATCTAATTTTATTTTTAATATTATTGTGAAATAAATAATGCAGCATATTAGTTTTATGTGTACTTCCAATGTAGGAACTTATTGCATCATATATATCTTTTGGTCCTTTAGTATACATTTATTACCTGTTGTTTTATTGAGTTTGATACTGTCAATGTTATTTGCTGTTGGCAATTCGTTTGCATCAATATGGAGAGTATTGATATTTGCATTGGGTTTTTTTTTTTTTTGTTATTTTCGGGAAACATATTTTTATTTTTGGGATTAATTTTGCTAATTCTATTGTGCCAGTATTTGTTTATTTCGTTTTTTATTTGTCGCTTAATTAATACATTAATATTATTTAATAGACTTTTAAAGAGATTTATTTGCTGAGTAGAGAAATTGGGTCTTTGTTTTCGTATTCTGTGTAAATCATTAAGTAAGTTATTTGTTTTCATTAGCTTTTTTTATTATGTGTGAATTAAAGTTTTTTAGTCTATTACAGTCATTGCATTTTGGAACTACTTGCTTCATTGTTTTTATTATTATTTCATCTATTTTTTCTAAATGATAATCGATATTTGCTATTGTTATTTTGAGGTTATCATTAATTTTATTTATGCTATTAGCATATATTGTGTCAAAATTTGTATCGAGGTCAATTTTAAACTTTCTCCAGTTTGTAAAATTGAATTAGTATTTTTGGTCTTCTGCCAGTTCTTTTATTAGTAATTCATTATTTGGTATTGTGAAGTCAAACTCATTAGCATTGTGATCGCTATCATATGGCATTGTTGCAGTGAATTTATTCTGACGTCGGATATTACCAGGTTGTTATATGAATTAGCTCTTTTTAACGTTAGTCCATCAGTTTTATGTAATTTTTATTTATATAATATGTTTTTGTTTTTTTATCCTATTATTTAGTAGATTTCCAATTGTGTCATTATATGTATTAGGCCAGTTTTTGTGTTTTGCATTAAAATCACCTGCTAGTATGTAATAATTATTAGGGTTTAATAAATCTAATACTTTGAAAATTTTTTCTATTTCTTCGATATATTTCTCTGCGTTTCTAATACGTGCATAAACGGAGATAATAAATAATTTCTTTGTTGCATTTAGATTAATATATATTATGCACACTTCAATATACTTAAATTCATCAAAACTTTAATTGTTGACGTAATTAAATTTAAAATTATTTCTTATGCATATGACAACGCCACCTTAATTTATGTCACCAGTTCTGTCTCGTCGAATTCATGTATAATTATCAATTACCATGTGGTTGTTTGTTTTTAGTTTTGTCTCACTCAAGTACATGACATCGGGTTTATTATCTTGAAGAAACTGAATTAGAGAAAGCTTTTTACTGTAGAAGATTAATGAATTGACATTTGCAGAAATTAGTTTATACTTTTTGTTAAAACTAGTCATATTGCTGGGGAGCATAATATTTTCATAAACAAAATTTATTTTAATTTTTATTTTCTATAATTTGCTTTTCTAGTGATGTAAATTTATTTTGTATTATTGTAAAGAATTTTTTATTTCTAATAAAATATTATTATTAATGTGTAAATTAATGTTAGTATAATTTATTGTTAAAGTGTTGATATTATTGTTAGTAGTGTTGATATTATTATTGTTATTTTTTAATACATTTGCAAATGAAATATCTTTATTAATAAAGTTTTGAGCTATGTGTTTATTTACAATTTTATTTTTTAAATTTTCTTTAATTTTTTTCGCGGAGTTGCATTTTTTTTTAGTATTCGGGGCAGCTTTTATAAGAGGCTGGATGTCCATGTTTTTGGCATAGAATACAAAATAGCTTGTCTTTTGGGTCTTGATCAGTGAGTGAACATTGGCTCGGCAGATAATTTTGTCCACATTTGACACACCGAAATTCCATAGCACAATTTGCAGATGAATGCGAGAACCGCTGACAATTGGTGCATTGTTGTGCATCTGGTTTGAATATTTTTTCCCAATATACCACTTGGTAGTCAATGGCTTTAATTTTTTTGATTTCATTTGTTAAGCTGACAGGTGCTGCTTGTATAATATAGTGTGGTAGTAGAATATCATTTTTTTATCGAGTGTCTGGTTGTTAATCGTGATACTTTTTCAAATTTTGTGTTTTCAGTTTCATATGCTTTTAAGGTGGTGAAGTACTTCTTCGGGTGAATACATATTATTCAAACCTTTAAGCACCATAGTAATATTCTTTTCCTCTTTTGGAGTGTAAGAGAAATACTTAGCATTCTCTTCATTTAGTAATGCTTAAGTTTTGGTGAAGTCGCCTATGCTATAGCTGTATAGTGCTGATTGGCTATCACTACATTTATTATTAAAAAATTATTTACCTTGAGTTCATCTTTCATTATATCTATTAAGCGGTTGACCTTAATATTAAATAAGTTAATTGGTGGCATTTTTTTAATAGTTATTTCCACATGGCTAGCATTTTGCTTTTCTGTCTGTTATAATGTTTTTTTTATTATTTCTATTATTTTGCTTTTCTGGTTTTGTGAGGGTATATCTTCCTGTTTTCTTTCTTTAGTTGTTTTATGTTCTTGTCCGAGATCGTTTTCAGGATTATCATTTTCCAAATCCATCAGAGAGCTGAAAGAATTGGTATAATTCCTTTCAGTCTCGTTGGACGTAGATGGCAGAAACTTCTTTAGGGTTTCCCTTAGTTCATCGTTTTCGCTTTTTAATCGGCTCATTAGTTCTTTTAGTTCGCTTACCTTTTGGTCATTTTTATCTAATATACCACACAGTTTACAGTTTATTGATTCCTTTAAAGAATTTTTTATTTTTTTGTTCACAGAGAGTTTTAAAGGCATGAATGTAATCCTTTAAGAGGATGCAATCAAAGTTTCTTAGCACTTTTTTTTTTTTTAGTATTCTATATATTTTTTTTTTTTTTCGTTTATATATAGTTTATTTATGAACTTATTAATGTTTTTGTAATTTAATTTTAATTTATTCGACTGATACGATATAAAAATCAAGGCAAACTCACTGAGAATAGATTTTTCTTTATAGAATTTAATTTTATACAATAAAACTTCTTTTTGTATTTATAAATTTGTTTACTTTAAAAAATTATTTTGAAATGAAAAATTCTTTTTTTTGGCAATTCTTTAAAAGAAACCTCGGAACATAAATACATATTCTACATAATATATATGAAAAACAATATATTATGCACATTTTTCAAGTCGTAAGGAAGAAATTATAAGAGTGTAATTTCTGGTGGAGCATAATAACAATAATATTAAATTCTAATTGACAAATGACAGATAATTATATACATAAGAGCAGGTCTTTCTATTTTGTTTTTTGTTTCTTAACTCCGTTTCAATATGGATACTTTTAACAAAAAACAAAACAAAGTACAATTTGTATAATACAGCAGCAATTTTTAAAAAATTACATTTCGTTTTAGTACTTTTTTATTTTGTTTTGTGAGTGGAAAATGAACACCTATGTACTTATGTATGTATGGTAATTTTTCCGCATTTGTCTAAAGATGTAAAGGACCTACAAAACCAAATAAAAAAACTGTAAATAAAGAATCCCGCCGTAAAAAGGACGAGGGGTTGTTTATGCTAACATTTTGTTTAATGTTTTATTTTTCATAAATCTTTAATAAGTATGTATGTATGTTTCAAAATGAACAATATATCCGATGTTATAGGTACGAATTGTCGTTTTTCGATTGTATTTGTCTAAACTGTAGCTGTCGATTATATAAATTTAAATGCAATATAAAATTTAATAACCCATTAGCAGGAGCCCCTAGTTTATAAATATTTTACTAAAATTTGTACAGAAAAAGATTTAGAATATAAATTATATGAACGAAAAAATTATTTTAATTATGAGTGTTGTACTAATGTAACAAATCTTATTTTATAAAACTATGTGTATGTACATATTATAATTTGTATACTCTTCACTTCAAATTTGTCCTTTTTAACATTATATATTTGTCTTTTTCAAAATCAAATTCGTCCAAATTTCCAAAACCAATTTTGTCTGTTTTTTAAAACCAAATTTCTAAATTTTGACGAAATTGATTTTGAAAATTTGACGAATATGATTTTGAAAAGAGTAGATATAAATATTAGAGTCAGAATTCATAATTTAATAAAAAACTTTAATAAAAATGTTAAAGAATTTAATATAAGATATAAAATCAAGTGTTCAACATTTGTAAAAAATAAATATAATACATATGTATGTTTTAAAATCCTATTTTGATTCCTTATACTTTTCTTTACATCTTCAAATTATTTGTTTCAGTAAATCGTTTTTAAAATTTTGGTTTAAATATTCTAAAATAAAAAATATTTTTTTTTTAAAACTACAATTTATTTATGTAAATTTATTTTGCGTTTTACACTTTTGACCAAAGATTATCTATTACAATAAGACGGGCCACTCTTTTTTTACACATATTAATGCATTTTTTACAACTACCTAAACAAAAAAAAAACCATTAGTAAAAATAGGTAAAATATATGTTACTTCATTTCAAAACCATTCTGTTATTGAAATTACTGTAAGAGAGAAAATGAACGAAATATTGTTTATGTAGTATTTTTACAATGCTTTTTTAAAGGCGCAACTTTGTTACTGCGTCTATGTATTGTATATGTACATATATATATTCTTCACTTCAAATTTGTCCTTTTTAACATTATATTTATGTTTTTCAAAATCAAATTCGTCCAAATTTTCAAAACCAATTTTGTCTGTTTTTAAAATCAAATTCTTTTTTTAAGGCTAGTTTTCATGAGAAATTTCGTGGGAATTATCAAAACTTTAGAAAGAGAAGAGTATAGTGTACTACCATACTATAGTCGGAAAGAAGGAGAAAAATGTAAATTTAATAATAAATAATATTATAAAATTTTTTATTTTTAAAGTTGTTAAAAATAATATAGTTTATTAATTTTATACCTATAATATAGTAATTTTAATATAATTTCTCACTAAAAAATAAAAAAAAAATTGGACATTTGTTTATTTTAAAATATTTATAATTATTTAAAGCAAAATATGTACATATATTCAGAGAACATACTTTCGTGGATATTTATGGTTACTTTCTTGGATATTTTCAAATGTTTGAAGTTGATGTTTGATATTTTTTTTAGCTTTATCTCTTTCAAAGACATATCATTTTAGTATCTTCTGCCTACGCTGTAACATTTTCGTGCATATATCGGTCAAATGAAAACTAGACTTTAAGCTTCTTTAAATAAAAAAAAAACGTAAATTTCTAAATTTTGACGAAATTCATTTAGAAAATTTGACGAATTTGATTTAGAAAAAAGATAAAATTAATTTTGTATACTATATTATTATTCTATTGTTGATGACGCAAAATTCAAACTGTAAAATTTTTGTTAGCAAATTCAATATTAATGTTATGTTTGTTTTGTATTTGTTTAAAGTTTTTATTATTTTTTACTTCTGATATTTTTGAATGAAAAAAAAATCATGTACATATTTACATACATATGTAAATTTATGTATGAATGAATGTACATATATTTTTACGATTAAATTCATTGCTTAGTTATTATTATTATTGAATAAAAAAAAATTATGTTAAATTATTTAGAAGTTATTTTGCTTTGATATATGTATGTATGTAAATATATATAATATGTAAATTATTATTTTTGTTTAATAGCGGTCTGTCCTGTGATGATTTTTGAGACAGCTGATTTTGTTTTTCTTGGGAAATTCTCATTTCAAAAATTTCATATGTTATGCATACTTAAATAGACATAATATACATAATATGTACAAGCGTATAAAAATTAATCAGAGATTTCCCATGTTTTCAAGATAGGTGCATACATATGTATGTATGTATGTATAATAAAATAAAAGCAAATTTTACTAGCAAGAAGTAATAAGTTTTTTTTCTAAATAAAAACGAGGAATAATACAGTTGCCTTTGTCAACTCTTAGATATCCGTTCGAACCGTTAGTATGTTCATAGCCTGTCACTCTGCTTATAATATAATTTTTTTAATTTATTAGTATTTTAAAATAATTTGGGTGAATTTTATAATTTCTAGAACTATGGATTGTACATATATTCAAACTATATGTTTATACATTTTTCAAAAGCAGATGCTAACCTTCCACATATCAATCCAAAACTTTATCAATTATCAATCCAAAACTTTTCCAAATATGCTATACCTAGTACATACCATTTTATACTAAACGGCGTATGTATAATAATTTATACCATACATACATATGTGCAAATGTATTATTTATCATTAATTCATCAGTGACATATACGATACCTATGTAAATAAACATGAATTATTAATGTATGTATACTAATATCATATAAATATAAATTCTTCAAACAACCGTTATATTTTTTATTTATTTAATTTTTTTTGTACTACGCATCATCCTCAACAATTTCCAAGTATCGAGTAATATAAAAAGCAAAAAATTCGTTAAAAAAATTTGTTAGAAAAATTTAGAAAATGAAGTCACACTTTCGTCAATTTTAAGGTAACCCTATATTGTTAAGAAAAGTTGTTAATAGAAATAAAAATATAATGTTGGAGTTATAATTTTTGTATATTACTTTAAAAAAAATTGGACAGGTGTTCAAGTTACAGGTGTTTAAAAATAAGGAATTTTTTAGTTTTTGACCCCATACAGCTCCGAAATGGGGGGCGATACAAAAATATTTTCTGAAATGACTCATACTTATTTTCAAAGACCTAGCTGTTTTCATAACTTCAAGTTTGTAACTTAAACCGCTTGGAAGATAGAAGGAATCAAGAATTTTGCAAAATTTGAGTTTCGCATAACGGTAAATTAAGACACCGTATGCCACAAGTATATATGTATTTATTTTATATACATATATGTTTTTTAAAAGGCAATAAAAGCAGTAATCGTTTGGCGTTTTCAAATTGAAGATATACCTTATACAACTTGTGTTATAACAATTTAAATATAGAGCTTTTTCGAACTTTGGGGAACTGTAGCTCCGTAACGGATGGGGCTACAGAAAAAAGTTGTTAAAAATAAAATTAATCTATCACCAGTTAAAATTTCTGGCTCTATTTCAAAAAAAAATGTGAGGATCTAAAAGTTAGATGTTTGAGAGCTACCCGAAGTTTTGGTCAGATCTCAACCAAAACAAATAGGGTAGCTGTAATAATAAACCTATAATAAAATAGGTGAATAAAAATAGGTGAATAGGTAAATAAAATAATAAACCTACAAATTGTTATAAGAATATTTTGTGTTAATTTAATGATTCTAGTTTTCTTAGTTTTTGAGTTACCTTGCTGACGGATGGACAAAGCTTAATCGACTTAGAATTTGATTCTGATCCGATCCATACATTTGAAGGTATATCCAGCTAGCTTATTTAAAGGTATTACAAACGAAGGAGCAATTTTAATATACCCGATCCTTATCGTACGGATATAAAAAGATAAATTTTGTATCATATCTTCTAACAGCAAACATCATAATCAATTAACAAACTATAAATGTTGTTATAAATTTTTTTTATTAATCTAATAAGATATTAAACTATATAAATCGGAACAATGATTTTCAAGTTATAGTTTTCTTAATCAAATTTGTTTGAATTCATAATTTGTATGTAGATACTATATTTCCATCTAATAATATACATTTTTTTCTAAACTATTTTCTGTAAATTAATTCTATAATAGTATAATACGATTACAATTAGCAATTAGCAATAATATTCTTTTGCTAATATTCTTTTTTTTACCGACCGCATACAATTATGTATAATTGCTGACCGCAAACAATTATGTATAAGGTAGGTATTGTTTTCATACTAAAAATATGTACCAGAGATTTTGGCAAAAATGTACTACTCCGCTGTGGAGAAGACTGTAAAAATTTTTTTAGCATGATGTGCGTCTGTGTGTGTGAGTGCTTGTGTGGTGATGTCTGTGGGGAAGTGTACAGCTTAAACGACTGAGCGGAATTTTTTGCAATTTCATATTTAAGGTTTTAACGTAAATAAGTCGGATTGATAAGCTTTTGGAGCAAATCGGACAACCCCAAGTGGTATTTTACTAGTCTACTTTTTAATTTTTTTACGAATATTTCGTAACAGGAAAATTTTATGAGAAAAATTATTAAGAACGAGGAAGAATACAGTTGCCTTTGTCAACTGTTAGATACCCGTACGAACCGTTAGTATGTTCACAGCCTGTCACTCTGCTCACAATATTATTTTTTTAATATTTTAGTATTTTAAAATAATTTGGGTGAATTTTATAATTTCTAGAACTATGGGTTGTACATATATTCAAACTATATGTTTATATGTACATTCTTCAAAAGCAGATTCTAACCTTTCACATAACGATTATCAATCCAAAACTTTTTCAAATATTCTATAGTACCATTTAATACTAAGCGGTAAATGTATATTAAATTTACTTAGTACAAAATAGTAAATATAATTATTTATATTTAAATATTCCATTGACAGAATAATTTCTTATAAGTACAATAAAATACATATATGTATGTAAATACGGCGCTATATAATATACATCTATACTCTTATCATTCATTCAATAGTG
Organism: Poecilobothrus nobilitatus; assembly: GCA_947095535.1. Lineage (NCBI taxonomy): Eukaryota > Metazoa > Arthropoda > Insecta > Diptera > Dolichopodidae > Poecilobothrus > Poecilobothrus nobilitatus. The sequence continues at coordinate 108,833,066 of OX352772.1, forward strand.
ACATATACGATATGTAAATAAACATGATATTATATAAATATGTATATATATTAATATCATATAAATAAAAATTCTTCAAGCAACCGTTATGTTGTTTATTTATTTACATTTTACTACGCATTATACTAAGCATTATATTCTCAACAATTTCAAATTATCGAGTAAAACAAAATGCAAAAAATTCGTTAAAGAAATTTGTTAGAAAATTTGAAAAAATCAAGTAACACTTTCGTCAAGTTATAAAGTAACCCTATATTATTAAAAAAAGTTGTTAACAGTATAATAAGTAATAATAAGAGTAAGTAATAAGAGTATAATATTGAAGCTTTAATTTTTGTGTATTACTTCAAAAAAATTTTAACAGATGTTCAAGTTACAGGTGTTTAAAAATAGGAAATGTTCAGTTTTTGACCCCTTACAGCTCCTAAAAGGGGAGTGATACAAAAAAAATTTTTGAAATGACTCATACTTATTTTCAAACATCTAACTTCTGTCAAAATTTCAAGTTTCCAACTTAAACCGTTTAGAAGATAGAAGGGTTGAAGGATTTTGCAAAATTTGAGTTTCACATAACGGTAAATTAAGACACCGTATGCCACAAATATATATTTATTGTATATATACTTTTAAAGCTAATAAAAGTAGTAATCGTTTGGCGTTTTCAAAATGAAGATATACCTTATACAACTTGTGCTATAACAATTTAAATATAGAGCTTTTTTGAACTTTTGGGGAGCTGTAGCTCCGTAACGGGTGGGGCTACAAAAAAAATTTATTAAAAATAAAATTAATATTTTTGTGAGATCTATCAGTATTTAAAATTTCATAGCTCTATTGCAAAAAAAATGTGGGGATCTAAAAGTTAGGTGTTCGAGAGCTACCCTAAGGCTTGGTCCAAACTCAACCAAAACAAATAGGGAACCTACAAATTACTCCCAGAATATTTTGTGTAAATTTCAAGATTCTAGTTTTCTTAGTTTTTGAGTTAGCGTGCTGACGAAGGGACGGACGGACACAGTTTCTATTATTTTTTAAAGTTTCAAGTCGTTAACTCAATGGGAAGTGTGTCTAAAATAGTTTCAAATATTCCACGACCCTTTTAACCACGAGTAAGTTCAATAGAAGCTGTTAACAGTACCCCCAATCAAATGCATTCCAAGGTTCTTTTATTGTCTTACGACAACTTGAGTGTTCAATATCTACATCAATTTTATTTTCTGCTTTTTAGGAAGTTAAACTTATTTCCGTAAAAGCATATTACCTATTTAAAAAACTTTTACATTATTTTATTTCACACTTTTTAGTTTTAAATGAAATTCATAATTTCTATTTAAATAGGTACACATACATACAAACATACATATGTAATCAAGCATAGTATTTAATCTGAAAATGATAAAAATTCGAAAGTTTAAAAAAAAATTTCACACATACATATATATCTATTTTTATGCAAATTCGCTTATTTATTTAAAATTAAACCAGAGACTACATATTATCAGAAATTAGATAATGAATTTAAATAACATATGGAAGAAATTCTGTCTGTTTGTTTGGGCCGGATTCACGTAAAAATCACCAGTCTGATTCGGCCCGGCGGACTTCCAAACATTTTTTTTTTCCGATTCATGTTCAATTTTGTAAGGTGGTTTTATGGTCTGAAAAAAAGCCTGAGACAAATTTTTAAGAAATTCTGGTTACCCGTTTGGGCATGAGAGCCGAACGAAGTTCATTAAATTTATCTGTTTTCCTGCTTAAACGGTGTAATCAATTCACTTGAAAATTCGCAAAACTGCTGCTCTTTAGCAGAAAAGCTTATTAGGTCAATTTGGTAACGATCCGTTAACCCGTTTCGGCACCAAGGCTCAAGCCCAGTTTTTTAATTTCTTTGTTGTCGCGCTTAAACGATTTGACCAATTGAGTTGAACATTTACAAAAATGTAGCTTTTTACCACAAAAGCTCACTAAATTGATTTTCTGACGACACATTAACTTTTTTCAGCATGAGTCCTCAATGAAGTTTTTCATTTTTTTGTTGTCGTGCTTAAATGATTTAACCAATTGGAAATTTTTGTTTCAAATTTGTGTCTAATTTTGCAGGATTAATTTATGGTAATTAATCTAAATAAAGTCTGTGACAAATTTTTGTGAACGTTCGTTAACCTACTTCCGCAATACAAAAGGTAACAATACAAAAAGTTGGTTGTATTATTATTATTTTAAATAAATATTTCGCACACTTTTTACGTTTGTCTTTATTGTTTTTGATATTCGATAAAAAGCTTTCAATACAAATTTCTAATATGTAATAGTAATTAAAATAACCAAATTAAGTGCCTTAAGAATACTTTCTTTAAGTTGTAACAACATAACTTTTTCGCCTTTTATTAAAAACAAAAATAATCTCCTCCATACGACAATCATCATGTCATCATTCATGAATGCATTACTAACATGTGGTGTACCTATATATATAGAAGATGTATGTGTATAACATATTTCCCAAAAAATATAATTGAAATATGTACATACTATATGTATAATGTGCTTATGTTTAAAAATACTATATAAACACAATCAATTGAATTAGAAAACATATTCACATTTCTGTACCGTATTTAACCAAAAATGAATACATACATATTTAAACAAGGTAGAATGTAAACCAACGGTTTTTAAAAGCGCACATTTCCAAAAAACAATACAAACGTTTAGAATTGTGATTTGCATAAAAATTTGAGAATTTCATGTAATAAGAAAAAACGTGAAAATATGACTTTTCTGTAATTTTGAGGGTGTGCAAGTTCGGAAACCTATATAACAAAGAAAAACCGTTAACACACGTAAAAATATATTATTGAACCTTTAATTTCCATGTCTTGTCGAAGAAAAGTTTTTACAAATGCCTAAGTTACAGGTGCCTAAAAATAGAACATTTTCAATTTTTGAGGCGTAATAACTCTTAAATATGGAGTTGTACCAAAACATTTTCCGAGGAAACTTATACTAATTCTAAAAGTTCTTTCTCGTGTCAAAATTGCAGGTTTCTACCTCAAAGCGTGTCGAAGTTATGAAAAAAGAAATATCATGTAAAATTTGGTTTTAACATAACGGTAAATTTAAATAGTAAATTACAAAATATTGCATAATTTTGATATTCTTTTACAGAAGTAAAAAAATTTTCGGTCTACTAGTGTTTTTAGATTGTAAAACTACTACGCAGAGCCTGAGATATATGCATCTGAAAATTTGGCTTTTTTGCAATTTTGGGGGCTGTAACTTTGGAACCCTATACAATTAAAGAAAACCATTAACACACATAAAAATATATTATTGGAGCTTTAATTTTTTTGTCTTGCCGAAGAATAGCAAATTAGCAAAGAATAACAAATAGCAAATTTTCAATTTTCGACCCTTAATAGCTCATAAACAGAGCGTGGTACAAAAAAATTTTCTTCCCTCAAAATTTAAAGCCCCTATCTAAAAGCGTGCCGGAGTTATGAAGATAGAAATATCATGCAAAATTTGGTTTTCACATAACGGTAAATTTAAATAATAAATTTAAAAATTATATATAATTTTGATATTGATTTATAAAGCCTAAAAAAATTCCTGTCGAATGGCGTTTTCAGATTGAAAAAATGTTAAGCGAAACATGAAATATACGCGTTGAAAAACGGGCTTTTTCAAAGTTTGAGCGGCTGTAGTTCCCTGATGAATGGGGCTAAATGAAAAATTGTTCCACAAAATTAATTTTTTTATGAGACCTAACAATGGTTAAAATTTGTTTTCTCTATCTTTAACGGTGTAGAAGTTTTGTAAACAGACGGACGCACGGACTGACGGACAGAGTGAAACTAATAGGCACATTTTTTTAAAATTTTTTTTGGAAATGTGCTAAAAACAACATTCTTATCCATATACAGTTTTTACACATATTTTTAGCATATTATATAAATTTGAAAACGTAATTACTTATTAGAAAAAGTAAAAATATAAAGAAATTCTGATTGATTTATAAATGTAAAAAACAGTCTTGCATTTTTTATATTAAAAATATGTTAAACACAACCTGAGATGAATGCATTAAAAAAGAAGTCTGTACCAATGAGCTTACATAAAAAAGTTGTTCTACACCATTACTCTTTTAAAAGACCTATGCATGGTTAATATTTCAATACTCTTTACGGACGGTCAGAGTAAAACTAATAGCAAACTTTTCAAAATGTGCTTGAAAGGATAATTCACAAAAATATGAAGTGACATTACTTACGAAAAAAATGTACATTATGGTCTTTTATAATTTAAATGCGATTTTATGTTTCGGTATTACCTAATAATATATGTATTGTGAAAACTCACTTCTCCGTAATTGTGTACTCAATAGATTACTGATTCCTTTAAAGATTTTTTGTAAACGATTTGTCTCTAATTCTTCGCTCTATTTGCTAAAAAAAAATTTAACGATATTAATTAAATGCCATAAAAATTAAAATATTAACTACCAGCAGCTGTAAAAAAGAAAATTAATACAAATTCCAATAGAAATGATTATGTATACAATATACGTATTTGATATTACTATTTAATATTTACTATATTCAAAATCACATAGTGCATGCCCTATTGGCTATGGCAAAGGCAAAAAAAAGTTTTGCATGCCATGTATAAGATAAACATTCACATGGACTATATGATTTTCAATAAAGTAATATCAAATATGTATGTATAATGTATACATACTCATTATTCTATTCTTTGGAATTTGTACTCTTTTTCTTTGATAGCATGAGTAAAAGTGAGATCATCACTTTCGTAATAAAAGTTTTTTTTTTAATTTTTTTAATAAATTCATTAGTTCACTTTTAGAGGAGGGTTCACCACCTGATTTCGTTTTGCCTTAGAAAAGTTGCATGTTGAGAAATTTGAATATTTTCTAAAGGGAAAATTATTGTATACTCTTGTTCTTCATTTTCGTTGAAAAAAATAGGGAGCTCATTTCCTGTATTTAATTTTAAAATTTTATTTTTGTAGTTAATATTGAACTCTAATGGTAATAGTATGTTATTACCAATCAGTCCATCAAATTGATTATTAAACTGTAATTCTAGAAATTAAAATTTTTTATTGGTATTAATTCTAAAAATGTATTAATCGTTAAAATGGTGTCAGAATTAAGTACGTTTGTTAATGTTTTAACAGAAATTGGCTTTACTTTACCAGCAAATATGGGATTAGGTTAGGTTAGGTTAAGATGGCTGTCAAAAAGGCACACTTAGACCGTATTTGGCCTATTGTGATACCACATAGAAGCTTTTCTACCCCACTAGTTAAAACCAATTTGAGCTTTTTTACAAAGCGAAGAATCTGCTAGATCGCTAAAGTTGTTGAAGAGATATTGCCCCAAATGGGTATTCCTTCTTGCCGACAAGGCCGGGCATGTGTAAAAGAGATGGAGAGTAGTTTCCTCCTCTTCTCCATCTTTGCAGACTCTACAATAGTCCTTTGTGGATAAGCCAAGTCTTCTGGCATGCTTCCCTATTAGACAGGGACCGGTGATTATATCCATTGTCATTCCAATGTCTGCCCTTTTGAGAGAAAGCAGATCATTGGATCGTTTTAAATCGGTTTTAGGCCATATCAATCTTGTGATATTGTACGAGGTCAATTTTGACAATTTGTAATTTACCATATCAGTTATTTCCTTTCGAAATAACGTTTTGCTTGTGCATAGAGGTACCCACAGTCTTGCCCTAACCGGCAGGATTTGTAAGGTTGTACCAATTCATGCGATTTCATCATCTTCTTCATTTCCCGGAATACCTCGATGACATGGTATCCAGCAAAGCTAAATGCTAAACATCCGTGTAGAATTTTATTTCTTCGAAGGACATCACTGTGTTCGAGTTCCAACTCTCACGGCTTGGTATACTCGTCACATGAGATTTCCCGAAGAAGTAAGTGAGGGACGTGTAGTCCACCAAAACGGGAGTGGATTTGAATTGGTTTATGATATCCGAGTGACTTTATCGTGAATTGATCCACTGGGGTGTAGTTTTTAGTCTCACAGCTGTGTTTGCGGCTGCAAATTTACTATAATATTCTACAGGCATCAGATTAATCATGATGTCTAATGCCGCAGAAAGGGTTGATATTAAAGAGCCACTAGTACATAGTGTAGCAGTTCTTTGAACCCTAGCGATTACCTTGCGGTTGACCTCTTTATCGATTGCCTTCCACCATACTAGGGCTCCGTACATCAGAATGGGTCTTACTACGGATTTGTATAGCCACTAAGTCATGTATTGCTGAAGTCCCCATTTCCTATCAATGGATGTTTTGCACGAGTAAAGTGCTATTGAGGCCTTCCTTGCTCTTTCTGAGATGCTAGCCTTCCAGATTAAGTTCTAGAGTTAGATCCAGAAATTTCGCCGTTTCGCTAAAGGCAAGAGTGGAGCCATTTGTGGAGCAAGACAAGAGTGGAGTCAGTGGAGCCACGAAGGCGGCTTTATTTTAGGAATTTTATATTTCCTTGAAGAGAGGACCAGTTTGGTTTTCTGTGGATTTACTCACAGTCCACAGTTTGTAGTCCATGTTGAAATTTGTTTAGTGTAAAAACAAAACGTCCCTGAGACTGTCTGGGAACTTGCTACTGACAACGACAGCAACATCGTACGCATAGGCGATTGTTGTGCAGCCCGACTCTTCCAGGATTTTAAGCAGTTTATTCCAAAGAACGGGATATAGCACCCCTCCTTGCGGAGTCCCTCTCCTCAAAACCTTTTTGCAGAACCGTTGTCTATGTTGGCACTTATGGCCCTATTTAGCATATTAGCTATCAGTGCTTATACCTCCGTTTCTACTCTTAGGCTTATGAGTGCGTCTACAATTCCTGTCTGATTGACTTTATTAAACGCTCCCTCAAAGTCTATAAATGCTGCAAGAGTATACTCTTTGCAATTTAAAGATCTTTCAGTCGAGCTAGTCAAGGTATGAAGTGCAGTATCCACTGACTTCCCTTGAAATCAGCGGATATAGATGCAGCGGATATGGAAGTCGATCAATCTTTCTAAGGCTTTTAGAAGGAAGGATAACAGGTTTATAGGTCAAAAGTCCTTCGCGTTGACGTGACTACTTGTGCCGGCGTTGGTTATGAACACTACTCTGACCTTATCCATTTATCCGGAATATGCCCCAAATTAAGACAACCACTGAAAATGCTTTTTAGCCAAGCCAGGGTAGTAGACGAAGTGACTTGAATGGCTTGAAACTATCTATAGCCCATTGTAGTTTGGCTTTTGTAACCACCACCTCTGAGATAGTAGGAGAAGGATTCAGAAGACAAGCCACCTCTGAGCTATTATTTGTGCATCTAGGAAAATGAGTTTTTAAAAGTAATTCCAAGCCCAGCCGTTATCCTCTGTTTTTAGAAGACTGGGGACCATGGGCTTTGTCGATAGGATTTTTCTAAGTCAGATGCCTCGGAGATGTTTTCTATACCTCCGCAGAATAGTCTCCAGGTGTTTCTTTTTGCCTTTCTAAATTCTTTTTTGTACTGACTAAGAGCCGCTTATAACAGATCCAGTCCTGTACCTCACTCGCTTTTTTTGGCATTATTAAAAGCCTTCCGACTATCTTTCCTTATAACTTTGATTTAATCATTCCACCAAAGTGGTTTAGGTTTCCCCTAGGCTTACTAAAGGGACACGAATTCTCTAAGGACTTATTGCAGGCCTTAGCAAAAACGTTTACTAGGTTATTTAGATCCTATATATTTTTAGAAATTCCAGGTATCAAAGAGGAAAGCGTTGACTTTAAGTGCTCCCTATATTTGTTCCAGTCTTAAGATAAGATTAGATTAAGATTAAGATTCCAGTCTCTTAAGATTTCGATAGACTGATTTTATTGGAGGACCTTCGTCCAGACTGAACTCAATGTATCTGTGATATGAAAAGGAATGCTCATCAGAAGCTTTCCATGAGCTTATTTTAGAATAAATCACGTCCGAGACTAAGGTTATGTGTAGGACCAATTTTCTATTACTAGTAACAAAGGTAGGTTTCCTGCCAATGTTACAGATAAGAAGGTTAGTACTTAAAATGTAATCAAAAAGTGACTCACCTCATTCGTTGGTATTCATACTACCCCAGATGTCATGGTGAGCATTGGCATCGCAGCTTATGATGACCCCAAAGTACATCCTTCTAAAATCCACTACCAACTCTGCAAGATTGGATGGAGGAAGTGAGTCCTGACTCGTAAGGAAGATACGCCGCAACAACCCAGAGCTTGAGTTTTTTAGCTTTAGATCAGCATCACTGTAATGAAACATAAAAGTTAAATTTAATGTATTTTTAGCAATTTTACACGCTCTAGATTTGCATACCTCTTTATTATACAACAATGTGTAATCTGGTATCTTAAGTCCATGAACCTGTTTTTTTGCCACCCATGGCTCTTTCATCAAGATAATATCCTCGACCGTTCTCCTGAGGCGGATTTCAATTACGGCTTTGGAGTGGTAGAGATGAATTAGGAGTGGCTTCATTACTTGAGCCGTTCTTAATATCCACCACCCTCGGTTTAGCTTCATCTTCAAAGTTCATTGAGAAGCTTTTGACGTCATCAAAGCTGTCAGAATCAGATCTAATTAAATCGTCTTCATCGTCAGCCTTGATGACTTCATTCATTCTCCTTGGAACCGAGGAGGATGCTAATCGTCAACGAAATCGGATCGGTCAGAGTCTGCCTCTTGGGTTTGACTTGGACCTTCACCGATGCTCCTTGAGATTTTCATCTCAGCTTTTTTATACACCCTCAGTGGCTTTCTCTTTGGCTTTCGCTAGGGGTTGTAGGGAGTCCTTATTGACAATGACCAGGGCCCGTCGGAATTCTCATACTACTTCTCCTAGTTTGGCAATCTCCAAATTTCCCATCTTTCCTATCGCCTGCTTGTAAGGATCTACCGATCTCTGATCAGCGCAGGCAGTCAGTTTACCGTGGCCCTGACGCCATCCAGCGTCTCTACAGGTGGTGGTCCCGGATTTTCTTCCAGTACCTGGAAGAAAGTTGTGTTGAAAGCAACAACAACCTTCTTCCAGTTACAGGGAGAAATACCCGCATCCTTTAACACCTCATCAATAATTTCCAGAATTAAACTATCCTTGGCAATTTCATAGAACGGCTTGGTTAGCTGGTTGCTCCCTAGCAATCTAGCCTTTTCGGAATTGCCCTGTGGCTCATCTTGTGACCTCTATCTCTTGGACATAAGGCCATTTGATGAACCTGGGATTTGTCCTCCTTGACCTGCCCTACTACTGTTTTGGCTGTTTGTAGTGTTTTCTTTTGCGCCTCAGATAACTGACCAATATTGAGAGAGCTTAACCTCTCAATTATTTTATAGGCCGACCGTTTATCGAAGAAGGCTTGTTTCGACGGGAGCACTTTGCTTACCGTCTTTGGTTGTTCGCGACTTTCCTTAGCACTTTGGTGCCTTTGGTCGCTTTACTTGCCGGCTCACTCTTTTTTCGAATCTTTTGTTTTTGAATATTGTTTCATAATTGAACCCAGGAATACGAAGAAAAGGAAGATCTGCCCTATGCAGAGATTCGTATACATAGGGTAAGGCTAATTAATTAGGAGGGTCGCCAGGTACTCCGAATACTCCGTTCGCGACTGGGCCTCCAGCCAGGCTGATCATCGGCACGGGTCGAATAACACCTTGCATCCGGCCCAGTTTTACCTCAATCCGATGGTTCCGGTAAAAGCCGAAGTATCAGTAATATGATACATAAAGACAGACCAGGTTACCTTTGCGTTAGTACCTAACCACCTAGCTGGTGATTATTTCCGGTCGGCACCCAATTTTCTACTTGTGGTTGAGTATCCACATTATTAATTATCTGATTTACAGTAGGGTTAACATCCATTGAATTTGATCTATTAGTTCTGGAAGTATGAGCACCATTGTAGCAATTATTTCTATAGGCTTGATTCTGTTGGCCGCTGTTTTGGTTATTATTATGGTGCTTATAATTAGAGTTATTATTTCTATTTGAACGGTCGAAATTAAAGTTACGATTTCTGTAATAGTTATTAAAATTATTAGTATAGTTACGATTTTGTTGAAAATTAATATTATTTCTATTGTTAGTATTCTGATTATGTTTGTTATTATAAAAGATATTATTAGAACTACGTTTATTATTTTGGTTATTTGAATTTCTAAATGTATTGTTAGTATTATTAATTCTATTTTTATTGTTAGTATGGTTACGATTTTTATTTTGGTAATTATTAAACTGATTATAATCAGCATAATTCCTCTCAATTAAAATGTCGATAGCTTCTTCGAGAGTACGTGAATTTCTTTGAATATTTGTAAACTAGAGTAGATATTTTGTCTAATTTTATTAAAACTGTCAGGTTCATCTTTTATTTTGTTATCCAATTTTCTTAAAATACTTTGAACTAGTTATATAACTCTACAGTAGTTGAATTAAATTACACGGATCTTAGTTCGTCAAATATTTGGGTAGCAATTTGCTGTTGATCTTGCTTTGTTTTTGTTGTTGCTTTTGTTGTTAGTAGTAATAGTAGCTCTTGGGCGTGGGAAAATAATTATGCAAATTAGGATTTTAAGGAATGTTGTAGTGTAAAAAACAGGTAGCAAATTAGATGTCGCGATTGGCGTTTGCATAATTAGTTTCCGGAAAAGTGTTTGGAAATAATATTGAAAGATAAACTAAATAATGGAACAAGTAAGTGTAATGATCTAAACAAGTGTTATAATATCTAGTATTTTTTACCGGTTGCATAATTAGTTTCCGGAAAAACCTTTTGTAAATAATATAGAAGGTAAACGAGATAATGTAGGATAAGTAAGTGCAATGATCTTGTTATGATAGTATAGTAACATATAGGTTATTTTAAATAAAAAAATGTATCTTATTTTTTCAATAAAAAGCTTTCACGGTCAACCAGTTATTGTAACATAATATTAGCGCAAAAAATACAGTTGTTATTTATGAGATAAATTAAATGCAGATATTGATCTTGTTATTGTATCTTGTAATTTTCGGTTGTATGTACTTGGACATAGGAATTCTGTGCGAGAAAGGTATAGCAAATTATGTCAATGACCTGAGCAAGTGTCCTGATACTTGCTGGTCTTGCATAATTAGTTTCCGGAAAATGCTTTTGTAAATAAAATAAAAGGTAAACTAGATATTGTAAATTAGATTAATTGTTATGTTTAATTGAAAAATATTTTGAAAAAAAATTTGGGTTACTTTATTGGTTACTGCTATGCATAATACAAAAAAATTAATAAAGAATTGTAATAAATATTTTTATGTAGGTAATATAAGTTAACACACACATCTGAAACAGCTTCATAATACCATACTAATAAATCAATTTCATAATACAAAATACAAAATGCATAATTTTAATTATTAGATTATGTAGAACAAGTAAGTGCAATAATCTTGTTGTGATAGTATAGTTATATAGATTATTGTAAATAATACGAATTTATTTATTAATAAAAAGCTTTCACGGTCAACCAGTTTCGGGAAAATAATATTAACGCAAAAATGCAGGTGTTATTTATGAGATAAATAAAATGCAGATATTGAACTTGTTATTGTATCTTAGTTTTAAAGTAATTTATAGTATAGGTTGTATGTATAAAATCGTGAGAAAAAAATTTGTATTTAGTGATTAATTGTTATGTTTAATAAAAAAATAAGAAAAAAATTTAATATATAGGGTGTTCAAAATTGAGGTATCATTTTAATTTTAATAAAAAAAGACTTTTTTTTTGAAATATTAAATATATTTTTATTTTAATTTATTACAAATAGGTTCCGGTTAATAATGAAAAATTATGTCGGCCAAGTGGCCCCCTCTACTACTTCGGCAGGCTTCCAATCTTTTACCAAAATTCTGAATCACGTTGTTCAATAAACTGTTCTCAATGGTTGAAATCTGCTCGATAATGTTGTTTTTAAGCTCTTGAATTGTTGTGGGATTATTGCTGTACACTTTCGATTTCACAAAACCCCACAAAAAAAAATCCTTGGTGGCCACATCACTCCTCCTCTACGAGAAATAATGCGATCTTCCAACTTTTCCTTCAAAAGATCCATTGTTTCTCTTGCTGTGTGGCAAGTGGCACCGTTCTGTTGAAACCACATATTCTCTACGTCCAAATCATCAATTTCTCGCCACAAAAAGCTTCGGATCATCTCCCTGTAGCGATTTCCATTGACCGTAATCGCATTTCCATTTGCGTTTTCAAAAAAATATGGTCCGATGATTCCTCCTGACGAAAAACCACACCAAACCGTAACTTTTTGTGGATGTACTGGTTGCTCTAAGATAACCCTTGGATTCTCTTCATCCCAAATGTGGCAATTCTGTTTATTGACGTAGCCATTGAGCTGGAAATGAGCTTCGTCGGTGAAGATTATTTTGTTAAAAAAATTCTCATTTTCTTCTTGTTTTTCGATTGCCCAAGAAACGAATTGCCGACGTAATGCATGGTCAGTTGGTTTTAATTCTTGCGTCAGCTGGATCTTATAAGTCTTTAAATGGAGATCACGATGCAAAATGTTGAATAATGTGGATGGTTTGATGTTTAATTGCTGCGAACGATGACGAATGGAAGTTTTTGGATCTTCTTCAACACTTCTGCTCACAGCTACTACATTCTCGGTTGAACGGCCAATACGTTGATAAATATTGCCTCTGTTATGAAGAACAGATCCAGTTTCTAGAAATTTATCAACCATCAGCTTGATGGCTCGATTTGTTGGAGCATTTTCTCTACCAAATTTTGTTCGAAATTTCCTAATTACATCTTGAAAAGTTTTACCATTTTCAAAAAATGTTGTAATAACAAAAACACGTTGTTCCTTCGTGTGACGTTCCATATTAACTAACCGGAATGTATTTAGAATATACCTAAAGAAACCTCGTATAAAAATTCCAGGTAGAAAAAAAATGGCGGCAAAATCAAAATGATACCTCAATTTTGAACACCCTTTAGAACAAGATTTATTATAGATTCTTGTAAATTACTTTCTATTATGCAAATTTGAGGTATGTTATTAATAACAACTATGTATTATGCAAATAATTTAATAATGAATTGTAAAACGAAAAACAAGTAAATTAATTTTTATATAATATCAATTAATATAATTGAAATATAATTTGAAAATTTTTTTTAATATATAACAAGATTTATTATGTTCTAGGAAATTACTAGTATTATGGAAATTTGAGTTGTAAAATGTAAATAAGGTGCAATGTGGAGTGGCAATGTTAATTTTATTGTCTATTTGATTCATTTCCTAGTTTTTAAAAATATGTATGGAAAATTTCCTATCCCTTTTAATATTGGTATGAAAACAAGGCTAATTAGTTATATATTATCATTAACAAAAAAAAAAAGTCGTAAAAACATACCAAATCAATACTGGGAAAAATGGCCAAGAAACAAATATTAGAGAAATATTTAGAGGAGTCTTCCAAATTCATAATTATGGAAGAAAAAAGTCAGTTTTCGAAAAAGTTTAGAGTCATGTCGAGAAAAATTACATTCAAAATAAGAAAAGCTCCAAATGAAGAAGATATATTGGCATATACTAAAGAAGCCAATAATCAAATAGTTATATATTCGGTGGAAAACGTTGAACCGAATGATCTCATTGGTATAGTATTTTTTGCTGATAACTTTCAACAGAGAACTCCAGGTTGGATGAATTTTAAGCTTGCAAGTTCAGTGAAGTTTGAAGACATTTGGGAACTAATAAGTAAAATATTCCAAAGTAATTCGGAGAGCCTGAATACTGATTCTTTTCAACTAACAACTACAACTGTACGGTTGCCTTCTGGAAGGGGACGAGGGAGAAATTATTTTCCTTCAATGAAGAAAGTTTAAAACGAAGAGGCATTGTTGTCATTAAAAATAATGATAATCTTTGCTTACTCCGAGCTATTGTAGTAGGAAAAGCTTTTATAGATGGTGACATGAATTATAAAAAAATTCGCCAAGATACACAGAAGATGCAGAAAAATCTAGCATTAGAGCTGATGGTAAAAACAAAATTAAATATAACGCAAAGTGCAGGAATATCTGAACTTAAAAAAATACAGGATTATTATGGGGATGAATATAACATCGTTGTTTACGATTATGCTAATAACAAAAATATAATTTTTGAAGGTAAAAACGATGGCAAAAGAATTAATTTATTATATTACAAAAATCACTTTAACGTTATTATTTCGCTGACAGCAGTTTTTTGCATTAACCATTACTGTGAAAAATGTAATGTAGGTTACGCAAATTATCATAATTGTGAAGGTATCTGTATTTGTTGTCGACAGTCTCCTGCATGTAATAATATACCTACAACTATTACATGCAACTATTGCAAACGATCATTTCGAGGTGGAAAATGTTTTGAAAATCATAAAACAGTTACTACATGTCAAAAATTTCACATATGCTTAATTAGTTTTAAAACATATTTTAGAAAATTTGATTCACCACATAAATGTGATACTGTTTTTTGTAAAAATTGTAACAAAAGTGTAGAAAAAAATCATTTTTGTTATATTATTGTAGATAAGAGCAAACCAAAAATTAATGATTTTGTGTTTATCTTTTACGATCTAGAAACAATGCAAGAAAAAACGGTAGTTAAAAACAATAATGAAGATATTAAACTACATGAACCTAATTTGTGTGTTCTTAGCACAAGATGTCATCATTGCATAAAAGAAGAGAAGTTACATTTTTGTTCTAAATATGGTTTTAGAACAACAGTTTTTGACACAAATGTAATTCCAAATTTAGTTGATTACATTTTTAAAATGGCTAAAAAATTTAAACAAGTTGTTGTAATAGCTCATAATGGACAAAGTTTTGATCACCAGTTTATTTTAAATGAATTGCTGCATAAAAGTGAGATAGAGCCAAAATTAATCATGAGGGGTACAAAAATTATTCAGATGCAAATTAAAAATATAAGGTTTTTAGATTCTATGAATTATCTTGCAATGCCACTATCACAACTTCCTAAAGCTTTCGATTTATCAACTGATTTAAAAAAAGGTTATTTTCCTCATTTGTTCAATACAACAGAAAATATAAATTATGTTGGGCCAATACCACTTATGCACTACTATAGTCCTGATACAATGACAGAAGAAAATCGAAAAATGTTTATTGATTGGTATGAACAAAGCAAAAATACCGAGTTCAATATGAAACGTGATATGATAGAATATTGCAAAAATGATGTACATATTTTAACTGAAGCCTGCATTAAATTAGAAAACTTCTATTGGAAGAAAATAATGTATGTCCTTTCACTGAGGCTACAACCATTGCTTCAGCATGCAATTTAGTTTTTCGAAGAAATTTTTTGAAACCGGAAACTATAGGATTGATACCCAAAAAAGGTTACAGATTTGCAGACAATCAATCAAAAATGCTCTTCAATGACTAATTTGGGAAGAGGATCAAAGAAAGATTAATATTCAACATGCAGCAAAAAAAAAAGAAGCAATTATAAAAAATATAAAAGTTACAGATTTGCAGACAATCAATCAAAAATGCTCTTCAATGACTAATTTGGGAAGAGGATCAAAGAAAGATTAATATTCAACATGCAGCAAAAAAAAAAGAAGCAATTATAAAAAATATAAAAGTAGATGGTTTTTGTTCAGAAACAAAACAAATTTTTCAATTCCATGGGTGCTATTTTCATGACCATCCAAAATGTTTTCCATATAAGAGGAATGAATCAATACAAGGGAACAAACATGATACTCTTGATATCAGATTTGAAAATACCATAACAAGAACAGAACGATTAAAATCATTTGGATATCAAGTGATCGAAATGTGGGAATGTGATTTTAGAGAACAATTGATAGAAAAAGAAGATGAGATGTCATATCAATCAACCCTTGTTTCTGGAGAGTCGATATCCGGTCCCCAAAAGTCCAATATCGGTCCCCTGAGGTCCGGTTCCCTTTAAAATGGGGTCTGAATCAGGCGCCCCCTTTTCTTGATTCTGGATGGGGTCCCCGGATGTACGGTATCGGTCTTTGAGGGTCCGGAATCGGTTTATGCTACTGCTAAAGGCTCCCTTCCCCTCTTTTTTCCACTTTTTTTTAAATCGTAATAAATTAGAGTTTTTCAAGTTATTTTAATATAGTAAGGCACAAAATGAGCAGCAAGGCAGTAGCAGATCTACAATTTATTGTTGGAAATAATAAGCAATATTTCTTGAAAGAATTTTCTTTGATAGCTGATGGGTCACTGATACTGATGCTGTTTATGTTTAAAGCACCTTATTCATTCGAAGAGTTAAATAGCGATGTTAAACAGCAAAATGAATTCAATAAAATGCAAATAAATGGTCTTGACTGGGATGATGGATTTATAGAATATTTAGAAATTAAAAATATTTTAAAGGAACATTTAAATTCATTCGATGTCGTTTATGTAATGGGGTACCAGAAAAAGGCATTTTTAGATAAATTTGTTTCGAGTTCAGTAGAAGTTATCAATTTAGATAAGGACATTCCATCTCTTCAGAAACTAAGGAATTTCACCACCATTTGCCCTCACCATCACATTACGGAAAATTTACAAAGATGTGCTGTAAAAAATTGTATGAATTTATATATATACCTATTTAATAAAAGAAAATAATTGGTTTTAAAAAATATTTGTTTTATTTATTGTTGACCAATATATTTTTTCTGACAAAAACAGAGATATTTCATAAAATAACCTGGAATAGTTGCACTGAGCTATGTGTAAATTCATACGTATATAGAAATCTTCTTGTTCCAGTCTGAGTTTGTTCTTTTCTATACATTTCTCAAAATATTTGAATACATATTCTCGTACATTCAATTCAGCTCCATTGTTGTATGACATCACTGCTTGTGTAAAGTCTAACATAAGACAAAAGCGGGTGTACTCATCTAACTGTAATGTAATGATTGTTAAATGTTATGATTAAATGTTAGCGCAAATCGTTTTGAATTTAATTTAGGTTGGTTGTTAGTAAAATCTTGATAAAAGGCATACCGCGCCAAATAATTCATCTCACAAATAACTTTGTGATGACGTTGGAAAATTATTGTTGCAGCAAAATTTTCAACATTAAATCCAATTTGTATTCTTGTTGTTTGTTTTTTATCCAAATAATAGATATAGCTTAATAAAAGATTTTGCGGAGGTTCACTTTTTTGTTTTTCAATGACTTCCGAATTTGTTGATTGCTCCATTTTTCTTGTTTTAACTGATGAATTCTATTTTAGAATTTTGTATTTATAGTTTTTCTCCCACATTTTTTAAAAATTTTTCGAAATATTCTTTGTATTTTTTTATCGTTTTTCGGGATGATCGGGATGATGTGTCGAATAAATTAAGAAAATATTTTATGCTTTTACAGGAACTTCGCATCCATAGATATACACAACAATAATATCCGCAAACAGATGTTAAATTACTTTGTAAACGCTTATTGTTGAAAACAAAACATTTCGATTGATTTTGTAGAAATTTTATAATCTCATTGTGAAATGGCGGATTTCCAAATGAATCAAAATATTCTACACACCCTTGAACTGGAACAAATATTGCTAACCAATGTGTTCCCTTTTCATTAGAAGTATCAGTATTTACCACCAAAATACTAGGTTTTGAAACTTGTTTTGGTAATTGATCAAGAGCATAAATGCCTCTAAATATTTTATGTGTTAAGTTATTACATTTCAGCACCTTTGAAATCTGAAGTGTATTCATTTTCTTGCAAACGGGAAATATCAATTAGTCGAGTATTTCCTCGTACAAATGTTGTTAAAAATTCTGCTTTAAGTTTTCCATTTGCTAAGACTATATCGAATTTTTCAAGCAAATTTATTAAGTTATTAGTTATTTTTTCGTTATCGATATGTCCAAAAGAGTAATTCTCAATGTCTGTTCTTTTTAAATCTCTGACAGGAAATTTATACTTTAATTCTTTTACAATAGTTTTACATTTTTCTTTTATGCCAGCCACAGCAATATTTTTTACAAATATTGTATTGTTATCGTCCGTACAGAACGACAAATCTACTAGAGCACATGCCATTTTAAAATGAATAGAAATGGTCCATTAAACTTCCTTTTATATGTTTACGTATACGTTACGATTTTTATCAATTTCGATATTGGCATCGAATTCTGCAAATACAATGCATGTTAATGTTGAAGTTAAGGGCGCACTGAGTCTTGCTTCGATCTTTACTACTCCCTGGTTTAATAAACTCTGACATGTATCAGTTCCCGAGCCGTCTGGTGATAAATCAAAAGCCAGTATTATATAATCTTTTGAAAAAAGTTCTTTTGAAATTTCATGTCCTCTATCAGAGTGATGTATGCCAGTTCCGCTGAATAATGTTAAATATGCACGAGAATCACAAAGATTATTCGATGTAAAACTTGTTTCAATTGCAGAGTTTGGGGTAGGCACTCCATTCACATATAATTGAAATTGTGTGAGATTTTGATGCTCGAAATGGTATGGATTTTTTGATCTTTTACCATTAAAATTTTAATTGTTAACCATACAAAATACAAGAGTTTTTGGTATTTGTCCTATAAATATATTATCCAATGATATGTTGGAAGTGTTAGCCGGAATTGTAAATGTTTTGATTTCACTTCTCGTATAAAAATATTTCGCGTTAGCCTTTTCCAGTACAGTATTATGTGCTATCAATATGCTAGGATTAATTGTTAAATGTTTCATGTATAACGTAGCTTCGAGAATTTTTAAATAGCTTTAATCGGCATCGTTAAAGAAAATAAAAAAATCTTGTTTTTCTAAGGCCAAAGCAATTCGAATGTCAACATTATTTAAAAGTAATTTAAGAGTATTGAAGAAATCTACATGTAATTTTCCCATTAATTCTACTATTGCAGAATTGTTGTATGATTTTTGTCTTGATTTGGAACCAGAATTGATAAAATCATTTACATTTGGTTTATCCAATTCCCAACCAGATGCCTCCAGATGTGTTTGACTGGAATCTACTATTGCAGAATTGTTGTATGATTTTTGTCTTGATTTGGAACCAGAATTGATAAAATCATTTACATTTGGTTTATCCAATTCCCAACCAGATGCCTCCAGATGTGTTTGACTGGAATCTGTAGCATAATTTAGTAAAGTAGTTAAGTATGCTTTATAATCATATAAGGAATCTGAAGGAGTGATGTTTTTTCCGTTTAGAGTTACATTACATTGTTTACTTAAGGAGTGTAATAAATTGTTTACAACACTGGGCTGCGGAGCTGCCTTTGTTTCAGTTCCGGTTCCTATTTTATCATTTGCACTCCAAACTGATCCATCTTTTTTTAATATTTGAACTTTAAACTTTATATAGGTGCTGGATAAATCTCGATATGTATCTCCATTCCCAAGCGAAACAAATTCAATGGTTGATGGCGATGCTTCTAAAGAAGCTAAAGGATTGTATGCTACCTCTTCTGAACGCAAAATACTTGTTTGAACAGGTAATGACGCAAAAAGATCAAGTTCAGATTTCATACATTCCATTTTTAATTGAATATATCGGAGATTTTACTTTGCTTTTGCGTCGCTTTTTCGACTTCAAATTTGTCTTTTTAGAAACTGCTCATCTTTTTATAGCTCTTCGTCTTCCCCCATACATCGAATGCAGTTGGTTAACTACTGATTTTCGTAAATTTTTTATACCACCTTTGCTTTGATCAATTACAGCTTCTTTTACGTTTGCACCACATCCTATATCATTAAAAATATTTTTACTTGTGTTTACAGCTTCTTTTTTAATTAAATCCCAACCTGATGTAAAGACTTGCTTTAAGTAACGAATTAAACTTCCGAATATATTTCCAAAACCACGACCTTTTTGTGTAGCTGGATAAAATTGTAATAAAGGACCAATATCGTTGATTCCTCCTCCTATTTGAGAGGAATAATATCTCACGTCAGCTCTTTCCATGTTTGATAGGATATCATATTTGTGTAGTGGTATTTATATTGTTTTTTTTTTTTTTGGCACTCAATGCTTTTTAAAGTGTAGTACAATTTTTGTTGGATAGTAACTAGATACAAAATTTATTCCATCACCATATTGGTTGCAAATTTTAATCGCTATGGTTTCAAAACAATTTTTTTCTATAGTTATGTAATGAACATTTTCAAATTCAATATTTATAGGTATTCTACAATTTTCAATGTTGATAGCTCTCAATGCACGCACTTTACTACTTCCAAAAACAGATGATTGAACTATATCTGAATAAATCATCACCATTCCATTCAATTCATCTTTATTATTAGCAACAGCTAATTTGAATAGTCCGGTAATTTTGTTTTGAAATTTTTTATATTTTTTTTCTGTTGAAATAGTTCAGTTAATAATGTTTTTACATTATAACTATGATTAACTTTTATATAGAAACTATCTTCATCAAAAGTTTGCGATATTCGAATTAAATCTTTCCGGTTAGGTTCTGATACTTTTTTAAATGCTGCATCATCATAATTTTTAGGATTAGAGATATATGTCAAAACTTCATTAAAAAATTCTTTGAAAACCTGGTTTCGAGTAAATCGTGGATTAGGAGTTATATTTTTAATAAGCGTTGGCAAAAAATTAAACTTCCAATCATCCAAATGTAATTCCGAATCGTCATATGAATAGTATGTGTAGCCTATAAATTTGGTTACTTTGATTTTTTCTAGAGGTTTTTCAATGTTTGTTACGTAAACATTATACTGTCCAATATTAACCAAAGCACATTTCTTCTGTTTGTAGGAAATCATTCAGATAAATTTCTGAAAGACCAACTTTCCAATTTCCACTTCTTAAATCAAAGTGAATAGGTAATTTATTTTCGAATGAAGCTAAAGTGTTTGCTGGAAACAGTTTTATATTATCATTACTAAACAATGTTACATAGAAGTCATCTTGACTATCCATATTTCATAACTTCTTCTAAAATATAAAATGTTGCACTATTTATATGTTGTCCATTCTGGTGTTGGTAAAGTTCTTAATTTTGGACTTCTAAGTAATGGTTTTAGTTTTCGTTTTTTTGTTTCAGGAAACTGTGAAAGTATAGTGGAGGAAATTGTACTACCGGCCGATCTCAGTGTCTTCTTCTTTTCAGGAGATGGTACAGCAACGGTAATTACATCACCACTTGGTGTTTCAAACATTCGATAATCAAAGCTTAGAGATGGTCTTTCTACTAATTTTTCATCTTTCAACATTTCATCTTGAGCTAATTTTTTAAAAGAATTTTCATCATCAAAATCATAACTTGTTAAATCAACATCCATATTTGAATGTTCTTTTTTAGGGTCATATTCAAACACATCATCAGTAACTAATGGTAAAAATTTAGTTTGTGTTGACGTTGATCTGTATTTAGGTAATTCAGTTTCTGTATATGCATTTCGCTTAGAAAAGAATTTTGTTTGAGTACCTGTATCAAATGTAACGTTATTTAACTTTTCTGGTAATTTTTTTGTATGCCTTTTGTTAATTCCATATTTAATGAGATTTTGACGATATAAATACCATTTTTGCAATGGTTTTAATTTTTTATCATATAAAACTTTTTTCATTTTTTGATCCAATAAATCCAAGTTTTTATCATCTTGAAATAATTTGCTAAATTTTGAAAATATTTCTGGTGATATAACAATCATTCGCTGCATTATGTCTTACTGAGAAGTTTTCCTATTACACCAGATAATATAGTACCAATTAATGTAACCAATTAATTAACATTTTTCGTATAGCTTTTATACCTTTTTGTGGACACTCTAAGAGTCTCAATTGTTTTTTATGTTTTTTTAGTTTTGTTTTTTGTGATGGTGATATTTTATTCTTCCCATTTAACACATTAATTGCAATTTCAGCAATAGTTTTTATTATATCATCATCACAATATTTTAGAATATTTTTATGAAAATTCTTGTTGTTGCATTTTTCTAGTACATGTAACATATGTCGGTTTTTCTTCAACCGTTTCATATTTTAAGCAATTGTTTAAATCTTTGGTAGCACAAAAACAAACGCAATATTCCTCTGACAATATGTTGGTTCTAATTCGAAACAAATCGTTAATGTCTTGTGTTAAATCTAATACAATATAACCATGTGGGTTTGATGTTGATGCATTATATACCCCCAGGAAGCCTTTTATATTTTCCGGATATAGTTGTCCAGCTAGAAGAAAAATCTGTGATTTATCTCGAGGGTTTTTAAAAAGTACCAAATATTTACAATTTAATGAAATATCTCGTGAGAATTTCCCCTGATGAAAAATGTTTTGCATTAATAATATAATAGATAAATTACGGTGGTGTGAACCTTTAGTAAAAAGTTCACATACTTGTTTGTTTGCTGAATCTAACATTAAATCATCTAAAACAATTAAAGTAGGTTTATTTTCATTTTCACTAAGCTCTTCCGGAATGCCGGTATAAAAATATATATCAGGGAAATCTATATTTCTTGGAACCGCAGAAATTTCTGGGTTACACCATTTTATTTTTTCAATTTTGGGATGTATCAATCTAGTAATATTTTTGATCAAGTTGCAAACAAATGTTGTTTTCCCACATCCAGATGGTCCCGCTACCATCATCGTAAATCGATGATTAAAATATATCATTATCGGTTCGTGTTTTAAAAATGATTAAGAGTTGAAATAGTTTCGTCTTGAAATATAGATATATATAAGCAGCAAAAAGTGTATTGTAGCTTATTCTCAGTTTATCTCTCAATGAAGGTGAAAGATGTATAATTATTCTAATTTTAAAAGATGGAAGTGAAAGAAGTGGAAGAGTTTTTAAAATTATATTCCTCTGTCTTATTAAATGAGCATAATAAGCAAAGTTAAAGAATTTTCAACAACAGAAAAATTTACATCAATATACGGAACTCATTTTGCTCTTTGTCCTTGGGCTTACGACAACTCGTCATCTGGACCGGATACATGTAACTGTTGCCCTATAGAAAATTATAAAATAGAATTGGAAAATCTGATTAAATGGTACAAGCATAATGTCAAGGGCACACATAGTATCGGAAATACATAGACCAGCCAGACGAAACTTTCGTCGAAGAAAATTTGTTCAAAAAGGTTTAAACGAAATGGTTCCATATGCAAAGTTTAACAAAGGAAATATTTATAAATATTTCTATTATTTATAAATAAATATTTATTAACTGTAATAGATATCTTTTTCAAATATGCTTATGCTGAGCCAATTAAAACTAAAAATGCTAATAACGTTTTACTTGGCATGCAAAATATTTTCAAATGTGCTGGAACACTCCCAAAAAATATTCAATCTGATCAAGGTAAAGAGTTTTTTAACAAAGAATTTACAAAACTTATGAAAAGAAAAAAAATTAATCATTATCATACATATTCTGATATGAAAGCATCCATAGTAGAACGTTTTAACCGTACTTTAAAAAATGCAATGTGGAAACAGTTCAGTTTTCAGGGTAATTATAACTGGATATCTATTTTACCCTCACTTATTGAGAAATACAATTCAACATATCACCGTACAATAAAACTTCAGCCAAAAAAAGTTACAAAAGCAAACGAGAAATATATTTTGAAAAACATTTACATACAACCGAAGTTTTACCAGAAGGCAAAATATAAAGTTGGAGATTATGTACGCATAAGTAAATACAAAGGAAATTTTGCAAAAGGTTATCAACCTAACTGGTCAACAGAAATATTTACAATTAAAGAAGTAAAACGCGCAGATCCAATTACTTACAACTTACTTGATTATACAAAAACACCGATTTCAGGTTCTGTTTACGAACCTGAACTTACTCGAGTCAAAAATCCTGACACTTTTCTTGTTGAAAAAATATTGAAAAGAAAAGGAAATCAGGTTTTTGTTAAATGGTTAGGTTTTCATAAAGATCACAATTCTTGGGTAAACAAAAACGATATTATATGAAACTTATTTTATATTATTTTATTTTTTATTATTTAAAAATGTTTTTTAAAATATTTTTCAAATAACGATTAATCAATAAATTCAACTTTTTTTCTTTTTTTTTTCGTCACGATTTTATTTCTACACACAACCTTTATTTTAATACTACGATACAATAACAAGGTAAATATCTGCATTTTATTTATTTCATATATAACAATTACATTTTTGCCTTAACATTATATTACAATGTCTGGTTGGCCGTAAAAAAAATAAAATAAATTCTTATTATTCACAATAATCTGTTATGTTACTATATTATCACAAGAATATCATTACACTTACTTGTTCTACATTTATCTAGTTTACCTTGTCTATTATTTACAAACACACCGTAAAAGCTTTTTATTAAAAAAATAAAATAAATTCTTGCATATTATTTACATAGTCTATATTATTATAGTACAACACCTGTTTTTAGATCAATATAAAACATAAAACAGATCATTGCACTTACTTGTTATACATTATCTAGTTAACCTTCAATACTATTTACAAAAACTTTTCCGGAAACAAATCAAAACAAGATCATTGCAAGCGGTAATACTACATATTACAACACCTGTTTAGATCATTGCACTTACTTGTTCTACATTATCTAGTTGACCTTGTCTATTATTTACAAAAGCTTTTCACGGGAAATTAATTATGTAAGGTCAACAAGTACCACAACACTTGTTTAAGTCATTCTATACTATTTACAAAGTAAACGCCAAGTCATTGGCCTAATTTGCATAATTATTTTCCCCCGCCCAAGAGCTACTATTACTACTGTTGTTGATTCTGATGAGTGATCATCGTGAACAAGATGGAACCACGAAATCATCTAGCCCTAGAGCATTTAATACTGATGGTTGAAGTGGTGAATTCATAATCTCCTTATTTAGTTAGTGACACAAAAAGAATGTTTTAACTTTGATGTTACGTTGTTCACAATAAAACACTATTTATACTTCAGTATAACAGTAACACATTAAAATTTTAATTCAAGCCTTTCAATAGATTATTTAATTTTTAATAATTTTTTTTTTATTGGACATTATTTACGGCTTGTTAGATTTATATTAAATAAATTGTATTTATTGCTTTTATTAATCTATTTATTTTTACTACTATTTAAATTGAGCAGTTTTGAGTTCACTTTAATTAGTTAATGATTTATATTTCATAAAAAAAATTTTTTTTTTTTATAATATTATAATTTAATTAATTTGAATTTATTTATTATTATTTTCCGTTTTCTTTACCACTGGATTCCTTTACTTTGGAATCCTACCGACTACGCCAATTAATAATTTGTTCGAAAACCAATAAAATAAAATAAATAATTAAGTAGGTATTCAAAAAAATTTATTTCTGTTTTTAACCTTCTAATCTTAGATGTTACAAATGAACTGAAAACTTTTTTTTTTTATTCATCTTACAATTTTTTTACTTACTAAATATTGCTTCTTCTAATTTTTTACAAATTATAAGAACATATCTGTTTAGCATACATATGTATATAACAACAAAACATTATAGAAACATGATATGGTCTTTGCATTATAAATGCTTTAAAATAAATTGCCTAAAAATAAAATTCAGCTACTTTTTAATTAATTTGTTATTTTTAAAGTACATTCTACGGATATTGCACAATTTAGCTACTTAAGTTGTTAAGAATGAAAATAAAAGTGAATTTGAATTAAAAAAAATATAATAATTTTTTGTTTTTTTGGAATATTAGAAATAAAAAATTAAAACGAAAATTACGAGTTGTATAAGACATGAAATATTACTCGAATGGAAATATTTCTGTTTTTAGGAAATTTTCTTGGGTGTTCTTTGGTGCTGACATAACAATATATATACAAAGTACACATTTTATTTTTTTTTTTACCTCAGAATTTCAGAAATCTCAGAATCCGGCTCGAAGAATCAAAAAATGTTTTATCGTAATTAGATTAACTTTGTTAATTTTGTAGGTTTATATTTTTCCCGAAAATTCTGATTTATAAGTAATAATGCTTTAATTCGAATTAAATTATTATAATTATGTTATTATTATAATTAAAAACGATCAACGGTGCAAGTTCACCTATTTACTTTGTACATAAGAAAGTTAATATATAAAGTTATAAATAAGTTAATATATAAATTTGATCATTATAAGTATAATCGATTATTATTCTTATATACTAAAATAATTGAATGAACGTGTAGGATACTTTTAATTTACATTAATTTGTTCTATAATGGCAGCACTCTTTTATATGTCGAAATATGTACTTCATTATATTATTTTATTTGTCAACAAATTTCAGCATTACAATTAGGTAAGTAATTTCATAATATTATTTTTAATTTACTTTATATTTATATTTTAGTTTTAGTTTAGTTTAGCAAATTCTATTAATACTTTTAGGAAAAAAACATTAGATTCTATGACTTTATGAAATAGAGTGATGCATTTACATTAGATAAGTTGTAGTCTAGTATGTTGACCTGTTCATAAAATTATTTCCACAATTGTTAATCACCAAAATATAAATTCTTTTTAATGTAAATTCACGTACAAAAAAGCAAACCAAAAATATAAATGCTGACATAACATATTTTGTTAGGTCAAACTTTCACGCGGAAACATCTGTTTATAATATTTGTATGATAGCAACTGCATTTTGCATTGTATGATACAAATATAGTATTTTATAAAGTAAAGTAATCAAATTACATTCTTTTTGTTTTATTAATATTTTTGGGAATGTAATGTTAATAGTAAATGATAATGATTCATATATTTTGGTTAATGTTTTTGGCCAATGATTTTTATATGATTAACATAATAAGGAACAGAACTAGGTCAGTAAATATTGTAATGCATTCTTTTAACCCAATTAGAACTTAGAGATTAATATAATTTATTGTCTTAGAATTCTTAGATTAATTTGTATGAATTTGGAAGAATCCAATATTTTAAATAAAATCAGAGTTACTTATACTCAAAAAGAATTAAGTAATCCACAGACGTTTTGCAGAGTTAACATCGCAAATTGAAAACATACAGGAAGAAATAAAACTAAAACAACGAGAAGAAGAGCAACTAAAAAAGAAAAATACAATAACAACAGATGAATACAGACAAAGAGTACAACCCAAGAAAAGAAAACGAGGAGGCAAAAAGTTCCAGCAAAGCAAGGAAATAAGCAATTTATATAGCAGCCTGCCATTTACAAAATCAGAGGACAGCAAAAAGGAAATATTAAAAAAGATAGCTCTGTTAAAGAAAAAATACTAATGGGCATTTTTTCTGGGGAATCATTTTCCAATGTTATCCAACAGGCAAATTTCCAAACAGAGGAAATTTTAAAAGAGATAGTAATGATAGTAGTATGCATTTTTATTTATGAAACAACAAAATATTTGATCAACAAAAAAGCAGAGAAGCGAGCTAGAAGAGCCCAACTAGCAACCTTAATCACAGCAAATCAGGCAGTCTAAAAATACATATAAAAAAAAAGAAAAAACCAAAGATAAATAAAAATTAAATTCAAAAATAAAAATTTTTTTTCAAAAAAGTATATAATAATATATAAATTTTAAATTCTGTCTTAAAAAATTTTTTTTTTTTTTTTGATGTAATCTTTAATTTTACAAAATAAAATAAGTTAGTATATTATATCAATATATTTTCTTTGCATAAACAAATTTTATGGACTTAGAGAAACTAAAGAAATTGATAGATTTATTGAAATTATTAAAGAAAAATCCGACTAGAACTTACTCACAAACTTACATCGACGAAAAAAAAGAAATAAGAGAAGTCTGGGAATATTTTGAGGATGACCTTCAAATAGAAACAGCCACCAAACTAAGAAAATTAATAAAAGAGATAAAGACATATTTAAAACCTAAATGTTTATTAAAAAAAAAACAACATGGCTAACATTGAACTTACAACAGCAATAAAGGTTGCACCATTATTCGAAGGAGAGATAAAACATCTTTCTAATTTTATAGGTCTTATAGAATTTTATGCATTACATTGAAAGATGATGATGAGAAAGACAAACAACTAAAATTCATATTAGCTACCAAATTATCTGACAGAGTAAAAAACAGACTAATATCAGAATTAGAAATAAACACCATTAAAAAATTAAAGGAAACACTAACTACAAATTTTAAATCAAATATAATCAATAATCAAGATGTTAATTCATTTGCAACAAAACTACAGACACTCATTGCTAAATTAAATGAATTACAAACAGCCGAACAAGGTGAAAATCACAGAAATATCATAATAAAATTGAATGACCAATTAGGCTAAACACATTCAAAAATGGATTGAATGAGATTCACAAAGCAATAGTTTTACTAGCAAAACCAAAGAGTTCTCATCAAGATGAAGATATTATATTGCCAATAAACATGAATATCAAAACAATATCAAACATCATGATACAATCTCGAATGGAAGGAATTTTAACAATAAAACGAGGAAGAATACAGTTGCCTTTGTCAACTCTTAGATACCCGTACGAACCGTTAGTATGTTCACAGCCTGTCACTCTGCTTACAATATTATTTTTTTAATATTTTATTATTTTAAAATAATTTGGGTGAATTTTATAATTTCTGGTACTATGGGTTGTACATATATTCAAACTATATGTTTATATGTACATTCTTCAAAAGCAGATTCTAACCTTCCACATAACGATTATCAATCCAAAACTTTTTCAAATATTCTATATAGTACCATTTAATACTAAGCGGTAAATGTATATTAAATTTACTTAGTACAAAATAATAAATATAATTTTAAATGTTATATTATATTATATTTAAATATTCCATTGACAGAATAATTTCTTATAAGTACAATAAAATACATATATGTATGTAAATACGGCGCTATATAATATACATCTATACTCTTATCATTCATTCACTAGTGACATATACGATATATTGTAAATAAACATGGTATTATATAAGTATGTATATACATCAATATCATATAAATAAAAATTCTTCAAGCAACCGTTATGTTGTTTATTTCTTTACATTTTTTTGTACTACGCATTATATCCTCAACAATTTCAAATTATCGAGTAAAATAAAATGGAAAAAATTCGTTAAAGAAATTTGTTAGAAAATTTGAAAAAATGAAGTAACACTTTCGTGAATTATAAAGTAACCCTATATTATTAAAAAAAGTTGTTAACAGAAATAAGAGTATAATGTTGAAGCTTTAATGTTTGTGTATTACTTCGAAAAAATTTTAACAGGTGTTCAAGTTACAGGTGTTTAAAAATTGGAAATTTTCAGTTTTTGACCCCTTACAACTCCTAAACGGGGGGTGATACAAAAAAAATTTCTGAAATGACTCATACTAATTTTTAAAGATCTAACTTCTGTCAAAATGTGAAAGTTTCCAAATTAAACCGTTTAGAAGATAGAAGGGTTAAAGGATTTTGCAAAATTTTAGTTTTGCATAACGGTAAATTAAGACACCGTATGCCACAAAAATATATTTATTGTATATATACTTTTAAAGCTAATAAAAGTAGTAATCGTTTGCCGTTTTCAGAATGAAGATATACCTTATACAACTTGTGCTATAATAATTTAAATATAGAGCTTTTTTGAACCTTTGGGGAGCTGTAGCTCTGTAACGGGTGGGGGTACAAAAAAAAGTTATTAAAAATAAAATTAATATTTTTGTGACATCTATCAGCAGTTAAAATTTCATAGCTCTATTTCAAAAAAATGTGGGGATCTAAAAGTTAGGTGTTCGAGAGCTACCCTAAGGTTTGGTCCAAACTCAACCAAAAAAAATAGGGAACCTACAAATTCCCAGAAAATTTCAATCCCAGAAAATTTTGTGTAAATTTCAAGATTCTAGCTTTCTTAGTTTTTGAGTTAGCGTGCTGACGGACGGACGGACGGACATGGCTCAAATGTCTTAGAATTTTTTTCTGATCCGATCCATACCTTTGAAGGTATATCTAGCTCGCTTATTTCGAGGTGTTACAAACGGAGGAGTAATTTTATTATACCTGATCCTATCGTATGGGTATAAATTGATATAAAAGAAGACAGTTATAGTTAAAGAAATGATAAAAGGTGTATTTTTAGCAAATTCAATTGTACCAGCTAAAGGTATAAAGCATGTAAAAATTTTGAACACAAGAGAGACACCAGTAACAATCAAAACAACAAAAATAGAAGTTCAACCATTAAAAGAATACAGTATACTATCTTTAAAACATAACGAAAATAAGAATTCCGAAAGATTTGAAAAATTAAAAAAAATATTAACAGTAGATAATTTAGACGAATTAGCAAAAAATTCAATTTTAAACATTTGCAAATATTTCAAAATATTTGTCATTTTGAAAATGAACCATTATCAATAAATAATTTTTATGAACAAAAAATTTCGATGGCAGATAAATCACCAGTGTATATAAAAAATTACAGAACACCAAATGTTCAATTAGATGAAATAAAAAAATAAGTTTCTAAATTAATGAAAGATGACATAATAGAACATTCTACAAGTCCATATAACTCACCATTGCTAGTAGTACCAAAAAAAAGTCAAGATGGAGAAAAGAAGTGGAGACTAGTAGTAGATTTTAGAGTCCTGAATAAAAAAATTGTAGATGACAAATTTCCCTTAACAAGATTAGATAACGTATTACATCACAAATCTAGGCAAATTACAGCTTTTTCAACAGACAAAGGGCATTTACCAATTCAAGAGATTTACATTTAAACTAAAAATATCTACAAATAGTTTTCAGTGAATGCTTTCAGTCGCATTAAGTGAACTACAAGAAGCTGCATTTCTATATGTAGATGACATCATAGTATTTGGATCAAATTTAAGAGATCACAATGAAAATTTAGTAAAAGTTTTAGAAAGTTATACAGAAATACAATTTAAAATTAAATCCAGAAAAATATAATTTTTTAAAACCAGAAGTGGTTCAAAGGACATCTTATAAGATCAGAAGGGATTAAAACAGATCCGGACAAATACCGAACCATAAAAAATTATCCAACACCCAAAGATGCTGATGAAGTGAGAAGATTTGTAGCATTCTGCAATTACTATAGCAGATTCATCAAAAATTTTGCGGAGATAGCTAAGCCACTTAACCAACTTTAAAAAAACAAACAAATATTTAATTTGGAAAAAGAACAGGATAATGCATTTGAAACACTTAAAAATCACACTTAACACACAAAAATTAATAAATCCACCAATACTGAATTATCCAAATTTTTCAGAACCATTCATATTAACAACAGACGCATCAAATTATGCGCTTGGAGCAGTATTATCGCAAGGAACTATAGGAAATGATAAACCCATAGTCTATGCTAGTAAATCATTGAATAAGCATGAACTAAACAAGCCAATAATTGAGAAAGAACTTTTGGCAATACATTGGGGTATTAACTATTTTAAACCATACCTTTTGATAAAAAATTCATAGTTTATACTGACCATAGACCTCTAGTAAGCTTATTCACGCATAAAAATTCATCTTCTAAATTAACGAGAATACGTGTGGATTTAATGGACTATGACTTTGAGATAATATGAATGGCAAAATGAATACTGCAAGGTAAAATGAATACTAATGCTGATGCATTTTCGAGCATACAACTAGATTCTACCAAAGTTATAGAGATGATACCGAAAAATGATATAAATGTAATTACAAGAAATATGAAAAATAAAAAGGAGGAAGAAAAAAATGAAAACAAGACCACCACTAAAACCTTACATACAAGTATGGAGACTGATCACCTTCACATTTAGAATGCAACATCAATATCAGACATAAGGTTTATACCAAAACTAAAATTTGAAATGAATGAAAATGTGAAATGAACTGATATCAAAAATAAAAAGAATTATTATGAAAATAAAATTAAATTTATAGCAGCAAAAAATAAAATAATTGCTGAATAAAGCGAAAAATCTTTACCAGAGACAAAATTGGTTTAGAGGAAGCTATTATTCAAAACAAGCAATTTAAATATAAAAAAATTAGCGTTGGCCAACGATGGATAAAATATTTGAAAATATAAATACATATGAATTTAAAAATATATTTAATGAGCTGCAAAACAAATCTAAAAATAAGGATTGTTTAAATTATATATTATATGAACCTCCAATACAAATAATAAATAAAGAAAGAATGTTTAAATTAATAAAAGAAAATCATAATTCATTATATGATTATATCATTATATGATACAATTGTCAAGAAATTTATACTAAAATACGGATGTTTCAAGAAATTAAAGGCAAATAAAGGCACAGAATTTACAAATGAATTGTTAAAGAACATAAAATTTTAAATATAGAAAAAGTAACATCAACACCTTATCATCATGAAACATTAGGTTCCATCGAACGAAATCATCGGGTATTAAATGACTATTTGATGAGTTTAGAAGGACAAGACAGTTGGGACGAATACTAACTAAGACAGTTGGACGAACCCTACTATACGAATTTTTACAACTCAACACCACATTGTACGACAAAATACACACCTTACGAATTGGTTTATGGCAAAATAAGTACTCTTTCGTGTGAAATATTAAAAAATAAAAAAGATTGTATATATAATATAGAAGACTATTTAAGTCAATTAAACGTAAAATTAAAACATGCTTATGAATGAGCAAAAAGACTATTTAAATGTTGAAAAAAATTATAAAAAATTAAAACAGAACAATATAAATGAAGCTAAATTTAAGGTAAATGACTATGTATACATGAAAGTAGGTAATAAGAAAAAACTAGACTATCCATTTAAAGGACTATTTAAAATTATATCACAAGAAGGTCCAAATATTACAATAATTATAGGTAATAAAGAATTAAATATACATAATAACAATTCAATTAAATCTAGAAAGAATTATGAATAAATAAATTAATCTAATAAGTAAATATAAAATTTTCAAATTCTAAATATAAAAATTAATCTTGCTAAATCAAAAAAAAAAAGAAAAATGATAAATAAATTTTATAGATTATGCATTTCTAAATGAATTAATATGATGGTACATTTAAAATAAATTAGTTTAAATTTTAGGAAATATTTTTCTTTCGGGGAAGGATGTAGTATACCTTGACCTGTTAATAAAATTATTTCCACAATTGTTAATCACCAAAATATAAATTCTTTTTAATATAAATTCACGTACTAAAAGCAAACTAAAAATATAAATGCTAACATAACATTTTTTGTTAGGTCAAACTTTCAAGCGGAAACATCTGTAAATAATATTTGTATGATAGCAAGTGTATTTTGCATTGTATGATACAAATATAGTATTTTATAAAGTAAAGTAATCAAATTACATTCTTTTTGTTTTATTAATATTTTTGGGAATGTAATGTTAATAGTAAATGATAATGATTCATATATTTTGGTTAATGTTTTTGGCCAATGATTTTTATATGATTAACATAATAAGCAACAGAACTAGGTCAGTAAATGTTGTAATGCATTCTTTTAACCCAAATAGTTTTCTAAGTAACTAAGCAATAAATTAATATAATTTATTGTCTTAGATTCATTTGTATGAATTTGGGAGAATCCAATATTTTAAATAAAATCAGAGTTACTCATACTCAAAAGAATTAAGTAATCTTTATTTTTATACTATCCTGCAGTATATTTCCTGGATATTGTATTTAATATAAAGTATTATTTGAATTATTTTATTTTGGTGCAATCATGCTATATATACATTTGTAATAAAATATAGTTAAGTTGGCAGTTGCTGCCTGTTGACCAGCAAATTGTTCTTGCTATAAAAATAACAGAAGAAGATCCGTAATTTAGTGAGCATCTAAGCTCACTATCTAACAGGATCAGGAGCGTTAGGGAATTTTTAATAGATACAAAACATATTACAAAGTATACATTTTTTATAATTTTATAGAAATTATTCTTTGTTGTTGTTTTTGTACTTTTCTTTTAGGTAACACTATGATGACAATAAAAAGTGGATGATCAGCAGTTGACCACTACTAAACAATATTAATTGTTCGTTTATATTAATTGTTTTCTACCAAAATTACCAATTTTAATGTTCATTTCTGTAACATTCACGGGTTGCAAACGAATTTGCATGCCGCCGATTACCATCTTAATTCAATTAAACCAACAATATTAGCCCTATGTGAAACACAAGTCAGCAGCTACAATGATAACTTTAAAAACTTTAACTTTACCGACTACTCACTTATCTCACACTTCGTACCCAAAAGAGGTACAATCTCCAAGCCCAATCTCCAACCAGAGGTCATTCCAAAAAATTAGTTTGGCATTACAGCCATGCTGATTGGGAAGGCCCTAACAATTTTTTTTAGAGTATTTGATTGGTTTAGAGTATTTGATCGCATTTACAAAGGGACCATTTCAAGAAAAGAGGAGGCTTTGAAGCTGTACCAAAACAACAGGTCGGAAGCTCACAGATCAAACTATATAGTGGTTAGAAACAGATGCTTATCAATAAGCAAAAATTCTTGTCCATTCTTATTGCTCCTTCGGTAAATTTTCTTTAGGATGCGGGCGGTGATGAAAATCTTGAAAAATCTTTATACAAATAAGTAAGCTGGTCCAGATGGTATAATTACCATAGTGCTCAAAAATACCTACTCCAGTATTTCAAAACCTCTGCGTAACCTTTTTTACCTTTCCTTCACTTCAGGTATTCATTCTCCCAATGGAAGGTTGCACATGTTTTCCCAATTCCCAAAAAAGGTATTAAAAGCAATCCCTCTAACTACCGCTCTATTACTATAAGTTCGGTCCCTTCCAAAGTAATGCAAAAAATTGTGAACCAAATGCGACCGACAATATGGGTTCAGAGCTCGTCGTTCAACCGGTGACTTGTTTTTGTGAGAAGCTAAACATCAGCCTTTATAATTTTGGTGAGTCCGAAGTTGTGGCTCTTGATATTTCTAAGACTTTAGACCGAGTTTGCACGATGCTCTGTTGGCAAAGTACAAAGCATTAGGTCTAGGTAGAGTCTTTCTAAAATCGATTGGATTTCCTTTCGAATCGTACGGATCCTTTCGTGTACTGGTCGATGGGCACTCATCTAACAAGTTCAAAATAATTGCTGGTGTTCGTGAAGAATCAGTTTTGTCTACCACACTCTTTTTAATATTTATAAATGACCTACTTTCATTAACCTCCAATCCGATCCATAGTTTCGCAGACGACAGCACTCTTGTAGCTTCCTATGAATTTCATAGCTGCAAAAAATTTCACTATTAGTGCGCTAAATAACGATTTAACAAAAATTCTAAAATGAGATGAAGTCAACAGAATTGATTTCAGCACCAAAAAAACGCAATGCTATTTGATCTCGCGGAAAATTGGCACTACATACCATTACCAACATACTATTTTAGGGAGAAGTTTTGCATCATTCAACAGATTTAAAAATGCTGGGTATTGAGTTAAACCAAAAATTGACTTGGTCAAATCACAGTTTTGGTATTGCTAAAGATGGAGCTAAATGTTTGAGTTTTTGTATAGCTGCAAAATCTACTTTTCTGCATCTGATCTTCTCAAAATCTATAAAACGTACATTAGACCGAAAATGGAATATAATGCACACATTTGTTCCAAAGAAATAAAATAGTTAATGCCTCCACTCAAAGTTTTCCAAAGAGAAACAAAAAGTGTAAGACACTTATCCCTACAATGTAGAGTTATCAAGATGACGAAATACAGCTTATGGAAATACGTTTGTCATGTGAACATCCCGTTTGTGAAACCTTATACCATCACATCCCAAGGTTTAGTTTTAAAAAGAGGGTGGTTTTGGTTCGTTTAAGCCCAACACTACCCTGAGGACCCACGTGCAAAACAAAGAGAAAAAAATTAAAAGAAATGAAAAGAAAAAGTTTCATGATTAAATTGCAATAAATTTTAAACTTATCTACTTGTTCGATATTTTTAATCGATCAGCGATATTTTTAATCGACCGATTTACTTGAAATTTTACATAACGGTACCCAGTGAGACTTCACTTATATTTTATAGGACATGACTTTAATCGGTAAGGACATTTAAAGGTTAAATTAATGACTTTGATGTATATAAAGGTATTTAAAATAGTGGGGCTACCACCTCCAAACAAATTATTGGGACCTTGATTTGATAATCAACTATAAAATCTCATCTATTTCTTTTTTAACATACATTCAATAAAAATTACATAAATTTCAATAAAATTTTATTTAATACAGTGATATGTGAGGCAAACCATATAAATATGAAATTACATTTGTTATTGAAATTGTTGTTTCAATTTCGCATTTCTAACCTGATGGAACTATTTACCAAGCGGTACCTTACTTATTATATACCGTTGGTTGTAAAAGGGTGCGAAGAGACCTTTCTAACGGTATAAAAATAATATAGGGTATCTTTAAAAATTTTCAAAGTATAGTGATTTCTACAAACTTTGAAGAAAAATTTTATTTTATACCAAAAATTTTTACTTTTAACTGCAATATTTCGGAAAAATCCGTTTCTGCATATTATTGTAGAAGAATTAAGTATAACAGTTTAAGTAAAATAATTCAAAATGTTAGAAAAAATTTAAAATAATACCTTGCCGATCAAAGTCATGTTCTATGAAATATAAATTACCTAACTAGGTACCGTTATGTAAAATTTCGACGTAATCGGACGTGAGCGCTAAAGAAAAGAAAAGCCCATGATTTTTATCTTCTGTTGATAGTATTTTCAGTTATTAAAAACCAATTTGGAAAGTGTTGGCTTGTTAATTCTAAGCACGTTATTGTTCATCGATGTTATTTTTCATGTATAAATTTTTTTCAAAATTTCTTCATAAACTTTATATTGTAAACATCATATTTCAAAAAAGAAATTGTCTGATATTTTAAAGTATGTTGCGTTCCATGTCGCGTATAAGTTTTAAAATCAGCAAATAAGATATCTTCTGGTAGATTTTTAAAATGAATTACTATCTAGAAGATCTTCCACAATCTGCTCAATTTAATGATATTTTATGGTATATGCATCCAACATACTATTTCCAGCATTTAGTTCCAAGATATTTAAATTTTAGAAAGTAAAAATATCGTAAAGTTCAAATATCGTATTAGTATTGCAAGTACCCCAAATGAACTTCTCCTAGGTTTGCTCCTTATAAAGATAATTTTCCTTACATAGAATATCAAAATCTACGGATATGCTAATACATACAAAAATGTATATAAAAATGAAACTTAGTGTTTTTTCTTTTTGGCTATAAAAGAAATAATTTTAATTTCGTATTTTTATTTATTTATTTATTTTTTCAACAATTCACAAAATAAAAAAAATAATAAAAATTTAGAAGTAACTAATTACAAAGTTATATATAAAACAATATTATTAATTGATAATATAATATACACATGTATTAAAATGATTTAATTAAAACGCAAAACGAGAAAGAGAATAAGAAAGAAAGTTGAGCTAGTTACTATTAATGATATAGTCGTAATTTTTGGTGTTTTTAGTGAATGTAGGATTGATATTATGTTAGTATTTATTGCCCAATTTTATTATTCTTTTCACTAATCGATATATATATATACCATAATGGGTTCTGTCAAAGCTAGGAATGAAAAGGTTAGAACATCTAAAGCGAGAAGAGTTCTTAATGTGAACTCTATCCAAACATGATTTTGAATTTATATTCTTTATTATAGTTAAATATATATGTTCTTTATTTTAAACTATGTTTTCAATTATTTATTTATATTTTCGTTTTTAATTGATTTTATATTTTTTTATAATATGTTTATTATAGTTAAATATATATATATATGTGTATATGTATATGCTTTAAATTGTGTTTTTTTGTTTATAAAATTTATACCTGTTTTATTAGTATTATTTAATAATATTACCTGTATTATTATTTATACCTGTTTAATTACTTGTTACTTGTTTTAATGTATTTTATTATCGAAATGTTTGGAATCGTTTAATATAAATTTACGAGTATAGATAATAATATTTTAATTTAATTTAAAACAAAATTTGTTGGAGAAAAGTATTAAAAAATGAATACTTAGGGCAATAATTACATTTACTTAGAATAGACGTGCAAACTAGGCTATTTGAGTTGCATTATTTTTCTTCCAAATAAGCAAAATGTTTTCTAATATTTTATTAAATAATTACATTGAAACGGAATGGACAAATCTGATAAACAAAATATGAAATAAAATGTATTTAAAAATTAAGAAAGATAAAAAATTGTGATAATTTTTATTTTACTTTATTTATTGTGTTTTTTTTTTCTTGTTTTATTCTATTTTTTGAACTGAAACTAAAATTATGTAAAAAATCATCTAGACTATACAGAAAAAATTCAAATAAATATTCCTAAACTAAATTTGTTTAAATTTAAAATTTGATCTTTGAAATTGTCTGAATTTTTTTCTAGAATTTTTCTTGGATTTTTGAATGATCTTCTCTAGATTTTGCCTTTTTGATTAAATTTTCCTACAATTCGTACTCAACCCGCCAATATTCAAAACAAATCTTATAGAAATAAAAAAGGTGAGCGTTTTTAGTTTACCTATCAGTAAAAACTATTATCTAGCGCAAAAGGCTTTTTATTTAGTGGGTTTTAAACAAGTGGATTATGAACTTACTAGATTTTGGTATAGATTACTTGAGTATATTTATTTTTTATACTTTTAAATTAATGTTATTTTTTTTAACACTTTTTTTTATTTCCCCAATTTTGTGCTTAGTCTTCGTTACATCATCTTTCAGTTCATCTTCTTCGATTCCTTCTATTTTTGGTGCTAAATATTCCGCAACAGTTTCTGTCTTATGTGGAATTTCCAAATTCTGAATGATGTTGGCACTGCTAAAACAAAACAACAGTAATGTAAACAAATTTTAATATATAATGTAAGTGTATTAAGTTTATTTATTACAGGCTTGAAATAATTTTAATAATATATTTACAAAGCTAAACTTAAATTTAAACAAAGTTCCCCAAAAAAATGAATGAAAATGGATGATATATTAATCTATTATATAATGCAGAAACTGTGATTATTTGTTTGTTTGTATGTTAGTGTGTATGTTATATTATGCATCCCTTAGACGGTGTAACAAAATTTTGCTAAAATGTGTAAGAAGCCCCAACGTATCAAAACTGACTGACCGATTGAGTTAAAACTTTGTAAAAACGTACTTTCTTATAACGGAAGAAGAAATATACTTTCTCCTCATTAATGGGGTTACGATCACCTAACCCCTTCTGAGATGCCATTGTGTCAAAATAAAAATTGTTACCGAATTCTGAGAAAATTTTTCATTAATAGTTTTAAAAAACATCTATGATAAATTTTTGAAAAGTTCAGTTAACTCATTTCGGCTCTACGACCATTTAAAGATGCTTTCGTCTTTTTATTATCATGTCTCTACGCTTCCATCGATTGAGTTCAAACTTTGTGAAAACGTAATTCCTTACCAAAGGAGTTTGCTGGATTAATATGATTACAATCCGTTTACCGTAAAACAGTCATCATTCGTCGTTTGTATGAACGTCGAAAGTACTTTGCGTGTAGATCTTAAAATTTTTGTCACTGCTCTTTCTACTTTTTGTGTATCTCTGAAGCATCTAGTATTGCATTTATATTTTAAGTGCGAAGTTGTAAACACTTTTTTTTTTCGAGAGTAGGTTGGAATCATCGAAAGACACTATAGAAGAGTGAAAACGAGTACGAATATGAGCGTGTGGGACTTTAACCCACTAAACACCACCTCCCTTTTTCGACCAAACAATAGGTTATACGACCTTTAGTACTCATGTACTGCCTGGTCAAAGGAAGTTTGGTTATGCAATGAAAATAGATTTAAAATTGGCAAGCATATGGTGAACAAAGTTGTTAATATTCACCTTGAATCTTTGAACGTTGTAAATGTAATCATCACCAATTCTGGGGAACACATGAGGTGGGAGATGGTTCCACATTCGCGATGTTTGTACTACATACGAATTTCCATAAGCCGAATTATCCTATCTGGGAATTTGAGCTACGTAGAGGTGGGCAGCAGAAGCTCTCCTTGTTTTTCTTTGGAATGCTTTGAGAAGAGATATCAAACTTTCAATCTCGTTAGAGCAAGAATCCAACCCTAAAAGGTATCTATAAGACAGGGTAAGTGTTCCTCTTAGGCGATGGAGACCAAGTGGAGAGAGTGTAGAGGCGACAGTGGGACAGTTATTAGACGAATTGCTCTATTTTACAGTTTACCGAGACATCCAAATGCCGTTTTGGAGGCTCCCGCCCAAATATGTGCATTGTACTCCATCTTAGGTCTTACATATTAGTCATAATCGCGACTTTGTCCGGTATAGACGTGTATTTTTAATCGAAAATTATAACTATAAAATAGCAACAAATATACTTTTCTTTCATTTTTAATTGGAAATAATAAAATCAGAGTTAGCGCTTTTTTTTACTTTCTTTTTCAATTTTATTTTAAATAAAATTGGAAATGGCGTCATGCGAAAAGTGCAAATTGAAAATAAAAGGAGAAACATGAGTTTCCATGAGTTTATAGCATGAGTTTCCAAAATAATTTATCACGAGGTCTTGAAATGTTCAGGATTAGATCAATCGACAATAAATTTGTTATTTGAAAATAAAAAAATTAAATTTATTTGTGAAGATTGTATTCAATACCTACAAAATGTTGATTTATTTTACAGAATATGGAAACTGCGGTGTCGTAAAACAATGAGTACTTGAAAGAATATAAGCAAGAGTTCGCAACTGCTATAAAAAATAATAAAAAGGAAGTGATTGAGTTACTAAAAGCTATTGAAACCAATTATATGAGGCGATTAGACGAAATAAAGACCAGCCAACAGAAGCAGTAACATAAGATGGCTAAATATACAGAAGTTTTCAAAAATCAAAGGATGTTATAAAAAATTCAAAAAATTGTGAAATGAAAATGGAAAAAGAATTGCCATTGATTGTAAAACCGAAAAGTAAACAAAAAGGTGAAAAAACAAAAACTGATTTAAATAAAAATGTTGATCCAAAAAATCTAAAAATTAAGAATATTGAAAATAGAACAAATGGAACAATTTTAATTGAAACTGATACTGTAGAAGAACGTGAAAAAATAAAATTAGAATTGCAGAAGAAAATGAATGATAATTATGAAATTAAAATACCAATTGATATAAAACCAAAATTCGAGATTGAATATGAATTATAAATTCAGTGACGCGGAAATCGTTCAAAAATTGAAAAAGCAAAATCCTTTTATTGAAATGTCGGACCTTAAGGTTATAAAGGTACACACTATGAACAAATTTAACAAAGGAATGTACCACTGCGTTTTCAAGTCGATAAAGAGAGCTTTCCTAAGATATTGCAAAATAAAAAAGTGTGTATTGGATGGGAAAGATGCAAAGTATTCGATGCTGTAAATGTTATGAGGTGCTACAAATGTAAGGGATTCAGCCATAGATCGGCAGATTGCACGAATAGGGAAACATTCTTAAAATATCACCAACACCATAAGACCAGTGACTGTAAAAATGATGAGATTATTAAATGCATAAATTGTGTAAAATACAATGAAAAATTGAGATTAAATGTTAATGTTAATCATAAAACATTCAGTAAGCCCTATCCGGCTTATCAACAGAAATTATGTCAAAGAAATAAAACGATTGGTTACTAGAAACCACAGAAATTTGTTAAATAAGTGAATTTTGTTAGTACCAAATATGCAGAAAATGAAAATGCCGTTATTATTATAAATAATAAAAAGAAAAAGAATCTGTTATGGATAAACCTGTAAAAAATTGAACAGATCATGTGAAATTAGTTGCGATATCAACAATAGTACTAATCCAATTAATGATGTCAACAAAGCAATAAAAATATTTAGTTACATTCCTAAATTTTGGACAAGAACAAGTTCAAAAATTGGTAAAGAAAAAAGCAAAAGTTCTTCTTGTGAAAACTTTAAATATGGCATAAATATTAGTTCCAGTTATAACAACAATACTAATAATATTAACGATAGCAGTAAGGAAATGAATAGCCAACAAGACAATTCGTCTAGTAGAAATATTAAGAGTATTACTATTGAGTTAATCAAGATAACTGGATTAAAAAGAAACATTAAACCCACTGAGAAAAAACATAGAAGAAACAAAAGAAAAATCCATCTCAAGAAAACAAAAAAAACCTTTTTAATTAATCCAATGACTGCTCCAATAGTTAAAATGACCAGAAATGGGATTGAGAAAGAAGATAGTATATACGCTCTCTTACGTTTTGGTGAACACAGACTATATAATAATGTGAGATTATACTTATCTTATTTTTATGACCAGAATGATATTTGTTATGATGGAATAACACAAGTCACCATAGTACTTATCAACCAGGAAGGACTACCGACTGACTACCAAGAATTGAGTAATTTAATTAAACTAAAACTAGGTACTTTCTATAAGGCTCCTAATGAAAATAGCACTTTATTTATTGAAAATTTACAAAACAAGGTAGATCGATTCTGACATTGTATTTTTTTTGCAGATGTAAATCTAAATCTATTTGAAAAAACAAACACTATTATTAAATATGTAGATATGTTAAATATTTCCAGCTTTAAAATCATAAATAAAACATATAGTACAAGACAAAGAGCTACAACTAATACGCTAATTGATCATATTATATGAAATGTAGAGAATAAACATAAAATTTCATACAAAATTGAAGATAATGAAATATCTGATCATAAGAGTGCCCAAGTACGTATTCAAATGATAAAAACTTCATTAAAACCTTATTTAAAGCTTTCACATACCAGAAAAGACTATCATAAATTGCGTGATAGAGTAGCTAATAAACTAACACATTACTGAAGTTGATGAACTTGTTGGAATCATACAAAAAACAAAACAATGCAGTACAGTAACATATGGGATAACATCAAGAAAGAATAATTGGATTACACCGCACAAAAAAGATCCAAATAATATGGTTAAAAAAGAAAAATACTTAAAATATAAAAAAAAAGATGAAAAGTTTCATTCTGGAAGCTAAGATTTGTCACATTAACAATTGCATTAAAAAAGCAGGAAATGATAATAGAAAACTATGGAAAGTTGTAAATTGCACAATAACAAATA
The DNA here is from genome assembly GCA_947095535.1 of Poecilobothrus nobilitatus. Lineage (NCBI taxonomy): Eukaryota > Metazoa > Arthropoda > Insecta > Diptera > Dolichopodidae > Poecilobothrus > Poecilobothrus nobilitatus. The sequence continues at coordinate 108,876,442 of OX352772.1, forward strand.
AAGAAGATGAAAAGAACGACTATATTGGTAATCTGATTAAAGATAATAGAGAAATTACAACAAATGATATTGAAACTGCTAAAACTATAAACAAATATTTTAATGAAATAGTAGAAAACATCATAAAAGAGAATATAACTAGCACTGTGCTAAATAAAATGCGCAATTCCATAAATCTAAGATCAGTATATTTAACGCCAGTGACAGAACTTGAAATTGTTAGAATTGTTATGAATCTTCATAGAAATTCAGCTCCAGGGGCTGATAAAATTACTGTAAAAGATCTACAAGAATTGATACATATTATGAAGAATATTCTATGTAAAATAGTAAACTGTTGCCTTGCAAATGGAATTTATCCAGAGTGCTTAAAACAGGCCGCCACTGTGCCAATTCACAAAGGTGACTAGATTTTCTTGAAGACTTGGGAATTAGAGGTATAGCGAATAGCTTATTTAAGAGCTATTTGTCAAATAGAACTCATTGCGTGCGAATTGAAAACACTGTAAGCTCTGAACTAGTGATTAATATTGGAGTTCCACGGGGATCGTTATTGGGCCCACTTCTTTATTTATTATATGTAATGAATCCTTCAAGTGTAACCTTGAATCAAAGTATTTATGAATTTGTGCAGGCGACACAAATTTTGTATTTAAGGAAATTTTTGTATAAAGACATGGAAGTATTCATTGATTGGCTGGACGGTAATGGTCTCTGTATAAATCCCAAAAAAATGTATCATATTGTATTTAAAACTCCTAGGAAAAAATATCATGAAATTACAATAAAAGCAAGACGTGTCACGGTAGAACACGTTCAACCTGTGAAATATCTCGGAATGACTATAGATGAAGATCTTAAATGGGATAAACATATTAAACAATTAAAAAAAAGCATTATCGGAAAAGCAGATCATAATGGCAATCAAAAGAGCAGGTGGTGTTCCAATCAAAGCCGTCAATTTAATTTACAACGGGTACATCTTGTCAAAAACTCGTTACAACACATGCAGTTGGAGTAACAGTACAAAATTCGATGTCAATCAAATGGATACGATCATGAAAAAACCGTTTAAAAAATTATACAAGCTGAACCTTAGATTGAGTACAAAGGAATTGTATGTAATCACAAATGAATTCGACATAAACCAGTTAATATACTTAGAAAAATGTAAATATGTGTATAAAATAATAAATAAGAAAATGAAATCTTCTTTAACAATTATAACAAGAAATAACGTGCACAACTACAACAGTAGATACAGTAGACATCTTGTGGTACCTTAAGCAACTATAACTAAAAAGCTACAAGGATTAAAATGTAGTGCAATAAAGATGTCTAACACTCTACCTATCCAACTAAAGCGCATCCAAAATTTACATGAATTTAAACATAGACTTAAGAAATATTTAAAGAGACTTAGAAATTAACTATTGTTCAAGAGAAAAAAAAAATTGTAATGTGATTTATAAACTTTTAGATTTTAGTATTAGTTTAGATTTAGTTTAGAATTTAATTTCTTCTACATTTATATATTTCTTATAAAATTCTTATATATTTTTTATGTAAATTGTCTGAAATTAATAATAAAAAAAAAAAATATATATATATATATATGTATATATGTTTTATAGATATTAAGGAGATCCGAAGAAAAAAAGAACGCTTTACAGCGATACAGAAAACTCATACACTTAGCTGCATCTTTAGCTATACCAAAAATATGATTGGAACATAATTTTTGATTTAGCTCCATGCCCAAAATGTTGAGCTCACGCGTTTGTTGCAAAACTTCCCCTTGAAAAGTTAAAGTTGGGATCGAAGTGTTTTTCCTTTTCGAGAGACCAAACAGCACTGAGTTTTCTTAGATTTAAAATCTACTCTGTTAATTTTGCACCAATTCGAAATTTTGGCTAAATCGCGATTCAGCTCAAGCGAAGCAAAATATTTACTGGCGTTGTCTTCGTACGAAGCAACGAGCGTACTGTCGTCTGCAAAACTATGGATTGGATTGGAGGTTATACTTAATAAATCGTTTATAAATATTAGGAAAAGTGTCGGGGAGAGATCAGATCCTTGCCTCACCAGCATTAATTTTGAATTGGTCTGAAAAGTAACCATCATCCAGAATAATCGAACGATTTGAAAGAAAATCTCCAATCTATTTTACAAATACACCACCGAGGACCATTGCTTTGCATTTAGCAATTAAAGCATCCTGCCAAACTCGGTCAAAAGCTTTAGAAATATCCAAAGCGACAACATCAGACTCCCCAGAATAACTGACATCAGACTTCACAGACGCATGTCATGAGATCACTTGTTGACCTATGGATTCGGAACCCATACTGACGATCATGAATTAATCCTTTGTTATGTAGATATTTCAGAAGCTTTCTATTTATTAAATTTTCCATTATTTTGGAAAGAACCTAAGTGATAGCAATAGGGCGGTACTTTGAGGGATCGCTTTTGTTCCTTTTTTTGGGGATGGGATGAATGTGCGCTGTCTTCCACTGGGTAGGATATCTACCCGGAGAGAGGGATAAATGGAAGATATTGCGCAATGGTTTTGCAATAGTAGAAAAGGTATTTTTAAAAACTGTGGCAGTAATACCATCTGGACCGGCTGACTTTTTTGTATCTAAATTTTTGAAAGCTTTAAGAACTGCATGAGTTCTGAATAAGATTCTACCTAAGGAGCAGTTAACCTCAGGAAGAATGCACGGTCTTTGTGTTGACTGGGGCAGTGATGAGTTGAAGGCGAAATTTTTGGGAAATAAATCTGCTTTTCCTTTGGGATCGGATACAATTTTGTCATTATTATCAACCAAAGGCGGGAATGAGGAACCACTACTTTTACCGTTAAGGCTTTTAGCGAAGGCCCAAAAGGATTTGATATTTTTGGGAAGATTCAAAAGTTGTTTTCTCAACCGTCTGTTGTGTAAGAACTTTTGCTTGTTGATAACTCTCCTACACCAGTTTCTGAGTCCGATATAGCTCGCCCTATTAGCTTCAGTCCTATCACTCTTGTAGGTTTGAAAAGCTTCCTCTTTTTTAGATATTGAATTTGCACAGATGCGATTAAACCACGATTTGGATGGCCTTTTAATTCTTTTCATAGAATGAGGTATGTAAGTTCTCATCCCTAGAAAAATTATTTCACTAATCGCATTGATTACAAAGTCAATATTTCTGTTGCTGAAGCACAAAGACCAATCAAAAGCTTTAAAAGCTTAAAATTCATTTAAGCCTTACCAGTTAGCATGGCTATAACGCCATTCTATTTTTTTTGGAACAGGCCTTTGTCTGGTCTGAGTGCTCAGCTCGAAAATAGTATTTATCAAGCATGTGATCGGAACAATCAAGAGGAGAACTAACTTAGACCTTATATTTTTCAGGGTGTGATCAGAAACAGGTCCAGAAGATGACCAACCTGCTCTCACGGTCGAGAATTCTAGTGGGATTTTGAACAAGTTGAGTAAGATGGAATAATGAAGCGAAAAGCTCAACTTGTTTCCCAATTAAATTTACTTACAGAAAGTGAATTACGTACAAGTAAGTAAAATTCACATTGTTAAAATTTAGTAATACCATGTTAAATTTTGTTCGTTGAAATGTCGAATGTTTAGTAACACGTTAAATTTTGTTTTGAAAATTTAGAATTATGCAAAATAATTTTTAATTATAACCTATATTAATTGTCTATTATATTACAGATAAAAGAAATCGAATTAACAAAGGAGAATTTTGACAATTACTATTTATTTGATTGGTTGAAAATTATTTATATATATTAACAATATTATTTATATTATTAATTATTTATATATATATAATTTTATATATAATATAAAATGATTTATATTATATATATCTATTACTTTAAATATTTATAGATATTTAAAGTAATGAATATGTGCCATATTCAACGAAGATATTCATATTCAACGTGACTTTTGTAGTGAAGTAAAGGATGAAATCGAATATATTAAAGATATTTTTGCTGCTCCTAATTTTTTCGCACTTGAAGAAGAAGATTTAATCGAATATGTTCAGAATATAAAAAATCCAATGAATGAAAATGTCAGAAATTAAAATTATGATGAATGAAAATGCTCTTTTTTTTTTTATTTATTTATTTTAATTTCAGATAATTTTACAATGATATGAAATTATGTATAAGAAATTAAATTAAAACTAAAACTACAAACTAATAAACAAAAATTTACAAAATTTAAATTAGATTTTTTTGGTTAAACTTACTTTTTACTTATTTCAACCTTTACTTTCTAAAATTTTTTACATGTTCTTTAAGTTTTCTATTCAATATTTGCAATTTCTGACATTTTCTAATTTCTATTGGTAATGAATTAAACATTTTAATAGCACTGCATGTTAAACTTTTTTGTTTCATTGTTGTTCTATCCTTAGCAATTTTCAATATTTTATTTATTTTTAGTATTGTATTTATTAATATTTTCTCTATTTTTGAAAATTAAGTTTGATTTAAGATTAGTATGTAGAATTTTATAAATATATTTGCATTTTTCAAAGTAGATTAATTGGTTTATATCCAATTCATTAATAGTTTTATATAGATGATTAGCACTAGTTCTGGGATTAAATTTGAAAAGAATTTTAAGTGCTTTGTTCATTAAAGTACCAATTTGGTTAATATGAAAATTTGAGCAATGGTTCCAACTACATATATTATACCTTATTCTTGAAAGAATGTGCCCATTATAGATAAGCTTAGCTGCATATTCGGGAATGCCGCTAGATCTTTTTATAGCCAATATAATAGGCATCAGTTTTTTCTTCATATTTTTTATATGATTGTCCCATTTCAAATTACCATCAATTGTTATTCCAAGATATTTTACATTATCTACTCTTTCAATTATTGTACTTCTTATTTTAAGAGTAATATTTTCATATAATTTATTTTTAGTTTTAAATAATAAATAATTGGTTTTTTCAGCGTTTCTGCAGAGTTCATTACAATCAAGCCAATTGTATATTGTATTAATATCCTGATTTAGTATGTTTTCCAGTTCTTTAATCGATTTAGCTTTTGCTATGATATTAGTATCATCTGCATATACATTATAGTTTTCTTCATCTGCATATACATTACTCTTTCGTATATTCATAATATATAAGAGTTATAACAAGGCTTTTGTAAGATCGATAAATACTGCACCCACAAAATACCCTTCAACAAGTGCATCATAAATTTGTTCCAACGTAGCTGTAATTACGGATTCTGTACATACATTTTCTAAGAAACCATATTGATTTGGATCAAAACCGACTGTTTTTGAAATAAACTTTTCTATCCTTATATTAATTGCTTTTTCAAAAATTTTGGAAATTGAATTCAATATGAAAATTGGTCTATAATTTTCACATTAAGTTTTTGAACCATTTTTATGAATCGGAACTATATATGCTTTTTTTAATGAATCTGGGAATGTTCCTTCCATAAAACATTTAATGATCAATTTTGCTATAGGTTGTTTGATGTTGTTAGCTAATTCTTGTAAATCCTTTACTGTTATTTTATCTACTCCTGGAGCTGAGTTTCTGTTTAACTTTATAATCATTTTATAAATCTCTGTTTCCGTAACTGGGAATAAAACTAACGTTTGGTTATTTCTTTTATGTTGAACAGAATTATTATCTACATTATTTTTTTTTATTCCTTTAATGACGGATTCTTCTACTACATTAAAATATGCATTTAACGTATTTGTCGTTTCATTTTCATCCTTTGTCTTTTCTCCGTTTATTTTTACCACATTCCAGAATTCCTTATAGTATTATTTAATACTTTCCACAGTTTTCTAGAGTTACTTTCGGCATTCGTAATACTTCTAGAGATATAGTTTGTTTTTGCCTCCTTTATTAATTTTTCCACCTTTTTCTTGAATTTTTTATATTTTACCCTTTTATCAGTGTTCTCTGGATCTTTTCTATGGTTATCATATAGTGTTTTTCTAATTTTTCATATATCAACAGCGTTATTCAAGAATTATTTCTAGTCCTCACTGGCACTGAAGTTGAACATAAAACTTTTGCTTCTTATATTATCTTAATTAACGTATCAATTTCAAAAATATTTGTATTTTCTATTTTATTATTTACAATTTGAGACATCTGGTTATAATCACTTTTACTTATAGTATGTTTTTTCATTGGAGTTTTCATAATCCTAACTGTTTTTAGTGATACTATTGCCAATTGGTGATCAGATAGATTATTATTTTCTATTGAAAAAGTAATATTATATTTATCGGTAAAGTTTGTTATAATGTGATCAATTAAGGTATTGGAGTGAACTGTGTTTGTAGAACTTTGTGTTGTGTTTACTATACTATAACATGATGTGGCTATCATGTCTTTATACTTAATTACTAAATTAGAGTTATCGAACAGATTTAAATTGGTATCAACAAAAAATATGTAGTTTCCTTTATTCCTTAGTTTATTTTCCAAATAATCTATAAATATGTAGCTATTTTCCGCTGGGGCCTTGTAAAATGCATCAATTCTTAGGTTAGGTTGAGAATTTCGAATTTCGATTACATTAAAATTATAATTTTCATCTTTTAATACTTCAGTAAAGCTTATATTATCTTTTATAAAGATAACCGTTTCCACGCCTCTTTTTTCGTCTCTACAATTTAAAACTGTCTTATAGTTTGGAATATTATAAGTCATGATTTCATTGCTGTATATCCATAGTTCTGTAAGGATTACTATATCAATTGTTTTATATTCATTATTTACTGTTTCTAATTCAAATATCTAATTCTCATGCTGCATATATTTAGATACACAATTTTTATATTATCGATTTGTTTATTATTTTTAGCATGAACTGTCATTACAGCCTACCAATCAAATAATTTTGCCAGGAATCCCTAATTTTTTGAAGATGTTCTCTGTATTTATTGTAGGTGTGTTGTCTATATGCTGTTAGCTCTCTTTGTACCTCTTTACTGGAGAGTCCTATACTTTTATGATATTGGTAATATAATCTCAGTTGCTGATAACTCGTTGGTAATCCTTCCTGATTTATTAATACTTTGGTTTTCATTTTTCGTTAACAAATATCTTCTTGGTCATGGAAAAATGATAAATATAATTTTACATTATTATATGTTCTATAATCTCGCAATCTTGATAATATATATATACTGTCACCATTTTCAACCGCTCTTTTAGTAAGTTTAACTATTGGAGGAACCATTAGATTTAAAAAACTTTTATTTACAACCTGTGAACTGCTATTATATGAAACATTTTCCACTTCTTCGTTTTGCGGATATAGTGTTTCCCCTTTGTTCCAGTTGTGATATTTGCACACCTTTGTTACATTCGAATTGTCTCTAGTGCTAACGTTTTCGTTACTATCATTAATTTCAACTATTTTTTTACTATCATTAATTTCATCTATTTTATTTTTACTAACATTGTTATTACCACTATTTTTAACATTACTATTATAATTATTATCATTATTATTATTATTATTACTATTATTAATTTCATCTCTCTTATTACAAGATTCATTCCTACAGTTAATGTTTTTATTACTATTATTCTTAACATTATTATCCTTATTATAATTTTCATCAATAATGCTTTTATTTTTATTATTATTACTAACTTTTTTATCATTCATTAAAATTCTATTTGTTTTTGACCAAAATTTAGGAATATAAGTAAGTATGCTAATGTGGCTTTTCTTATGCTTTGTATAACATATTTTAAAGTTCTTATTTTCATTTATAACACTAGTTGGATCATTATTTATTCCTTCATTAATATCTATCAAACTAACATTATTATAACTATTATTATTATTATTGTAATTAGATACCTTATTTTTGTGTCATCTAAATTATTATTATGACTAATTGCAGTGCTATAACTATTTGAATTATTATTTTTATTTTTATGACTAATATCATTACCATTATTAAAATTATCAATATCATGACTTTTATTATCATTTTTTTTTATCAAATTTTAAACACTATATACATATTTATTTGACATAAGGTTATCCATAAGTATTTATGTACTTTAGTTGCTAGTAACCAATTGTTTTTTTTTAAACTTATTTTATTTTGATATACAGGACATAGTCTACTCAAACTTTTGTGGTTAATATCTAAACCTAAATTAAATTTCTGATTATCTTTTATACAATTAATACATTTATTTATTTCTTCCATCTTATATTCACTCGTTTTATGTTACTGGTGGCACTTAAGACACTTTTCATTATTTGTACACTCAGTCGCTATATGGTTGAAACCCTTACATTTGAAACACCTCGTGATATTTATGGCATCAAACATCTTTATGGCACTTTACATCTTTTCCATTCTACGCACAATTTTTCCGCTGTCAGTATTTTGGGGAAAGATTCCTTGTCTACCTCAACAATCACATTGTACATTTCTTTATTATATTTCCTTATAGTATTTATTTTAATAATCTTCAGTTCGCTTAATTCCATAAATGAATTTTGTTTCCTAAGTTTCTTTATTATTTCCACATACCTTTCTTTCAAATTTTCCTCTAGCTCAACTTTAATTTTTTCCCTCACTTCTTTAGTTTCGGTATCAATAGCAACTACTCCATTCCTTCTATTTTCTATATTTTTTATTTTTAAATTTTTTGGATCAACCTTAGTATTTAAATCTTTTTTTGTTTACTTTTCGGCTTAACAACTATTGGTAGTTGTTTTTTCATATCACACTTGGAGTATTTTTATGATGTCACCAAATTATATGTTTTGACCTATATTTGATTTTTTTTCCATAATTAATTTGTTGCATATCTCATCATTTTTTTCCACTGCCTTTAAAAAAGTTTCATTCAATTTATCACTTTGTGTTTTAAATACCTCAGTGTTTTGTGCCATTTTTTCCAATTCTTTTCTTTTCATTGAACTGATTTCTTCAAGTCGCTTTCTATAACTTGACTCCATTGCCGTAACTAAATTTTTCACCTCATTTTTATTTTCGCTTTCTATAACTTGACGCTATTGCCGTAACTAAATTTTTCACCTCATTTTTATTTTTTTCTATAGCTGCTTCGAAATCTTCTTTCAAATATTCATTGTTTTTTGCTATGGCCCTTTCCATATTTTGTACAATTAAGTACAAATTCTGCATATATTGGATACAATCTTCACAGATAAAATGTATTGAAGCATTTGTGTACAGTATATTTATGGTAGAACTATCCATCCCGGAACATTTAAATGTTTCATGATATGTTTTTTTACAAACTCCAGCACATTCTAATCCGGTTTTTACTTTTATTTTTGTTTTGCACTTATGGCACGCAGCCATTTGTGTTCAATTTATCTATTACAAAAAATTTTTTTATAAAAAAGAAAAACGCTGACTTAGTTAATTTTAATTTAATTAATTATTCGAATTTTAAGGTTTTTTTTCCGTACAATAAAATACGTCTGTAATGAACACGCTCGAATCGAAGTTTTAAAACAAGAATAAAAACATATTGTTAAAAGAAATTTAATATTTATGAATAATGAAAATTAACTGAGTTATAATAAAGATAATTAGTGAAGTTATAATATTTAAAAAGGCATGATTTGAGTCTTACTTAATATACCTTCGTTTTATTAATACTTGTAATTATGAATTTATTGAGATTATTAGAAATAAATAAATAAAATATAAGACAAAAATAAATTGAGTTAAAATTGACGAAATACGACTAGAAAACAATCTTCCAAATTTATTGAAACAATATAATCTTTAAATAGTTTTATAATATCTTTTGAAAACAATGACATTATTGGAAAAATTAGATTTATTTGGAAAAGTGAACCTAGTATGAAGCCATCCACTTCTAAAACTGCTTCAAAGAATATAGTTCATAATAAACCAGGACCTTCACGTTATCTACGCAACAGATCAATTCGATTGTTTTTATTGATTTTTGCATTTGATATTATACAAGAAACAGGTATTAATCATACAAAGGAAGAAATTCTTTTGAATAGGAAAAAATATGCAGCGAATATTCATAATAAATAAAAGTTAACTAATATAACCACAAATGAATTAAAAGGTTTATTTGACATTTTAATATTTCCTGTTGCAATGAAAAATAATCACTTTGGTTGACTATTCGCTCTTTTTAACACTTCGATTTGCGGATTCAGGTATCGTTCCCTTATGTCAGCTTCTAGATTTAATTTTTTATTAAGGTGTATAAGATTCGATTCAAAAGATACATAAAAGGAAAAACGAAGATCTATGACTAAATTTGCTCCAATATCAGAAATTTGGCACATTCTTATGAGGAACTGTCAAATATATTTTAAATCAAGTTTCTACTTAACCATAAAGGAACCATTAGTTGGTTTTAGAGGCTGCTGTCCTTTTAAAATGTACATACCATCTAAGCCAAATAAATATCGTATAAAATTATTAATGATGTGTGAAAATTCTACAAAATACTCATGATTAATACTATTTCATATTTTGGAAGAAGAACCGTTTCAAATGGTATGCCTTCTTCTGATTATTTTGTTGAACATATAATTTAATACAATTAGTTCATTAACGCAAAAACGTTATGTTACCGCAAAAACTACTAACTGTTTACACAATTTTTAGAAATTGGTACAATAACAAGTAATTAAAGAGAATGTCTAACTGCATTCACAAACTTATAATATAACATTCGGAAAACAGAACCGTCGCTATGTGTATTTGGTAATAATTTGTTTCGTATAAAGAAAAACCAAATAAACTGTAATATTAGTTTCATAACTTCATGATAATAATTCAATAACCACATCACATAATAAGCCATAACTATAATGGGTTACTATCAAAAGCATGTATTTCTTTTTACTGCATTTCATTTGCCTGTGTTATCTTTTGCCTGTATTTCATTTACTTGTATTTTCATTTGCCTGTATTGCATTTGACTGTATTTCATTTGCCCATATTTCATATTATACAAAAATATATTATATCAATATTCTGTAAAAGGCGTATAACTTTGATTTTGAATTCACTAAAGTCGCTCTTAATTCAGATTCTCACATACACATGTACATAAATGTTCTGGAATAAGCATAAAGCCTTGCTCTATGCAACTCTATGCAACTCTAAAATCTCTCCTAATTATATGCTTTTATATTAACTCGTCGCTGTCGGTTTATTTATTTATTTATTTGTCATTCTGTCACGCTTTTTATTATCTTCGTAATCTGTTAGCAACATTTGTAAGTGTAGTATGGTGCAGAGGATAGTGTACAGGTTTCAAAAGTGGGGATCATGTTGTTCGAATCCAGTTTACATGTAACATTTTTTTTTTTTTAACTATCTATTCATCAACATTCTTTGAATAAAATATGTATACATTTTTGTATATATCAATTTAAAACTTAAATTTTTATCTCTTATTCATGCATACAAACATACACATTATATTTTTGATCTTTCCTGGTGTTTTGTATTAGCATAATTAGCAAAACACAATCCATACATACAATATTTTTATGTATGTTGCTAAGTTATTTTGTTTACAGCATTTGTTTAGTATTTAAATCAAAATATTTGCTGTCAACATTCTTTAATGCATATTGAATATACATGGTTAAAAATTAAGATTTTATGTTCGTAATATGTTCATTAAATATTTAAGTGTTGTATAGTGCAGAGGAGAGTGTACAGGTTTTGAAAGTAAGAGTGAGCTGTGTACGTATATTTTTTTTTTTTTGTTAACTGTATTCATCAACATTTTTTAAGAAAATTTTATGTATAATATACACATATTATTTGATCTTTCCTCCTATAATAATTTAGTTCAATCAATCTTGATGTGTAGTGTACATTTGTTTTGTATTAGGATTTAGCAAAACACAAAATATTATATAGGTACAATATTTTTATGTTGCTAAATTATTTTGTTTTAAAACATTTGTTTAGGATTTAAATCAGAATATTTGTTGTCAACATTCTCTATTGCATATTGAATATGCATGTCGTTAAAAATTAATGTTTTATGTGTTTTATTTAGGAACATTTATTATGTATATTGTGTATATAGATATACAAATAAAATTTTATTCAAAATAATTCCAATTGCCAAATTCAAACTACATACATACATAATATTATTTTTGTACATAGAAAAGAATATAAAAAGTAAAGATCATTACAAAATTATGCTTTTGCGCATTACGCATTATGATTTACAAACAAAATTTTGTCAACACAAAAAATTAAAACTACGTATGTAAATATGTAGCTACGTATGTACATACTATTTATTTATTTATTTATATTCAGGTACCGTGGTACATAAATGTGCCAGGTAGCTATAACCCTTGTTTCCTGGTAGGAATGTGTGCGTGATATAATGATATATTATAAAGTATGTATTTACATATTGCGATATATGAATATTTTTTTTTTTTTATATTATAATTATTGTACCCAGCCGAGAATCGAACCCGAGACCTCTCATTCCCTTATGAATGAGAAGCGGTGCGTCAACCACTGCACCAATGGCTGGATACACATAATATTATGTTAAACTAATTTCCTAAATTATTTTGTTCCGCTCCATTTGTTTATAATTTAAATCAAGATATTTGTCAACATTTTTTGACTGTTATAATATAAAGCATTTGCAAGCATTTTGGACTGTTATAATATAAAAGTAAATTGCTGGAATAAAAAAGAGACAGGAACCTCAAATTTCCTAAATTTTTATTTAACCTTATTCCAGCAATTTACTTTTATATTATAACAGTCCAAAATGCTTGCACTAGCAATTCACTTTTATATTATAACAGTCAAAAAAGCTAAAGTTTTGCAATCAATTTTATTTTCTACTTTTTAGGGGGCGAATTTGGTTTCGATAAAAGCATATTTTAAAAAATATTTTTTTTACATATTATTTTTTTATAATGAAGTTCAGACAAATGAAATACAGGCAAGTGAAATAGAGGCAAAACAATGTACAGGCAAATGATCAACAAATACAGGCAAATGATACTACGGGAAAATGAAATACAGGAATATGACACGCTCCCAAAATAATGAATTTTAATCATACTAAAAGTGGTGTGAATATCTTCGACCAAACGTGTTATGATATGAATGTTGAACGATAAACAAAACATTTCAAAAACTTCTACAAATATGTTTCTGATAGATTTACAAGAACAGTTATGTGAAGACTGGCTGACATTAAGACTTTCCATTCCTACAATGTCATTACAACTAAAGAAAAATATTGAGGACTACTTAGGAATAAAAAAAACTATAACCCTCCAAAACACTGCAAAAGAAAAACCTTTATTCAAAAAAAGAAAAATTTGCATTTTCTGTGATTATAAAAAGAGACGAATGACACAAATCCAGCGCTCAACATCTAATAAACACATATGTGGGGAACATCAAATAATAAAATGTTCATGTTGCAATGCCGCTAAATAATTTTATATTTATAATAACAATATTACTTTATCACTTATTTATAAATAAAATATAATATATATATAGAATAAAATATTTTATTATGTTGTATAGAGGCTACAAAGATATTCTAAAAATATTTTGCATGGTTCACCGAAAATTAAATTTTCGACAGGTACTCATAGTATTATTTATTTATTTATTTAAACTCTTTAAACGCGTGTTTTGGAGAGGATGTTGAATAAAAATTAAATACAAAATATTCAAAATAAATTAAGCGGAATAAATAAAATAATAAAATAGTTAATATTAAAAAAGAATTTATAAAAAAGGAAAAACAAAAAAAAAAAAAAATCATTTGAACTAAAACCAAATAAATCAAAAGAAATAAAACTAAAAAAAAACTAAAAAATATTATTAAGTGAATGCATTAAAAATATATATTGTAGCTTTATACTGTGTTAACCAATACCAATCCAAATAAATTTTAATTAAAAAAAAAAAAGAAAACAAAAAGGCTATTAAAAAAAAAAAAAAAATATATACATGAAATAATAGTCAATAAAATATTTTTAACTAATACCAAATTATATAATCTTAACCGTAACATTATCTTAATAATATACATAAACATAAACATTTAACTTACTATTATAAGTATATATATTGCAACAAAAAGACTATTAAAAAAAAAAATATATATATACATGAAATAATAATCAATAAAATATCTTTAACTAATACCAAATTATATAATCTTAACTGTAACATTATCTTAATAATATACATAAACATAAACATTTAACTTAATATTGTAACGCTATTCTTGATTTAATGATTTTACACTAATTTCAAATAAATTAACTAATATCTTCTAACTGCAATACACTTAAAAAAAAACATAAAAACCAAAAGGGTGACCAGTTACTTTTTCTGCGTATAAAGAGTAATAATTTCAATCTCAATTTACCCTAAAAATAAAAATAAAAATAAACATAATAATAAAAAAAAAAAAAACATAAAAAAATTAACATAAAATAATTATTAAAATATATGTGTATATATCTATATACAATATATATAAAATAAAAAAAATATATAAAAAAATTATAAGATAATAAAAATAAATTTTAATATTCACAAAAGTAAAATAAAATGGATAAACAATGCTGTGTATGTAAAATTCGATTCTATGGAAAAAACAAAGGCATTCAATGTAGTGGTTTATTTCGGAAGTATTTTCACATAAAATGTACATCGGTCGCAGAGGAGGTAATTTCAGCAGTTGAAGCGGGCTCTGCTTCATGGAAATGCAGTGAATGTCCCGCCCAATCTAATGAATCGTTTATCGTTGTTGGTGACGATGATCCCATTGTCTTATCAGTAGTGGATGCTGGCGCAGAAACTAATGCGGATGATGTGGTGGGATCAGCAGTGAATGCCTGCAAAGAAAAAATAAATCAACCATTATTTGAAGTAATTATTCCTAGTAACTGCTCGTTGGAAATTCTGGCCAAATTTATTAATCAGATGGTTTCATTTGTGTCGGAAGTTCATCGTTCACAGGCTTATTTAAGTAACCAAATACGGAAGAATGGGAAAATTCTTGAAGAAAATGTCATCCTAAAAAATAAAGTAAGGCAGCATGAAAATAAAGCTCAGGTCCTGGAGCACAAACTGAATTATATGGAATTTCTTTTGGATGAAAAGAAGCAAAATAAAAATAAATATAATATAATAATAGCAGGCCTTCCATCGAAAATTAATGATCCAACAGAAACTGTATTGAAAATCGGAAACTATTTAAAAGCTAACATTAACTTGCAGGATATCGATTCTGTAACTGAACTGAAGCCTAAAATAAAAACTACTCATATTAATAAAAACAAATCAAACGATAATTCAAGTCTATACCTATTAAAGTTTAAAACAAGTAATGCAAAAGTCGAAATGATGTCAAGAAAAAAAACAATTAAACATTTGTTCAGGCTGAAGTTGGTTTGGATGAAACGAGCAATCGAGAAATATTTTTTCGAGAACATCTCACCCAACTACAAGCGAAACTTCATCATGAAACTAGACAAATTAAAATATCTTGTGAATGCAAATACCTGTGGATCAAAAATAATACCATTTACATCAGGAAAACAGATTCATCAAAGGTTTTCAGGATTCAAAATTATAATGATGTCTTATTTGTCCAAAATAACATTACTAAATAATACCATTCAATTAACCATATTATGTTATTATTGTTGTAGCATCTTAAAAAATAATGTAGTCACCTATAACATTTCTAACACCTATTGTTTTTGTTTTACTATTATTTTTACTCACATTTATTTTTTATTAAAATTAAACATTCTTAAATTATTTTTAAATATTTATAAAACTTATTTATACAAATTGGTAATGATAACTCGCACTAGCTTTAATCCAATATTAACTAACAAACCATTACTAAATTTAATTTTAATTTTTTTTTACTTTTGATTCACTACTTAATAACACTGCTAACACCTTTTGTTATTGCTTTATGATAATCTTTACTAACATTTTTATTTTAATAAAATTAAGCATTCTTATATTATTTTTAAATATTTACAAAATTTATTTATTCAAATTGTTAATGAAAACTCGCACTATTTTATTATTTCTATTTAAATTTGTTGGTTGTTTACTCATTATACCCTACACCTAAAGTATAGGGTATATTAACTTTGGTATGGTGTTTGTAACCACCAAAACAAAGCGAGTTAGATATGGACATGTATATATATTCTGAATCAGGATCACCTCCTGAGTCGATTTGTCCGTCCGTCCGTCCGCCATTCGCACGATAACTCAAAAACTAATAAAGCTATCTTGATCAAATTTATATAGTAGGTTACTAATTACGAAAGGAAGGTTAAGCTCGAATCTGGACAAAATCGGTCAATGGGTTCGAATTCTGGAAGCTTCCGAATGATTCCGAAGCAAACGAGATTATCTCCAAAACCAACAAACATAGAACCTTTAAATTTTGTACAATGGATGTTCTTTCCCGTTCGATTTCTGTCTTTGAAATTTGAGAAGATTTGGTACATGGGTTTGGATTTTGGAAGCTTCCGAACGAGCCCCAGAGCAAACGAGATTATCTCCAAAAGCAACAAAGATATAACCTTTAAATTAAGTACAATGACGTTCCTTCCCGTTCGATTTATGTCTCTGGAATTTAAGAGGATTTGGTCCATGTGTTTGGATTTTGGAAGCTTCCGAACGAGCATCAGAGCAAATGAGATTATCTCCAAAACCAACAAAGATATAACCTTTAAATTTGGCAAAGCGGTGGTCCTTCATGTTTTATTTAAGTCACTGAAATTTGAGAGGATTTGGTTCATGGGTTCGGATCTTGGAAGCCTTCCGAACGAGCTTCAGAGCAAACGAGTATATCTCCACAACCAGCAAAGATAGAACCTTTATTTTTAGTACAAGAATGTGCTGTTATGTTTCCTTTTCTATAAAATTGGAAACTGACATTTGAAAGAATTTGAACCATGGATTCGTATTTTGGAAGCTTCCTAATGAGCTCCAGAAGAAACAAGATTATCTCCAAAACCAACAAAGATAGAACCTTTAAATTTTGTACAATGATGTTCTTTCCCGTTCGATTTCTGTCTCTGAAATTTAAGAGAATTTGGTCCATGGGTTTGGATTTTGGAAGCTTCCGAACGAGCCCCATTATCTCCAAAACCAACAAAGATAGAACCTTTAAATTTTGTACAATGACGTTCCTTCCCGTTTGATTTATGTCTATGAAATTTAAGAGGATTTGGTCCATGGGTTCAAATTTTGGAAGCTTCCGAACGAGCCCCAGAGCAAATGAGATTATCTCCAGAACGAACAAAGATAGAACCTTCAAATTTGGCAGAATGGTGTTCTTTCATGTTTGATTTAGGTCTCCGAAATTTTAGAGGATTTGGTCCTTGGGTTTGGATTTTGGAAGCTTCCGAACGAGCCCCAGAGCAAATGATATTATCTCCAAAAGCAACAAAGATATAACCTTTAAATTAGGCACAATGGTGTTTCATCATGTTTGATTTATGTTTCTGAAATTTGTGAGGATTTGGTCCATGGGTTCAAATTTTGGAAGCTTCCGGACGAGCCACAGAGCAAACGAATATATCTCCACAACCAACAAAGATAGAACCCTTATTTTTAGTACAAGGTTGTTCTCTTATGTTTCCTTTTCTGTAAAATTGGAAACTGACATTTGAAAGAATTTGAACCATGGGTTCGTATTTTGGAAACTTCCGGACGAGCACAAACTTCCGATGTAGGGTATTAATAAGTCGGTTGCATCGACTTACTGTTACATTTACTTGTTTTTTTGTTATTTTGCACTTTGTTTTTATTTCCGATTAAATGCAAATTTTCACAATTAAAGAATTTTTACTTTATCCAAAAATTATTGGTTCGAGTATTAGATAAATTTCGTTTCTTTATTTTATCCAATGCAATATTAAACATAAATACAAATATATTAAGTATATACAATAAAACTTCAATTTTAGTTCCTATAATAACATTAATAATTTCTAAACTACCAAAATATATTCATAGCTATTTTTGTCCTCAATTAATCTTACATATTACTAATTCGCACAGATATCACGATGCATATCATTCAGTTGTAAGAATTGTTAAATTCACTAAAACATCTATAATAACGCAGACTCAAACCTTTACCATTTACCTATATAATTTAATTTCTATTAAAGTATTGCTACTTATTATTTTTAATGGTGGATTTTAACGAATGGATAAATGTAGATGATTAATGATTATATAAAAATCAATTACTATACCGAGGTGAACTTTTCTCAAATAAATTTCAAATACATTAATAACTTGAATATCATATATTTGTATATACAAAGTATACGACAGAAATTACATGATATAGAACAATTAATAGCTTCTTACAAATGTAAGTTGCACATAATTGTTTTAACTGAAATTTGGTTAAATGAGAATGAAAATAAATTTTTCAATCCCCCTGAATATAATTACTATTTGTCAAATCGGGAAGACTCTTATGGTGGTGTTGCAATATACATACACAACAGTATTGATAGCTCCTTGGCTTTTCAAGAGGAATATGGTAAATCCAACATTCTAATCGTAAAGTTATTGAAAGAAAACATGAATATAATAGGAACATATAGATCACACGAAACAAAAAGAGTAGATTTTATAAAAAAACTTAATCAAATTACGCTTCTATTTAACAATTCAATATTATTAGGTGACTTTAATATCAATCCACTGGAAGAACATAATATACACGTAAAAAATTAGATTACTACTCTCCTTTCTAATGGATTTACAATATGTAATCGTAAATCAGAGAGATATGCAACCAGAAAAGGAATAACTTCTAATACTGTTATAGATCATTTGATAACGGATTTATGTAAATACGAATATTTCTTTCATCTCTTGAATATATATCTTTCAGATCATCAATTACTTCTAGTTAATCTAAATAAAAAACCGAGCCAAAAACCTCAAACCAATATTAAAACAATTTTAAACTATGAAAATATAGCTAGGCATTCAATTAAGTCAAAATTTAATTCTTATTCTAATTTGGATGAAATCGTTTCTGAATTAAGCTCTATAATTCTGCAAAATACACAAAGAATTCCATTGAGTAGTAAAAAAGCAAAATTTTGTTGGATGACCAACGATATTATAAATGAAATTAAAATTCGAGATTCGTATTTTAAATACAAAAAAAAAATATCCGCATGACTCACATATTACCGAATTATATACCAAAAGTAAAATTGAAGTTAAACGCATGATTACCCAAGCCAAAAAAACATTTTACTCGGATGAGATTGCTCGGAATCCAAATGATAATAAACGATTATGGAAATTATATAAAAAAGTTTTGTACAATAAAGACAATTTGAGTTCCAATTCGCAAATAAAATCTCTTTCTTATAATAATAGCACTATCAATAATGAACTTAAAATCGCTGAAATTGTAAATAATTATTTTATTAATGTAACACAAGAACTCAATATTGATAGTTCACAACTAGATCCAATCTACCTCGACAACTTTTAATACAATCTATATGAAAACTTTAATTTATATCAAACTAATAATCAAGAAATTCTTGAAACAATTTCGAAACTAAAGCCTAATGCCACGACTGGATTTGATAATATTTTCACAAAATTTATTAAAAAGTGCGAACTTCAATTAACTGCTTTCATAGTAAAATTTATCAATCACGCTTTTCAAACATCTGTTTTTCCACAATCGCTCAAAACAATTGCAATTGTGACTCCAATCTTCAAAAGTGGAAAAGCCGAATTATGTTCCAATTATCGTCCAATTTCAGTTTTATCGTCCTTTTCTAAAATTTTTGAAATAATAATTAAAAACAGACTTCAAATTTTCCTATATAACAATCCAATTTTAAGTAAGGAACAATATGGCTTTGAGAAAAACTCAAATACAACTGCTTCGTCGTGTTAATCTAACTGATTTTATTTCAAGAGGAATAGATTCTAAAAGAATTATTGCTTGTGTATTCCTTGATCTGCAAAAAGCCTTTGATTGTGTGGATCATGAAATTTTACTCTTAAAACTATCAAAATTAAATTTAAACAATCACCAATTAAATTTTTTTAAATCTTATCTTTCTAACAGACACCAGGTTGTTAAGATAAATTGTGTGCAAAGTCAAGCGAAAATTACTTCCAAAGGTGTTTCACAAGGATCCATATTAGGTCCAGATCTTTTTAAAGACTATATCAAGGATATCTGCTTTTTGAGTTTAAAAGGAATTCTTCAACTCTACTTGGATGATGCTCTGCTTAAATATAGTGAACAAAATCAGGATGACCTAATAAACTCAATAACCGAAGATTTAGAAAAAATTAAAATTTGGCTTGAGAAAAATCGACTACTTTTGAATGTTAAAAAGACTAAAATAATTCTATTTAGTAATAAAAAAATCTCTAATTTCACAATATCTTATAATAACATCCCTATTGAGGTCGTAAAATCATTTAATTACTTAGATCTAATAATTGATAATAAGCTAAAATGGACTGACCATATTGAGTATATCATAAAAAAAATTAGCCCATATATCTTCATCTTAAAACGGATGCGAAACTACTTTTCAAATAGCGCTTTAAATACAATCTATTCACCATATATTATATCACATTTAGCTTATTTAAATTCGGTATGGAGTAGTGCGCCTATGTTTATGATGAATAAATTAGATGTATTAAATAAGAAAGCAATTAAAACTATAAAAAGATACCCTTTGCTTCATCCAACTCATATGTTATACTCAGAAAAGTATCTAAGTCTTACAAATATATGTAAACGGGAAACGTATATTCTAAGTTTTAAAATTATTAATTATCTAACGAAACACAATTTTAATTTAAATAGAGTAATTGATGTACATAATCATAATACCAGGAACAAATCTAGTTTCTATCTTTCACTTTTCAGAACAGATAAACAAAGAAATAATTGTTTATATAATAGTTTAAAGGCTTTTAATGAGTTACCAAGCGAGCTAAAATCAATAACAATTTTGAGTATTTTCAAAAAAAAAATAAAAAAATTTATATTACTTAACAACTAAAAACAAACTACTAATAACCATCTAACCTTTTTTTTAAGTAGATACTTGTGCAGAAAACTTTGTATTTTAAATTTTGAAAACCAGATACACGGTAAGATTAAAACTAAGTATGATTAAAACTAAAATTGAAAAGAAAACAAAATGTAAATTGATAATGTAAATCTAATTTGTAAATATTGATAATGTTTAAACTTTTCCATTATTTATAATTATTTAATTTATAATTAATTTTTTTTAATTTATATTTGTTTAATTTATAATTTAATTTTTTTTCTTTTTTTATAATTTTTTCTTTATATAAAAATAAAAAAAAAAAAAAAAACCAAAAACACTTTGTGCACTTAAAATTTAAAACTTAACTTTAATAAATTATTAATTATATGGCCATACAGCTTTTGGTAAGGACTTAAACATTTTAATCAAAGAAAAAAAAAAAAAATTTATTAATACTTGTAAAATATACAACTGAATTAATTAATAATAAAGAAAAAAAAAAACTTTACAAGGGCATGCAATGCCCTTGCAAAGTGATGGGCCCTTTTCCTTTCGGATGTGGGCCAATGACAAAGTACATTTTATTGATTTTACAGGTTTTATAGTTTCATAGAATTAAGTTTTTAAATTCTAAAACAAAAAACTAAATACCAAAAAAAAAAAACTTTACATTATTATTTGCTAATTTAATAACTATTTTTAACACCTAACAAAAATGTGTTCTAATAATTGGATTCCATAACAATTAAAGAAAATTAAAAAAGTAATAGCATAGTCGGTATATACTGTATATCTCATTCTATAGTATCGTATGTCGTATAATATTAATAAATAATATTAGTTAGATTTGTTTCTAGTAATATTATGAAAGTCTATGTTTCGATTTAGAAGGAAATTATGTTTAATTTTGTTGTTTACTTTACCTAATTCTTTAGTTACTATTTTGAATACTATTAGGTACAATTCACGCTTCCATAAGTTATCAAGGCTTATATACTGATTCGTACATATACCAGGTGTGTAGAAAATCGTTCGTTCGTTATGCACCATAAAGGATTTGAATAACTTAAATTTAAAGAAATGTAAGAAGAATATGTTATAACTATAATATATCTTTGCTAAACAATTTTCTTAATTTCCTTCGATTAGAATTTCTTTCCATATGGAGATATTGTCTTAAAATAACATGATCAGTGTGTGAATACTATTTTAGCTAAAGGACTAAATAGTCTAATGAACTATAAGTCTAGAAAATAAAGACCTAAATAGTTTATTTCAAAAATTTTTGAAAAGATAACCTGTTTCATGTTAAAGTTTCCCAAATTTTACTCTTAAATAATATAATTTTGGTTTCTTTTATGCTCATTTAAAGTTTGTTTTCTTCAGCCATTTCTCCATAATACTAAATCAGATAAAATTGCGCTTTTCAACCTGTGGTTGTTCTATTTATTGCAGATTTAATTACTGTATAGTCTGCGTAATGTTACAAACTTCCGCTAATGCTAGACGGACATTTGGGCTTAGCGGTCAGTCAAAATTATTATTTGCATAACAGTGGAAGTCAGGTAAGAGGATTTCCATGAATCTGGCAAAATGCCTGCTGAAAGTGTTTTATTAAAATGAAATGAATTTATTTATTTATTATATTTAAAAAAAACTTTTAATATAAAAGAAAACAACAATATTAATTTAATATTTGTTAAGTATTATAATTTCTAAAAATTTTTAAAATTTTGCTTAATAAATTCAGGTATTGCTCTTATAAATCGGCCACGTTTGATTCCACTTTGATTGAATTTGGTAGATGGTTAAAACTTTGCATTAAGGAGTTTTGTGTTGAAATGTTATTAAATTTTTGCAGTCTAAAATCATTTGTATTTCTTAGACTATACGGCTGAACGTCACTGACGTACTGGAGGTTTCTAACCAAATATACAGAAAAGAGATTACATTTTATTTATTTATTATAACTAAAACAAGATTTTTATAAAAAAATCTTACGGCTAAAACTTAATAATAACATGATATATAGTAAATAAAAAAATAAATAAATAAATTACGATAAATTAAATACATTAACTTATATGGTAAATTACAAACTGCTTACAAAGCGAAAACACAGTTAGAATTTAGTTAATATAACTCATTTAGGTAAAAATAAATCATTTGTACAATATGTAATGTAATATAATATTATGAAATTAAAAATTATTGTGTAAGGTTATAACAAACTTTTGTATTAATTTTTGGTTGAAAGTGTTTCTTGATATTTATGTTGAAAAAAGATTACTGTGAATTGTAATTGTTGAATGTAATACAACATCTGTTAATTGGTTAATTTCTTCCATAGTAAGTTCTATGAATATTTTCAATCAAATACTTAGTGCTTCGTGTAACTCTAATTTCATTGTTTAATTTAAATCTATCTATCAAAAACTGTACGTCAATATTTTTATTCAAAACGTCAAAAGTAAAACAGGATGAAAGTATCTGTCTCGTGAAGGTAAAGTTAACATATTCCATAAATTTAATATTACATTATAATTAGGTAGAATTGAATAGTCAATAGGATTCTATTGATTTCTCAAAGCATATAATAGGAATTGTTTTTGAACAGATTCTATTCTGTCGAAATGTATTTGAAATGCAGGATTCCTTTCTATCTATTCTATCTTCTATCTATATTCTATATTTGGATGGATTCTATTCTATCTATTCAAAAATAGATCGTACTAAAGAACAGTAAAGAGTTTTTGTCACCGCTAAGTTACTGAAGTCTTTAGCTCTTCTTTTAATCAATCCTAACATTTTATTTGTCTTGGAAATTATATGCTCATAGAGAAGATGGAAATTAAGCTTATCATCCAAAATAACCCCTAGATCAGTCATACTATGTACTCTTTCTAGAGTTATCAATAGAATAATCGAATAAAATAATAGATCTTTTCCGTGTAAAACTTATAGCCTTGCACTTCTGAATGTTCAGCTCTAACTTGTTGGAAAAGCACCATTCTTGTAAAGAATGAAGGTTTGACTGAAGTAATGTAACATCAAAAATATTTCTGAAAATGTGGTAAATTTTAAGATCGTCAGCAAATGCAGTATGTGATACACCCACTAGTTTGGCCGAAAGGTCTGAAATTAATATATTAAACAGGAGTGGACTTAAATGGCTACCTTGTGGTACTCCTGAAGTAACATTAATTGTGTTCCATAAAAACTTTGGAATTTAATATTTTGAGTTCTATTTGTTAGGTAAGAGTACAGCCATGTAAGAAATGTACCCGAAATACCTATAAAATGCTTTATTAAAATCCATGTAAATAGCATCAACTTGGTGCCCATTTTCCATTTCATTAAGGATTTCAGATGTATAAACCAAAATGTTTGTTGAGGTAGAACGACCTTCTTAGAAACCATGTTGCTGTTCATTTAATTTTGTGTTTATGATAGGTGTAAGTTTGTTTACGACCTTACTTAGGAATAGTCGATAAAATAGCTATCCCATGGTAGTTTTCGACGTATGCCTTGTCGCCCTTCTTGTGGATGGGGATGAAATAAGACGATTTCCAAGCATATGGAAAAACACCTGGGAAAAGCATTTTATTAAAAATGAGATGAAGCGGATAAGTCATATAACTGACACTATTGTATAAAAAAGTCGGCGGGATTAAGTCAGGTCCTGAATCTTTTTTAGTATCGATGTTAATGATTGAGTCAAATATTTCATTTTCAGTGAGATATAAATCCGTAATAATTGAATTTAAGTTATTTGTTCGATTTGAAAGATAAAAATTTATTGAAGAATCTTGTGGACGATAAACTTTTTGAAAACAATCAGCAAATAAATTACAGATTACATTAAGACGAGAAGAGGAAGTGTTGTCTTTCGACATTGAGTTTGGTTAACCGTAACTTTTACGCTTAATATTTATAAAGTCAAAAAATTTTTTTGGATCTGAATTTAATTTATTGCTGATATTGGTGACATAATTATCACCAAATAGCATAACATAGGTATGCTATGTTAGATTTATATTTGAATTCAAATGCAAGATCGTTGTGCATATTCAACAAATTGATATTAGACCACTTTGATAATTTGATTTTTTTGTACAATTTGTTGCGTTGGTTACGCTATGTCATAAGTTTTCTATCGAGCCAAGGTTCTGTTGTCTTGCTTTTTTTACGAATTTTTGACACAAAGAAGTTTATTATCTCAAAAATTTCAACATAAAAGATAGATATTAATAAATTTCAGCTCATCCCAATTGATGACTGATAAAGCATTGTTGTATCATAATCAGTGTTAAAAAAGTCATATACAATATTATTATTGTACGATTTAGTGTAAAGTGATATAGAAGTAGTGATTTCGAAGATGACTGCGTTATGATGAGAGGTGTTAGTGAAAAGGTTTACTGCATCATCAGCGAACTTTACTACTACGCTATCATATGCATTTGAAATCATAGAATGTGTACTAATAAGTTCGAAATCTATTTTATTTATTTACTTAAAGTTAATTGGTAGTAACAAATTATCAGAGTCGTCGAGAATAAAAGAAGGAGAAGGACGATTAAAATCCCCAAAAATAAAAATAGAATCATCGTCATTCATATTTGATAATATATTGTGATATAATATATTACAAAATTCATTATATGAGGAATTGTCAGAATTAGGAGGGAAGTAAACTATTCCAAGGTATAAAAAGTATTTACCTAAGTTTACTTTAATAAATTGGTGGTCGAAAGAATTACAAGTACTAGTGGTTAGTCCTATACTAGATATGTCATTTTTGACTGCAAGTAGAACACCACCTTCTCCAGAACAATTTGTAGTCAGGTAGTCTCTATCTTTTCTATACATAGCCCAATTGCTGTCTAATATTTCTTCATTTGAAAACGAATCATTTAGCCAAGTTTCAGTAGCAGCTAACACACTGATATCATATGACTCAGCATCTATAAATAATTTTTTTAGCTTACCTCTTATGCCACTACAATTGTGATAATAAACTTTAATATTATTACAAGAATTAATGGTATTATTATTATTTATATTATTATTAATTGTATTAAAATTAGACAATGATATTAAATTTGAATTTGTATAAGAAATGGTATTGAGATTTAAAGCTGAATTATTACTTGGAGCTGAGCCGAAAAAACTTGTTGTAGTTCTCACAAGATTGGTATAGGTGATTGTAGTAGTTACAATTGCAGTAATTACGGAAGCTCTAAGATCTGCTACAATCTGTTTCTGGGTAAAACCAATATTTTTATGATACTTAAAATAAAGACTACACAATTTTTTATGGTTTGGTGGTAAACCTTCATTATGTATTAGCACAAGTAAGCTAGTTCTCCTTTTACCCTCAATGACACAATTGTAAGAATCGTTATGTAAATATGCAAGGAATAATCTTACATAGTTTAGAATTTTTTCATCTCCAAATATAGAAAGTGCATTAGTGCAGTCCTCGGTTAGAGATTATTGTGTTATTCTAACAATTGGTGGTAATGCCGGGTTTAGTTCGATTTGTTTTTTTATTCTGTTATTATTATTATTGTTATTATTATCATCATTATTGCTATTATAATTATTATATATTATATTATTTAAACACAAAAATTAATACTTGAAAAGAGTCTTCTTCTACAGTCATCTACAGTCATCCAGTTCAAACTTTCCTGTAGAACAGTCATCCTGTTCAAACATCTGTAGTACATGGGTGTATCTATTACATTTAAGGATAACTCTCATACCCTTGTTTTGTAAAACTTGAAGCCTCGACTTTATTACTGCTGAACAAGAAAAAAAAATTGTCGAGCAATAATCAAAGTGTGGTAACACTAGCGCGTTATATAACATCAATGCTGTTGATTTGCTCAGACTATTTCTTAGTCTTCTTAGGAAGTCTGTCTTTTTTGAAATTTTTGCACAAATTTTATTAAAGTGGTGCTTAAAGTTCAATTTGTTGCCTATGATGACTTCAAAGTATTTCATATATGGTACAACTTCAATTTTCTCTCGATTGATATTTAAATTAATGTCTTATGTTGAATTCATAATAATACTTTTAGTTTTTGTTATATTTAATCTTAGTTTATTCATATTTAACTAGCTGTAAATGCTCTGCATATCTTGATTTAGTTTAAAAGTTAATTCAGGTACAATTCTTCCAGTAACATAAATTAAACAGTCATCAGTGAACAATGCAATTTTACAATAACTCCCAAACTCCCATCCGAACCTGATATGTGTGTGTTCGGCCTGATATATAAGATTCAAACCAGTTGTATTTTTTTTTTTTTATTTTTTTTTATTAGTTTAATTCTTTATTCTCCTTCAAAAATATACATAAGATATTTCTTAATACTAAATTATATAATTTAATTAATTTCGTTTTCATTTGTATTTTAATTTATCTTTTTTTTTATCTTTATTTTTTATTAAATATGTAAGAGAATAGTTTAGGAGACTTTATATAACTAAGTTATAGTGGTAAGTGCCACATAGGTACTTTAAATCAAAATTTCTTTTAAAATTAATTATTAGTTGTATTCCTTCTCATGGATCCCATATTGTTTTAATTTGTCCAATAATATGCAGCGATCGATGCTTTCAAAGGCCCGCCTAAAATAGAGATTAACTATTATCAAAATGTCTCCATTGTCTGTAATCTTCTTCCACTGAAACGTTATCCAATTTAAAGCAGTCTCACAAGAGAAACCTTTACGAAAACCAGATTGTTCTTGTACTAGAATGTTATTCTGTTGGATGTAAGTTTCTAGTTGTTCACTTATAATTTTTCGCAATATGTTTTCATACAAGGGTAACATGTTAATTGGCCATAGATATTCAACCTTATATGAATTCTTTAATTTTGGCATAGGTACAATAACCGACTGTTCCCAACTTTCTGGAAATGCTCCAGTTTCTATTGATTTATTTATAAATTGCAATAAGGCAGGACCAACGTTTTCGAAAGAATCTAATAGCATGTAAGTTTTTAAGTTGTTATAATCTTTTTTTTTATTCATACTTTTAATAATATATTTTAGCAATTTTACTAATCTGCTTTTTACTGGGTTAATTACAGGCACATATGGTACTGGGTTAATTACAGACACATACATTATCTCCCTGGTCTCCTATCCTTTTTTATGTCTTCTATACTGTTTCTAAAAACTCAGTTAATTTCTCTGCAATTTCCATTTTATTATCTATAACTTCATTATTAATATCTACTTCATAAATTACGTTTTCCTCTCTTTTATTTAATACTAGGTTCTTTATTGTCTTCCTTAGTGCTTTTTAATTTCTGCAATTACTTCCTGTTTTGTCCTTTACATATATGTCGTTCATTTTTATTACTTCTTGCTATTAGCAAGCTTGATTTCCATGCTATATACCGCTCTCATATAACTACTAATTTTTATGCTTTTTAATCTATCTAAATTATTAGTGAACCTATTGTGCATATTATTTGTGTTTGAAATTAGTTTTGTTACCGGATTTTTTTCAATGGTTACTATTATATTAGTTTGAAAATTCAATGCCATACTACTTATTTCATTCATATGTATAATATCTTGAAAACTCATTGTATTTAGAATTTCAATGTTCTTTTCTTTGACATACTTACCTTTTTTATTTTGTTTTAACACTACAGTTTTTTGATTTGCTATTTTGAATTATAATTTGAACAGTTTCGTGGTGTTAATTCGATCACGGTGATTAATTTTATATACTACATTATTGCAATAATTTTTAAACAAGGCATAATCAATTAGAGATTTTGAATTTTGTGTGATTCTTCTTGGCTATTTTATTATTTGCTTAAAGCTTTCATCATTTATCCCATTTACCATCTGCCATGATTCTGTTTTTAACAAATCTAGATTGAAATAACCCATAATTAGACAATTTATTTCAGGCTCACTATAATTTTTACACCATTCACCAAAAGTATCAATGAATTGCCTATCACCTAATTGCCTAATGCTATCAACGAATTCCCTCTATCCAAAACAACATTAACAGCTAAAATCCATATAAAACTAGTTTTAACTACCGATATTATGGTAAATTTAAATGTCTTCTTAACATAGATTGCCACTTTTCCCGTATGTCTAGAATGCGAAGTACAATAAACTGCATTATAATTTTTAATTCGGAACTCAGATTCGCACATTTCTTCCGTTATGTGCGTTTCACTTAATAAAATAATATCCAAATCTTCTTTTTTAAATAAGCAATTCTAGTTCATTAAAATTATTAAGCAGACCAGCTATATGCAAGTAGACACACATCAAATATGCATTTTCGGTTGATTGCTAAAATATTTTTTTCTCTTCAACATTCATCTTTCTTCTAAAAACTTCACATCGTTCACATCCCTTGATACTGCATTATGGCAAGTTTTTAAATTTAATTTAAAATCCATATTCATTCTTACACAGTTAATATATTCATATTCACTTATGTTACAGATATGGTTTTCATCATAGTCTTTCGCACATTTAGAACAAGATTTTGCAGAAGCAGTAGAATGCTTATTTTGAAGTTGATATCCTAAACTCTTATATCACCCCCTTATAAATATTTTTGCATAGACTCTACAGTATACCCACCTTAGCCTAAAATTTCCTTCCTTCATAATTTAATTTATTTTTATCTCTGAAAAATACTTTTAGTTCCACATCACTGTTATTTAAGTGATCGTTTTGAATTTTTAAATTATTTACTACATTACTTTCTTCTATATTTTCACAGATTCCTATTAAACGCACTAGTGGTTTCCTGAGTTGTACTACATAGATTTTATAGTTATTGTCTAGTGCAGTTTCAGCTGCAACTTTAAATTTGTTGTCAGATGCGTCATCTTCACAAACAACAATTAAGGAACCCTTTTTGTACCTTTCATACCTTTTAGTTTAAATTCCCCTGAAATCGTATCAATATTAGGTTTAACAACTGTTTTTGTTTCGCTTGCATTTCGTTCATTTTTCGGTTCAATAAAAATGGCTTGTGATTTTTTAAGAATTTCCGAATATGATTCTTTTGATGATTTCCTTTCATTTTAATATTTTAAATTTCACTTAACACTTTATTTTTCCCAATATTTAATGTATTAACATCATCTCAAATATTTTTAAGCTCGTTTTCTTGTTTTGGCTGTTTCTTTTCATTCACAGCCATTAATATTAATTCTGTTTGATTTATTATATTTCTTTTGTACTCAATGCATTCATCACATACAAATAAAATATTTGCTTTTGTTGTAATTATACCCACATCGTACTCAGTTAAATTTATACATTTCGGATGATATAAACAACCGCATAAAACACTACACATAAGGAATATTTCATTTCTAATACCTTTATCGCACTTTTTACAGTTTAGTGACATTTTTTCTTATATTATGCTTTTAATTTTTATTTATTCGCTTTAATTTCTTTTTTATAAGTTCCTAAATACATATTTAATATCAATAATTATAGCGTTTATATCAATTGCTAATTTTTCAAAATTTTATATAAAAAAGAGAGAGGAATTAAGTTTGGTTCAGCTCTTTTTTTGGTATCAAGATTAATGATTCAAATACTTCATTTTGAGAAAGCTATTATATCTGATATTATATCTCTAATTAAATTGTAGTTCTTTATTGAACCAGAAATCTCAAAATTATTGCAAGGTTATTGTGGACGATAAATTTTTTTTTTGAAAACTATCGGCAAATAAATTACATACTACAGCAGCACAAGAAGAAGACGTATTGTTTGAAAACATTGTACGTATTAGGATAGCTGTTATTTTTACATACTACAGCAGCACAAGAAGAAGACATATTGTTTGAAAACATTGTACGTATTAGGATAGCTGTTATTTTTTGTTTTCGACAAAATCGAAATTTTTTTTTGGATCTGTAAATAACCTATCGCTGATATCAGTGATATAATTATTGTATGCGTAGTTTGCTTTTTGTTTAAATTAAACACAATATGTTTAACAAAGTAATTCTACGCCCTAGCAAATTTAATTTTTTATACATTGATTACATAATGTCCTTATTTGTCATCCTTAGCTAAAACAGAAAATTCACATGATTTACTGTCAACATTTATTTGCTTAATTTAACCTCTCATTATCACTACAGTTGTTATAGAGGATTTTAAGATTATTAACAGGTTTAATTTTATTAATATTACTATATTTAGAAATTAAGATGTTGTTGTTTGAATTAGTATCAGAATTTACAGCATGTTGTCTCTAGGGTCCTGGAAGTGATTGTATTAGTTGCTATGGCAAATAACTACGATAAGCGTGGACATTATTCTTCTTCTATGTCGTTCGACGTGAACTTGATATTTATATGATACCTAAAGTAAAAATTATTTAACTCTTTAATATTAGAAGATAAACTTTCGTTGTTAATAAGTACTAATAAGTTAGTTTTGTTTTTTCCTACATTGACACGGTTATATGAGTCATCATATAAATTAGCATGATACAATTTTACATTATAATAATATATAATTACATAAAATTTTACATCTATCAATCTAGAAAGACCATAGGTGCAATCCTCATTCAAGGAATGTTCAGTCATTCTTACTATTGGGGGTATTAATACATTAAATTTCAGCATTTTCATTATTTCTATTGTTACTATTATAGTTATTATTATTATTATCTTCATTATTATTATTATTATTATAATTATTATTATTATTATTATTATTATTATAATTATTATTACTATTTATTATTATTATTATAATTATTATCGCTATTTATTATTATTATTATTATTGTTATTTTTTTTTATTCAATCTGTATTCTTCATTGGAAATTCATACAAAATGCCTACAACTATTAAAATATTATGATTAAGGATAAAAAACGAAAAAAAAAACTTAAAATTACATTACTTCATTGCTTTAAAAAACTTAAAAAAAAAATTTACTAAGAAAATATAATTTACAATTTTTCCTAAACTAAAACTATAAAAAGCTTAAAATCTATAAATCCAATTAAGAATAAGTAATGGTATTATATATTTAAATAAAATAGTTTTTAATACCATATCAATTAAGAGTTCAACAATGTTAAAAGATAAGGTGATAAAAGAAATTAAAATTTATATAAAATCAAAAATATTAAGCAAAATATAATAAAAAGAGAAGCAACAGTGATGAAAGAATAATTTCTGTATCAAATTAAGTAAGAAAAAAAGTACCACAAATTTAAATCTAATTAAGTAAATGCTCAATTGCATTGCAGGAGTTCTATTAAATAATCTGCTGCTGTTATGAAGTAGGTGTTCCGAAAGGTTGTAGCCCTATCTTGCTAATTTAATAAGGAGTAATAACTGCGCAATCAAAATTGGAACTCAAATTGTAACTATTTGAAATTCTGGAATTTAAATAACTACATTTTTTGTAAAATATCTTTCGGACCTGAAAGAAGTATAAATGTCTTACTGGAAGAACTTCAAGATTTTTAAAAATATCCAATGAGTGAAATCTTTTTTTTTTTTTAGAAAATTGTTCGCATAATTGACTTTTGGAGAGTTAGAATCGGGTTAATTACAGTAAGCCCCTTCCCAGAAACCTATCTCATAATGTAGCCTAGAATGTAAAATTCTATTATAAACAATGGAAATTTGTAGTTTTACTGAAGATAACCTTTGCAGACTGTAAAATTTCCGCAGAGTAGTCAGGAAGATTTTTTTAATGTGGCTGTATGTAATGACCAGTTTATATTGCTATGAAAGTATACACCTAAGTATTTAAAATTGTTTGCTGTTTCTATTTTAAAACATTTATCAATACAGCTTACATTTTCATTAAACAAATTAAAAAACACAGAAGAACACATTTTATTGCATAACATATTACACTCCGACGCATGAAAAAACAAATCAATTTTTGAAGAGTCTTGCTGAGTAAGATTAAAATACATGGCTTTAGTTTTACAACTAACCAATAATTTATGATCAAAGAACCACTTCCTGAGTGTGATTAAATCATGATTCATGTCCGCTATTAAATTAAAGGAATTATTGACAACATAAGAACATGCAAGATCATCAGCAAAAGCTGTAATCTTACCAACAAATTGTTGTTTATAAATAGAATTTATGTGAATTAAAAATAATATAGGGCCAAGTACAGATGCTTGGTGCAGTCCAATATTAATATTATTTGCGATGCTTAGTTTATCTTCAATTTTTATTCTTTGAGTCTCATTTACTAAATAAACCAGCTTAACATAAAACCTCGAAAATCTATAATTTCAAATTTTTTAAGAAGGATAGAATGGTTCACCATATCGAATACTTTTGTAATGTCAAATAAAGCTGCACAACTTTTTCTATCATCAAGACCTTTGCAGTAGATAACCCTTTTTTAAACCCAAATTGACAATTGCTAAAAAAGACTATTTTGCTAAAGTATTTTAAAATTTTACACTTTATTATTTTTTCGAAAAGTTTGGAAATGAATGGCAACAGAGAAATAGGTCTATAATTACTAAAATCCTTCACGTCACATTTTTTATTGCTTTTTTATATCTTTTTAATACATTGGCATGACATTTGCACATTTGAGTTTCCCAAGAAAAACACCATTTAGAATACTGCTATTAAATAAAAAAGTTAGGACATCAACAATATTTAGTATAATTTCTTTTAAAAGTTTCTTTGAACTTCCATCAAAGTCAGAAGAAGTTAATTGATTTTAGTATCTCAACAGAGGAATTATGGTCAAAATAGAAATTAAAGTAGAAATTTGGTAATTTTTCTCCTTTAAACCTAAATTATTAAAAGAGCAATAATGATAAACGGACTGAGCACAAACGCAGAACTAATAGCTAATAATTCTTAATTTAATGGATTCTTTAGACACGTTATTCTTAATTTTTTTTTATATTAATTTTGTTAAGGAGATAATTATTTATCCAGGGCTTTCATCTATTTTTCTTATTTATTCTCATATTAAAAGTTTTTTTACATTCATTTACATAATTAGTCACCTTTACATAATTACTCATTTACATAACGATCACCTCTGAAATAGTTAAAAATAAAGCCTGTCATAGTATGATCAGTTATTTAAAAGTTTACATTTAGAAGATTACAAGAATTACTATTCAAAGACAAATTTTTAAAACGAAGAAGAATATGATGCAAGCATGATTTAGAAATAAATCTAGTAGGTTCATGAAGTAAGGAATCCCCTTACCTGCAACAGTTAAGAAATATGAATCAGTTATATTATTATTTAAGAAAATATTTAAGTTAAAATCACCAACAATAACAATGTTATCCATATCTAATTTACATAAAAACTTGGAAATTCTTCTAAAAACCTAATAACACTACAGAAATGACGTCTATAAAAACCTACAAAACAAAAACTTTCCTTATTTATATTACAACGCAAATCTATTATATCTGCAAAATCAAAATTGTAATAAAATAACTGACAATCGTGATCATGTTTTACAAAACCACCTACCCCTCCAGCAGCATAGTATTCGTTAGAGCAACAAAAAATGTGTACCCAGGAATATAGGAATCATGAGCTTCGCACTGAAATATCCAAACTTCTGAAATAAAAATAAAATCAGGGGATTTAGAAAGAAAATCCAAATGTGCTACTAGCGAATCGAAATTTTTTCTAAGGTTTGTAATATTTTGATGCACAATGCACCAAGAATTACTTACAGAAAAATCAACATTAGCGATGTTATTTTGCATGTCTGAATTAATATAGAGTTCTAGCTAAATTTTATATTTAAAAAATCATCAAAAGTTCTTAAAAA
This sequence comes from Poecilobothrus nobilitatus, assembly GCA_947095535.1. Classification (NCBI taxonomy): domain Eukaryota; kingdom Metazoa; phylum Arthropoda; class Insecta; order Diptera; family Dolichopodidae; genus Poecilobothrus; species Poecilobothrus nobilitatus. Next base: position 108,911,441 of record OX352772.1, read on the forward strand.
GGAGCCTTACAATTTTCATACGTTTTCAACATAATATTTGAATTCTGTAACCATAAGGCATTAAAATTATTTTCATTTTAAAATTTTTTTTCTTTCAACTAAAACGTAAAACTTTCGTAAAACTTTCATTGATAAATATATCTTTTTTCCTACCATCACCAAAAATTAAAGTATTTAGCTTTTTCCTTTCAGAATATTTACTTTTAAGAATTTTTTTCTTACTATCTACTGTTTAAAGCTGTACATAGATGATATTATTCACCTCAATTGTTTTCTCCTTTCCGCTCTTCTTTTTTTTAATGTAACATTTTTTTATATTCATATCCGCATCAGCAATGTCAGAACAGAAGAACTTTTTCTGATAATAGAAGTGCATTTTCATTTATAGCATTTGGTACATCTACAATTTCAATTATTTTATTTTTTTCCTGTTGTTCATACCAATTCATCTTGCCATGCAGATAATTTACTTCATTTTTTTATACTTAATTTTGTTTTCACCTCTTAACTCTGTCGTCATCAAATCAATTGAGCATTTATTTGCTGATTTGTGCTAGTGTGATTAAGTTGAGACGGAACATCATTTTCACCAATATTTAAAATAGTATTTAGAGAAACACAATTACTAGGTGTGGTGAATATATCCAATTTCTCAGTTGCTCAGTGTGGTAAGTACAACGAATTCTCTTTAGTTGAATTTATACTTTTTTTTAGATGAAGATTGTTGTGTATGTATATGAATTATCTCACATGAAGAGTTTAAAATATGTTGACATGTTGATGGAAGATTAGAATGTTGAATATGAAGAGATTTTCTAAGAAGAGTTCTGCACTTGTCACACTTGAAGTTATTTCCACTTGCTTTCATATAATCGATGTCTTCTTCTTTTAAATTTAGGCAAGCATAATGAAACATAAAGTTGCAATCTTCATATAATACTTTTTTATGTTGTCTCTCAACCTTACCATTGCAAAAACTGCAAATCATGTTGAAAAATTTTTTATTACTTTATTGGTTATCTTTTAGATTATTAAAAGGAATAAAATATAGTATTTATTGTTTAATATCATTTAAAATAATATTTATTGAATCAAAAAAAAATTTCTTTTCTATTTTAAATTAATTAAAATACTTCTAAAATTCCCATCAGTGCTCACCACATAGCACGTATTGTATTATATGTGCTATGTGGTGAGCACTGATGGGAATTTTACTATGCACATAGCATGGTATTGTAATAATAATTATTATCATTATTATTATTATTACTAGGTTATTTTTATTACTATCACTATTATCATTACTATTATTGTTATTATTATTATACCCGTACGATAGGATCGGGTATAATAAAATTACTCCTCCGTTTGTAACAACTCGAAATAAGCGAGCTAGATATACCTTCAAAAGTACGGATCGGATCAGAAAAAAATCCTAAGACGTTTGAGCCATGTCCGTCCGTCAGCACGCTAACTCAAAAACTAAGAAACCTAGAATCTTGAAATTTACACAAAATATTCTGGGAGTAATTTGTAGGTTCCCTATTTTAATAAATTTTTTTTGTAGCCCCACCCGTTACGGAGCTACAGCTCCCCAAAGGTTCAAAAAAGCTCTATGTTTAAATTGTTATAGCACAAGTTGTATAAGGTATATCTTCATTCTGAAAACGGCAAACGATTACTGCTTTTATAAGTATATATACAATAAATATATAGTTGTGGCATACGGTGTCTTAATTTACCGTTATGCGAAACTAAAATTTTGCAAAATCCTTTAACCCTTCTATCTTCTAAACAGTTTAAGTTGAAATTTTGACAGAAGTAAGATCTCTGAAAATAAGTATGAGTCATTTCAGAAATTTTTTTTGTATCACCCCCCGTTTAGGAGCTGTAAGAGGTGAAAAACTGAAAATTTGCTATTTTTAAACACCTGTAATTTGAACACCTGTTAAAATTTTTTTGAAGTAATACATAAAAATTAAAGCTTCAACATTATACTCTTATTTCTGCTAACAACTTTTTTTAATAATATAGGGTTACTTTATAATTGACGAAAGTGTTACTTGATTTTTTCAAATTTTCTAACAAATTTCTTTAACGAATTTTTTGCATTTTGTTTTACTCGATAATTTGAAATTGTTGAGGATATAATGCGTAGTACAAAAAAATGTAAATAAAAAAACAACATAACGGTTGCTTGAAGAATTTTTATTTATATGATATTGACATATATACATACTTATATAATATCATGTTTATTTACATATCGTATATGTCACTAGTGAATGGAATGATAAAAGTATAGATGTATAGCATATAGCGCCATATTTACATACAAATATGTATATATTTTATTGTACTTATAAGAAATTATTCTGTCAATGGAATATTTAAATATAATATAATATAATACTTAAAATTCTATTTACTATTTTGTACTAAGTAAATTTAATATACATTTACAGCTTAGTATTAAATGGTACTATAGAATATTTGTAAAAGTTTTGGATTGATAATCGTTATGTGGAAGGTTAGCATCTGCTTTTGAAGAATGTACATATAAACATATAGTTTCAATACATGAACAACCCAAAGTTCTAGAAATTATAAAATTCACCCAAATTATTTTAAAATACTAAAATATTAAAAAAATAATATTGTAAGCAGAGTGACAGGCTGTGAACATACTAACGGTTCGTACGGGTATCTAAGAGTTGACAAAGGCAACTGTATTCTTCCTCGTTTTTTTCTTATCGCTGGTATCAGGACTTTGATCTAAAAATACAACCAATTATTCTTGCATAACGTCTACGTTTCGATTTATTTTTTAATTTTCATCAGGACTACAAAATATTAAAAATACATATGAATTAGAATTTTCTTCTCATACAATATATAAATCACAAAATATTTATGTTACATTTTTACCTATATGCTAAATTTATATTAAGATTGTTTAATTTACACTTCCTCCTATAAATAATTAGCATTTAACATCCAAAATCAAAATCACAATTTTTTTTTGTTTGTTTTTTAATACATTCCTCTGTCACATAAATGTGGACAGGAAATTACACAGCCTTTCCTGTTCATGCGTGGCTGTTTCATAAGTGGGATTCATGTGGGATTCGAACCCACACTCCTTCGGCGTTTACAGCGGGTTTTATACCTACTTACCCACTAGACCACCGAGGTCCCTGACTACTTAAATTAGATACTTTTAATTAAATTGTAAACTAAATTGATTTTTTGGTTGACTGGGTGATTTGACAAAAAAATTAGGCATTCTACTGGAATCTGTAGATTTCATGTACTAATAATCTATCTTTAAAACACCATCTGTATCTCTAATTACCATTTCATCTAAAAAGGGTATAATTGCCCATTATCTTCTGCTTCTACTCTGAATTGCAATTTTTGATTATATGAATTAAAAGCGTCAACACCTATTTTATTTTCTGGTATTGCTAGTATGCTATCATCTACATAAACTTTCACAAAAAGAATGTCAAAATTTAATTTATTTAATACAGTTGAAACTAAAGTATTCATAACCATATTTGGAAGTGGAGGACTTGCAAATAAAAATTCAAATATCTTCAAATATGTGCATTTTGGAATTGAAGACGCAAGGGAATGAAGGTGTTAACCGCCATTTTCTGAAAATTAGGTTTTTTTTAAATGATGGTGTTTTATGTTTATCTTTCATTTGTGAAGACCCTAATTTCGAAAAACTTAATATTTTAGGAGATAGAAACACTGTAAAAGGTGTTCTGTTACATTTTAATTTTTTGGAAGAAGGTGTTATTTGCAAGGTACCAAACTAATAAGGTCTTGGCACCTACATTAAAAAAAAATTGAACATTGATGAAAAAATGAACATAGATTTTTTTTGTAATTTTTTGATTTTTTGTAATCTTTTTTTTTTTGTAATCTTTTTATACTTTGTATTATATATGAAAGCATTGTGTTTTAAAGCAAAGAAATTTTTAGAAAAATTTAATTTGTCGCTTTTAAAATTTTACTATATTAAAAAGAATTTAAGGCAGCAAACTGCTAAATTTTAAATTTTTTAATTTTTTGACACATTTTAACTGATTTACAATATTTTCTGTGTTTGTGCATATGTTTATGCTGGTGTCGTGATACATTCAAATACTAACCCTAGAATACTAATCTTATTTTTCAGACGTTAATTAAACATTAGGCGAATCGACTAACACTAAAAAAAATCCTTTTTTGAGGAAGTAAATTTATTTTTGTTGTCTAAAATTTTAATATGTTTTTATTGAGGACACAAAAAGGAAAAAAAAATGTTAATAAACAGATAAATACAAATTGAATTCTTTATTAAAACTAAAAAAAAAAAAAAGTAACAAAAATAGGAATTTTTCCTTTACATGTTTGAATTACAGCCTTATTTACCTTATTAATTACCACTAAGAAAATTAATGAAATCGATGATCCTACATCAAAAATTTATTAAAAAAATATAAAAAAAAAATTATAACAAAAATAAAAAATTTTATGTTTGGTAAAGAACGTAGCACGTAGAATAGACTTTAATTTTGTATTCTCCACAAATACTTATTTCACATTTTTTACAAACTGGTTTTGTCATGCGATGTTTATACCCGTACGATAAGTATGGGGTATAATAAAATTACTCCACCATTGTAACACCTCGAAATAAGCGAGTTAGATATACCTTCAAAGGTATGGATCGGATTAATCTCAAATTCTGAGTCGATTACGCCATGTCCGTCCGTCCGTCCGTCAGCACGCTAACTCAAAAACTAAGAAAGCTGGAATCTTGAAATTTATAAAAAATATTCTGGGATCAATTTGTAGGTTCCCTCTTTTTTTTGGTTTAGTTCCGACCAAAACTTTGGGTAGCTCCCGAACAACTAACTTTTAGATCTCCATAATTTTTTTGAAATAGAGCCATGAAATTTTAACTGCTGATAGATATCATAAAAATATTAATTTTTCTTTAGTCCCACCCGTTAAGGAGCTACAGCCTCCCAAAGTTCGAAAAATCTCTATATTTGAATTGTTATAACACAAGCTCTATAAGGTATATCTTCAATCTGAAAATTCCAAACGATAGGTGCTGTTATGAGCTTCATAAACATGTATATAATAAATATATAGTTGTGCTATACGGTGTCTTAATTTACCGTTATGCAAACTGAATTATTACAAAATCCTTTAACCCTTCTATCTTCTAAACAGTTTAAGTTGAAATCTTTAAATTTTGACAGAAGTTAGATCTTTGAAAATAAGTATGAGTCATCTCAAAAATTTTTTTTGTATCACTCCCCATTTAGGATCTGTAAGGGGTCAAAAACTGAAAATTTCATATTTTTAAACACCTGCAACTTGAACACCTGTTAACATTTTTTTGAAGTAATACATTAAAATAAGTAATTTTGAAGTAATACATATTTTGTTTTACTCGACAATTTGAAATTGTTGAGGATATAATGCGTAGTACAAAAAAATGCGAATAAATAAACAACATAACGGTTGCTTGAAGAATTTTTAATTATATAATATTGATATACATGTACACTCGTTTCACTAAATCCTTTTTATTTAATGTCATTGTAAAAGCTTTACAATCTGTGATAAGTTTAAATTTTTTCCCTAACAGATAAGTTCTGAATTTTTTTCTGCTTCAACAACGGCTAAAACTTCCAGCTCATAGCTGCTCCATTTTTTTTGGACTTCAGTTGTCTTTCTGCTGGAATAATATACGGGATGTAGCTCGCCATCCTCTGTATTACGCTGCAATAAAACAGCTGCTATTCCATATTTCGAAGCATCCGTATTCTGTGTAGTCATTACAGCTAAAAATTTTCAAAACTGGTGATGTACTTAAAATTTGTTTTAATTCTTCGAATGCACTCCTCTCCGTGCTGTCGAATTTAAATTTAGCATCCTTCTTGAGAATGTCACTTAGCGGCTTTGCGACAATTGAATGCTGTGGATTCAATTTTCTAAAATAACTTGTTAACCCTAAAAAGCTGTGGAGTTGTTTGACTGTTTTGGGTTCTGGAAAATTTTTAACTACCTCGATTTTAGAATTGGAGGGTGATACTGTACCATTTTAAATTATATATCCAAGATACTCGACTTCTGTTTGTAAAAATTGGCATAACAAAATTTTTATTTCTTAGTTCTTTAAAAATATAATTGATAAATCTTTGAAATACACTTGGAGAGTTACAAAGACCAAAAGGGACTCTTAAAAATTCGTATTGTCCTTTTTGCGTAACGAAAGCTGTGTATTTTCGACTGTCCTCTTCAATCGTCATATGAAAGAAACCATTTTCTAAATCCAGTGTTGTGAAAGTTGTTGCACCTTGTAGTCTATCTATTTGATCGTCCATTACTGGCAATGGGAAATGATCTTTGTGTATTTTCTTATTAACTGCTCTAAAATCGACACAAAGTCCGTCAGAACCATCCTTCTTTGTCACTAGTACAACAGGGCTGGCATAATCCGACGAGCTTTCGACAATTACACCATTCTTGAGCCATTCTTCAACTTAATCACTAATTATATTTTGCTCCACAGGAGGAAACCTTCTCGGGCTTTGGAAAACTGGCTTATCGTCTAATGGAAAAATTTTGAATCGTCTAATTTGGATGGGTGACTTCACCATAGTTGCTGGAGAATAATTTTCAATTAAATTAATGATTTGGTAAATATTACCTTTATCCAAATTGATTAATCCTGGCAGATCAACGTAAGTAGATTCCTTATCCAGTTTTATTGCAGCCAAAAAACAATCACTTTCTTCTTTTTTAGTGTTTACGGTTGAACAACTATTTTTCTTCACGGAAATTACACCACCATTTATGTTGACCACCGAGTGTCTGAGTAAACTCATTCCTATGATTAGAGGGAACTTCATGCAGTTGTTTTCAATAATGTGGACCTCTACATTTTGTTAAGAATCTCTAATAATTTCTATTTCAACATTACAGCAACCTTTGCTAAACACATTAACACCTACGCCTGATATCGCTATTGCATTGTTCCTAGAGATAGAAAAAGGGTTAATGTATTTTAAATATGATTCTTTTATTAAGCATATATCGCTGCCCGTATGGATTAAACCTTCCATTATTGTATTATTTACTTTTACCAACATGCAATTGTTATTTGGTTTACTGCATGTGCTCTCGTTGTTACTGGCTTTTTGCTTGGGCAATTAGGCCTTTTATGTCCAAACTGGTTGCACTCAAAACATTTTGGGCCTCGTTCCTTTTCCGGTCATTGGTGAAACTCGTGAGATGATGAACCGCAATTAAAACAATACTTATTCGGCCGCGACATATTATTATTATTTATTCGTTTTATTTTGTTATAGTTTTTTGGTATGTCCATATTTCTCACGTCGTATCTAATTTTTTCATAAATGCTTAATTTTTCTTTTAAATCACTGTAATTTTTTGCACCGTAAAGCATTGCTTTATTTCCGGGCGTATCATTTATTCTGTTTATAACATATGAAATAACCGAAATTTCGTCCACTTCAGTTTGTGAGGCAATATCGATCATTTTATATAAATATTCCCGATACGATTCGTTCACTGTCTTTTTACGTGTTTGTAATAATTTATGTACCTCGGCACTATTTATTTTCGGCGCGAATTCGCGGATTAGCGATTGTTTTAATTGTCCATAAGTGAGCGGTTTTGCTTCACATTCAACAAAAAGCTTTGCATCACCTATCAACGAACGTTTACAAAATATGTATTTTTGTAACTCCGCAAAACCGAACGTATTCGCGTATTGTTCAAATTTGTTTAGCCATTTTTCAATACTCATTGTTTCATTCCCGGAATATTTTCTGATTACCGATTCAAAGTCGTTAAAGTTAAATTTTATTGATGACTCATTTTCTATACTGTAACTTCCGCGCAAGTGCTCTTTCACCACAGGTAAACCGCTGTTTTGCCGGCTAAATCTTCGCCTGGAACTCATTTTTAAACGTTTATATAAAAAAACACAAAATAAATTTATTTTTTCTTTATATAGAAAATATTTTTGTTAAAAAAAAAATTCAAAAAGTTTTTTGTTTTTATATATTCTACGGTTAATTATATTTTTTTTTTAAAAATTCTTATTCTAAATTCAATATTATTTTTATAAACTTTTTTTTTAATTAAAATTCTTATTTTCTAAATTAAACTGTTTTTTTTTTTTTTTAGATAACGCTGAGGAAGTTAATCCTGGTGAATTTTTTTTTTATATATATATCCCGGTTGAGCCCCCAAATGTAAGATAAAAAAAAAAAATATACACCATATAATTTTATTTTAAATTAAGTTTATTAGTATTTCAAGTTATAAATTAATTTATTAAAAGTAATATTTAAAATATATTATATTAATCAATTTTACAATTCAAAAGTATAAAAAAAAACTAATGTTCAATAAAATATGTTCAATTCTCTAATAAAAATTATTTCGATTATTTTGTTTTCCACGTCCACGTATATCTGTCCTGATTATCCTTTTTTCTTCTTGTTTTATACCTTTCGGCATAACTGCTATTCTAAAAAAAAACCAAAAGGTTAATGACTCTTTGAACTTGAATTTTTAAATTAATCAATCTTCACTAATTGATTGATTTATTATTTATGTGATTTCGACTATCGATAGCTAGCTCCACTAGCGGCTAACTTTATCATATGTTGATTATTTTGTTACGATGACAACTGTCAAATAACAAGTGTTTTAATATTCTAGTAAACAACATGTTTACCAAAAATATTAAAATATAATAATTCTAATTCCAGTTAGAATTATTTGAAAAATGAAGATTGGATATCTCTGAGCCATTAGAGATGAAGAAAATAAAGATAAGTATTATTTTTTTTTTTTATTATATTATATTAAACGATTTTTATTTTAGGTGTTGTTATGTCAAAAAAATATGCTAGATGTAATTTCACTTTCTGGTAAGTTATTCTTTGTTTATTATTATTAGTAATCGGAGGAAAATATCCACCTCACACCCCACACATACTTATATAATATCATGTTTATTTACATGTCGTATATGTTACTGATGAATGAATGATGAGAGTATAGATGTGTATTATATAGCGCCGTATTTACATACATATATGTATATTATTGTACTTATAAGAAATTATTTTATGAATGGAAATATTTTTAAAGAAATATTACAATGTATGGCGATATACTTATAACAATATAAATATATTATGTACGCATTAATATAATATAATATTTAAAATTATATTTACTATTTTGTAATTTAATATACATTTACCGCTTAGTATTAAATAGTACTATAGAATATTTGAAAAAGTTTTGGATTTATAATCGTTATGTCGAAGGCTTTTGAAGAATGTGTAAACATATAGTTTAAATATATGTACAACCCATAGTTCTAGAAATTATAAAATTCACCCAAAATATTTTAAAATACTATAATATTAAAAAAATAATATTGTAAGCAGAGTGACAGGCTGTGAACATACTAACGGTTCGTACGGGTATCCAAGAGTTGACAAAAGTAACTGTATTCTTTCGCATTTTTGTATAAAAACAATGTAGGCTGTAGGCTGACCTTTTTGACTTGTTGAATCATTTGGTGAAGTTTCAGCTAAAACTGATTGAATAGTGCCCTTGAATCTCTTTCTCCGTTCTGGAATTTCTATCAGTTTTTCCAAAAACGCTGTAACAAACTGCGAATGCAAATCCTTCAAGAAATCTTAGCGGCTTTTTGACTGTTTGTTTGCAATAAGTTTATTATGGCAATACTTATATAATATAATTGTTTACAAATGCAATGTTCAACATATCATAAAATAGATACAAGGGATACGTTTATACAATAGATACGTTTTTCAACTACAACTTATTCTACTACACAATTGGTCGAGTGCGTCAACTCCGCTCTTTGCCTGATTATAAAATTCAATCATATGTGGTTTCTTCGTATGTTCATTGTTTCTTCTTCAGAGTATGACTATAACAAATATACTATCTCGTTGGATTTGCGTTTATACGAAAACAAGATTAATAGACCATCATAAACAAGCATTGATGTACCAGTTAACTTCTAATATATTAACTTCTCTAAATACCAATAACTTCTAATATATTGTTAAATAGTTTCCAGGTATATAATTGGTTTTACATTTGTGAACAAAGATTTCCCAAATTTTTCTAATAAGCAAAAATCTGTCATCGGTAGATATCACCGAATCTCGGTTATAGTTTGATCACCGAATCTGATGCAATTTATTAAAACCTCAAAACCAATCTTTACTCATTACTGAAACGTACCTGTTTTCAGATAGGACAGATCAAATAATTCATCGGTTGATAAATGATTATCTTGCATTGTGGCGGTCAAAACAAAAATTCTAAAAAGTACTATTATTTCAGTTTCATTTGTTTCTTTTAAAATGCTATTAATAGTCCAAAATGATCTACTTGTTTCTTTAATTCTTACATTTGTCCATTGAATAATTTCATTAATGATTTCGTTGATTTTAAACATTTAAAAACATTGCAAGAGATCTAATAATTCTATACAGACACGTGTTGGTTCTCGAGTTGCATGAACTATTTTACTAGCATTGGTTCATCCCAGAGCTTGCGGTTTTTCAGTTGACCAGACATGTTTATTTTTACCTTGCATAGCTATTTGGATAAAGCTAATTAGTGGTAATAGCTTCATTTTCATTAGCTTCGTCAACATCGTTTAATTACAACTCTTCATCAGAGCTTTGGTTTTCATCAATTTCTAAATAATCTTCATAATTTTAATTTCCTTCAGAAAGTGTTTTTATAATCAGAATCATCGTCCGCTAGTTAAAAATTTAGAATATTTTCTGGATCATCTCTCAGTGTTTGAAAAGCCATTTTGTAATTAAAAATTGTACGAATAATAACAGAAAGTAATATTTGTTATTGTAATTGGCGTTACCAATCGATCTCTCAAAACACAGTTTTATTCATTAATTTATTCGCTTATTTTGTATTAAATGCATTTTCTCATTAAAAATAACAAAACCACGAAAAACATATCCAAGCAAAAAAATTTCAAACGATATGTTAATACTAATAGTCTCTTAGACTACATGCTCTTTATAACTCGAAAATCAGAATACTTACCTAATCAATATGTCTAAACTCTAAAAAGCACAGATTAATACTGAAATTACAAAAAAAAAAAAGCAGAGCGATGCATTTGAAAATGAGAGAGGGAAAGCAAAAAATTTCGTATGTGTTAGTCGAATCGACTAACATTAGTACTCCAGGGGTGTCATCGTAGATTGAAAACAAGTAAATGTAACAATATGTCGATGCAACCGACTTATTAATACCCTACACCTGAATAATTCGAATCAAATTAAAAATCCATAAGTTTTTTTGGCAGCTGCTTGAACTTCTTCCCTTTTCTGTCTTATTCAACTCGAATTTCAGGAACGTAAAAGAGGCATCCTCTTGGGATATGCTTGACCCCTTTGTCAAAAATTTTAAGTTTCTATCTTTATTAATTTTGAAGATTGTTAGTCCTTGGAAGGTGTGTGTCAGGTACCCGAATTTAAACTACAATTCATCAAATCTGAGATGGATTTAAAGAACATAAAGAAAACATGTCAGAACACCATTGTACTTTAAAGTTTCTACTTTTGTTTGTTTTGGAGATATGCTTGTTGCTCTTGTGCTCGTCCGGAAGTTTCCAAAATACGAACCCATGGTTCAAATTCTTTCAAATGTCAGTTTCCAATTTTACAGAAAAGGAAACATAACAGAACACCTTTGTACTAAAAATAAAAGTTCTATCTTTGTTGGTTGTGGAGATATACTCGTTTGCTAAATGGATCGTTTGGAAGTTTCCAAGATCTGAACCCATGAACCAAATTCTTTCAAATTTCAGAGACATAAATAAAACATGAAAGAATAGCACTCTGCCAAATTTAAAGATTATGTCTTAGTTGGTTTTGGAGATAAATTCATTTGCTCTGGTGCTCGTTCGAAAGCAAACTCATGGACCAAATTCTCTTAAATTTTAGAGACATAAATCGAACGGGAAGGAACATCATTGTACAAAATTTAAAGGTTCTATCTTCGTTTATTTTGGACATAATCTCGTCCAAAATCCGAATCCATTGACCAAATCCTCTCAAATTTTAGAGATTTAAATAAAACATGAAAAAACACCACTCTGTCAAATTTGAAGGTTATATCTTCATTGGTTTTGGAGATAATCTCATTTGTTTTGGTGCTCGTTCGGAAGCTTCCAAAATCCAAACCCATTGATCATATCCTCTTAAATTTCAGAGACATAATTAAAACGGGAAGGAACATCATAGCAAAAAATTTGAAAGTTCTATCTTTTTTGGTTTTGGAGATAATCTCGTTTGCTCTGGGGTTCGTTCGGAAGCTTCCAATATACGAACTCATGGAGCAAATCCTCTCAAATTTTAAAAACTTAAATAAAACATGAAAGAACACCACCCTGTCAAATTTGAAGGTTATATCTTTATTGGTTTTGGAGATAATTTTGTTTGCTCCGGAATCATTCGGAAGCTTCCAGAATCCGAACCAATGGACCGACTTTGTCCACATTCGAACTTAGCCTTCCTTTCGTAATTAGTAACACCTTTGTAAAAAATTTTAATTTTCTATCTTTATTAATTTCGAAGATTGTTAGTCGTTGGGAGGTGTGTGTCAGGTACCCGAATTGCCACTCGAATTCATCGAACCTATCTCAGAAACATAAAGAAAATATGCCAGAACATCATTGTACTAAATTTAAAGGTTCTACTTTTGTTGGTTTTGGAGATATGCTCGTTGCTCTTGTGCTCGTCCGGAAGTTTCCAAAATACGAACCCATGGTTCAAATTCTTTCAAATGTCAGTTTCCAATTTTACAGAAAAGGAAACATAACAGAACACCTTTGTACTGATAATGAAAGTTCTATCTTTGTTGGTTGTGGAGATATACTCGTTTGGTCTTGGGCTCGTCCGGAAGCTTCCAAGATTTGAACCCAAGGACCAAATCCTCTCAAATTTCAGAGACCTAAATGAAACATGAAAGAACACCATTCTGCCAAATTTAAAGGTTATATCTTTGTTGTTTTCGGAGATAATCTCATTTGCTCTGGGGCTCGTTCGGAAGCTTCCAAAATACGAATCCATGGTTGAAATTCTTTCAAATGTCAGTTTCCAATTTTATAGAAAAGGAAACATAGCAGCACACTCTTATACTAAAAATAAAGGTTCTATCTTTATTGGTTGTGGAGATATACTCTTTTGCTCTGGCGCTCGTTCGGAAGCTTCCAAGATAAAAACCCATGAATCAAATCTTCTCAAATTTCAGAGACCCAAATAAAACATGAAAGAACACCACTCTGCCAAATTTAAAGGGTATATCTTAGTTGGTTTTGGAGATAATCTCATTTGTTCTGGTGTTCGTTCGGAAGCTTCCAAAATCCAAACCCATGGCCGATATCCTCTTAAATTTCAGAGACATAAATCAAACGGGAAGGAACATCATTGCAAAAATTTAAAGGTTCTATCTTTGTTGGTTTTGGAGATAATCTCGTTTGCTCTGGGGCTCGTTCGGAAGCTTCCAATATACGAATTCATGGACCAAATCCTCTCAAATTTTAGAGACTTAAATAAAACATGAAAGAACACCACTCTGTCAAATTTGAAGGTTATATCTTTATTGGTTTTGGAGATAATCTCATTTGCTAATCTCTTGTACTAAAAATAAAGGTACCATCTTTGTTGGTTTTTTAGATAATCTCGTTTGCTCCGGAATCATTCGGAAGCTTCCAGAATCCGAACCAATGGACCGATTTTGTCTAGATAAGAACTTAGCTTTCCTTTCGTAATTAGTAACCTACTATATAAATTGCATCAATATAGCTTTATTATATTATTTTTTGAGTTATCGTGCGAACGGACGGACGGACATCGTTAAATCGACTCAGGAGGTGATCCTGATTGAGAATATATTTACATGTCCATATCTAACTCGCTTCCTTTTGGTGGTTACAAACGCCATACCAAAGTTAATATACCCTGTACTTTAGGTGTTTTATTTATATTGTTACAGCCGAAGTTTCTTTAAAAAAATTTAAAACGCATAACTAAGTATAAATCTAAATTTTAAAAATATTTGCTCCAGCCGATACCATACCGATTGATAAGAGTATTTTCTAAGTCAGCTGGTAAATCATTAAAGCCTGTTAAAGATTTATATAAACAATTCTTATTTTGGTTGTTGGTACGGAGTAAAGTTAAATAGTAATTTGATTTATTTCTTGTATTGTGGTTATGAAGTTCGAACATTCTTTTTAATAGAAGATATAATTTTAAAGGCAATCATATACAGCTTAAATTTACAGATATTAGCAAAGCTTAAATATAGCTTTGAAGACAATAAACTTGTAGAAAATCTAGTTGAATATCTATGAATAGTTTTGATGGCTTTCTTATGGAGTATGTCTATTCGATTTAAATTAATTTGAGAGGTTCCACTTCATATTGGATTTAGGTATATTAAATTAGAGTGAATTTCTAAGCAGTATATCATATATAGCGTCTTTGCCTCCACATATTTTCTAACCTTCCTAGTATGAATATATAAGAAAAACTTTTTTTAACAATATGAGTTACATGTTTGTCCCAATTTATATTACTGTCTAGGACTAACCCCAAATAGTTGAACGATTTAACTATTTCAATAGGAGAATCTCTGAAACAGAACGGCTTTGTTTGAAAAGACCTATTTTCAAAAAACATAATCTTTGTTTTATTAATGTTTCATTGTAAATGATGTTTTCTGATCCAATTATCTATTATTGCTAAATCAAATTGGATGGAGTTTATTAGTGTACTTTCATTTGATTTTGCGTATTTTATTACGGCGTCGTCTGCGTAAAGTTGAACTTCGCCATTAAGATTCAATTGTGTTATATCGTCAATAATTTGAACAGGTCAGGATCAAGTATGGAGCCTTGTGGAACATCTTTAGAAACCATTTTTGCTGCGCTGAGTGTGCCAGCAAGATTGACTCGTTGAGTTCTACCTTTTAGGTAAGACTCGAAGTATGCTTTTTGATTCATATTTAAAGTTTAATTTATTCAATTTATGTGTCAAAATATCCTTGTCAACACAGTCAAAAGTATTCTAAAGATCCAAAAATATACAACCAACGTAGATGAAGTGGATCAGACTTAGACATGGCGCTGTCGTATTAGACTTTTTCTCAAAGCCATATTGCTCACTGTTTAGAATATTATTATTTACCATAAAAGTGTTTAATCGATATTTAATAATAGTTTCAAATATTTTAGAGAAATAACTTAATATTAATATAGGTCGGTAATTTGATTTATCCATTTTGTCACCATTTTTTTCACTATTGTCATTTTTAGGGAATGTAGACGATTCGAATGATTTGTTTATGAATTTAACAAGAACAGAGCATAATATTCCATCATATATTTTAATAAATTTTGCGATATCTTGTCAAATCCTGCAGCTGCTGCTGACTTTAATTTACCTATAACTTCTCCCACTTCATCTTAATTATTCGGATACAACTCAAAATTATTACGAATATTTTTTGAATAATTATTGAGATATTCAAAATCTATTGGTTCATTTGATATATTTATCTTATTAGTTACATTCACAAAATACTCATTTATACAATTAGCAATATCACTTTCGCTAATTTTGGATCCATTATCGGATTTTAAGACTTTTGTATTAGGATTTTGTAAATTATTACTGTAAAATCTGGGCCAATTCATTACTGTAAAATCTTTGTATAGTTTGCAAAATTAGCTGCTTAGGTTTTCGTTGATATTTTGTATATAATACCTTTATCCATTTATCCTGTGGCTATTTTTTCTTAAATTTATAGGAGTTCCGAATTTTAATCATGCTCAATATTTTTTTCGTCACCCAAGCATGTTTATGATGGTTATTTGGTTTTAATAAGCATTGATTTCGTGTTTACTCGAATTACTTCGTTTAGTTCAAGAACTAGTTGGTTAATGTCCGTTAGTTCATCTAATCTATTCCATATATCATGGAAATTGATAGAATCGTAATTTAGTACAGTTTTGGTGGAGGTACAGTTTTGGAAAATAGGTTTCATATTTATTCTTATTAGTAGAAGTTGATGGTCGGACAGCTCTGTGTTTAATACATGAAAATAATATTTAAGTTTAGTTAAATCAGTGAGTAGGTGATCAATTATGGGTTTTAGTTAGTTTACCCTAACTAACGATTCTACTTTTTTGTTCAAAAAAGGTGATTTTAAAAAAAAAAAATTTTATTTTTACTTATACTTAGGTACTTATTCTTCGTGATTAAAAAGGATAAAATAAAAAAATAATAAAATTTTTTTTAAAAATCACCCTTTTTGAACTAAATTGAATTTTTGTTTTTAAGTTTTTAATTAATGTGTGCAGATATGTGTATATTATGTAGGTTACATTTACATACTATTGTGTATGTGTACTACGTATACTTAATATACTAATGTAAAAAATAAGTAACAGTAAAATGCATTAGATGGCGAGTTAATTATTTTGACCTTCTTTTTATTTTTTGCTGGAAATAATTTCTCAAATTAATTCTATAATTATAATAGGATAAGCATAGCAATAAATTACATAGTATTTGTTTATTTATTTATATTAATATTACATACATAAATGTAATGCAATATTATTGAACCATCGGCTAACCATCGGTTTGTTTGTTTATTTGTTTTTTTGTGCCCTTTTCACGTAAAAACAACCGGTCCGATTACAACCAAATTTTGCAGGAACATTTCTACGACCCCGGAAAGTGTTATAGGCTATATGGTGTTTTGGTTCATTAACCCATTGCGGTCCGAGAGCCGTTTAAACCTTTTTGGTTTTTTCGTTGTCCTGCCTAAATGGTTCGATTGAGTTGAAAATTTGTACAAATATTCTTATTAGCTTTGGACGGGTGCCGAAGAAATTTGGATATAATATGTTACCCCTATTCGGCCCGGCGGGCTTCCAAAAAATTTTTGTTTCCGATTTATGTCCAATTTTGTATGGTGATTTTATGGTCCGAAAAAAATCCTGTGAATAATTTTTTTGAAGTTCCGTTAACTCGTTTGGGCAGGATAGCCGGACGAAGTTCATTAAATTTTTCTGTTGTCCTGCTTAAACGGTTTGACCAATTGAGTTGAAAATTTACAATAGCGTAGCTCTTTACCACAGGAGCTCACTGAGTTGATTTGGTTACGATCCATTAACCCGTTTCGGCACCAGAACTCAATGAAATTTTTCAATTTCTTTGTTGTCGCGCTTAAATGGTTTTGCAAATTGAATTGAAAATTTACAAAAGTGTAGCTCTTTACTACAGGAGCTCACTGAGGTGATTTGGTTACGATCTATTAACCCGTTTCGATACCAGGGCTCAGTAAAATTTTTTAATTTCTTTGTTGTCGCACTTAAACGGTTTTACCAATTGAGTTGAAATTTTACAAAAGTGTAAGTCTTTATAACAAAAGCTTTCTAAGTTGATTTGGTTACGATACATTAACCCATCAGGCTTCAGGTCATGAAATTCTCAATTTTTTTTTGTTGTGCTTAAACGATTTGACTAATTGAAAATTTGCACAAGTATTGCGCTTTGGCACACAAACTCATACAATAAATTTTGTTGTGATACATTAACACATTTCGACACGATAAACTGTCAAAAAAAAAATTTTGTTTCTAATTTCTGCCTAATTTGGCAGGATGAATTTATGGTTCTAAATAAAGCCTGTGACAAAATGTTTGTTAACGTTTGTTAATCCATTTCCGCACGAGCACTTATTAATAATATTTTGCCTAATTTTGTGTATTGTTCTTATTATTAAAAAGATATTTCCAACACTCTTTACTTTTACCTATACTGTTTCTAACATTCCATAAAAAACTTTCAATGCAAATTTCTAATATAGAACAGTTTAATTACTTTACTTTAACCTTATTAAGTATCTTAAGAATACTGTGTTTAAGTCTTAACAACATAACATTTTCGGCCGTTGTTAAAAAACAAAAACAATCTTCTGCATTAGATAATCATCATGTCATCATTCAGAAATGCTTTACTTACATATGGTCTTTATATGTGGTCTACCTATATAAGATGCATGTGTATAACATGTTTCCCATAAAATATACATGTATTATGTATAATATCCGTATATTTAAAAATATTATAAACTTAATCAATTAAATTAGAAAATACATTCACATTTCTGTACAGCACTTAATCAAAAATGAGTACATACATATTTAAAGAACAGAAAACCTTACATTCTTATCCATATACAATTTTTACACATATTTTTAACCAATCAATTTGGAAACATAATTAGAAAAACTAAACGTAAAAAAATTCTGGTTGATTTATAAAGGTAAAAAACAATCATGTATTATTTATATTGAAAATATGTTAAGCAGAAACTGAAATGTACGCATTTAAAAAGAAGTTTTTTCAAAATTTGAAGAGCTGTCGGTGCTGTAGGATCTCCAACAGTGAGGGTACATAAAAAAGTTGTTCTACAACATTACTCTTTTAAGAGACCTATGCATAGTTAATATTTCATTGCTCTTTATTATACAGTATATACGTTTTAACAGACGGAGGGACAGAGCGAACCTAATAACAAATTTCAAAATGTGCTTAAAAGGATAATTCACCAAAACATGAAGTGACATTACTTACAAAAAAAATTTATTACATTATGGCCTTTTATAATTTAAATACGATTTTATGTTTCGGTATTAAAGAATATATTGTGGAAATTCACTTCGCCGTAATTGTGTACTCAATAGATTATTGATTCCTTTAAAAATTTTTTGTAGAAGAATTGTCTCTGTTTATTCAATTTAACTAAATCTAAAAAAATATAGAATATAAACTACCAGCATCTGTAAATGCTTAGTAATAAGTTAACTATATTAATTAAATTATATTAACACAGACACAAAAGTTAATAATTTTAATTTCATAAAGCCAATAAAATACTCCGGGCAATGCCTGGTACTCTGCTAGTATATTATAAGTCTTTTTGTTTAAATTTTTTAATTAAATTTTATAAAATCAATTTTATTTTCCGTTGCAATATTGTATTACCAAGATGGCCAACTTTTCTATCAATTTTTGCAATATTCGTGGTCTCGCATCATATTTTTCCGCGGTAGAGGCACACTTATTCTCAGAAGGGCCAGCGTTGTTAGCACTATGCGAAACTAAAGTTAAAGACGATAGTATTAATTTTAATATTAACGGCTATTCTTTGGCTTCGCATTTCATTGCACACAGAGGTGTCGCTTTATATATTCGTTCTGATGTAACTTTCAACACCCTTCACAATTTAAAAGGCTCTAACAATATTTTTCATTATATATGGCTTAAACTACGTGTTGGAAAATCTACAATATTTTTTTGTTTTTTATACAAATCTCCCCAAGCAAGTGGGTCTGAAACTGCTGTTGGCATTGATGAACTATCGAATAACATCAACTCAATCCTGGTCCAACACCCGGATGCTGAGATTGTTATCGCTGGTTACTTCAATGTTCACAACAAAAACTGGCTCCATTAATCTACTCACAATTCACCAGAAGGCAGGCAAGTTGAACTATTTTCAAATCTCTTCCAACTTTCTCAACTTGTTAGGAACCCAACGAGGGTTCCAGATGAAAATGGCCATAATCAAAATCTTCTGGACTTATTTCCAGAAGACAAAAAATGCAGAAAAATACACAATTTCTGTTCTGTTCTGTTCCACTTGGTAACTCCGACCATTGCCTTGTTAAAACAAGTTTCCCAGGAGGTATATCTGCTAGTCCAAGCATAACCCCAAAAAGATTAGTCTGGCATTACAACCGGGCTAACTGGGATGGCTTTTTTAAAAGGCTTCTACTGGTCTATATACTTTCGTCAAAGAAATGTTGCTATTTTTGCTGATGCCGTTAGTAAAACTATAATGCTATGTATGAAACTGTTCATACCTAGATCGGAGAAGTCTGTTAAACCAAATACCAAGTCATTGTTTAATGACATTTGCAAAAGGGCCATCAGAAATAAAGAGGAAAAGTTTAAACTTTACAAAGCTAATATCTCGGAGGCATCACGTAGAAGTTATATATATTAGTAGTTATATATATAAATGGTTCGAAATGATTGTAAAAAATTATCAGTCAACAAAAGTTCCTGCATAACCGGAGATTGAAGCATAAAATTCTGCACCAACCCAACTGCAATCTTTCTTTTTGGACATTTGAAAAAAATGTTAAACAGAACTTTTTTAAATCTTCATTTCATACCTTGATTGAAAATAATGACTCTATCATATCAGATTCCCTGGTAAAGCTAACTTGTTTGCATGTATTTTTGCTGCAAATTCCACACTTCCTTCTACAACTCAACTTCCACCAACAATTCCTGAAGTTGATCGCTCGTGTAAATTTGGAAATATTTACTTCACGAATCGAGTTGTAGTGAAAGTTCTGAAGAATCTGAATGATAAAAAGTCCACTGACTCTGATGGAATCCCCGCCATGGTTCTAAAAAATATTGCCTTCCCTATTTCAAAACCCCTGCGCAACCGTTTTTGCCTTTCGTTTTCGACTGGTATTTATCACAGTCGAAAAAGCGAACTGGTATTTATCCCTGTCCAAAAAACGGTGACAAAAGCGAACCATCAAACTATAGACCTATAGCTATCATTTCGATCTTTTCTAAAGCTATGGAAACTTTTATCAACTCTAAGCTCAAGAAATATTTAGACAATAGGGGTAACTTACATGATCGCCAATACGGTTTTAGAAGCAACCGATCCACTGGTGATCTAATGACACACCTCATTGGTATGCTTAACAGCAGCATTCATTACTCTGGTGAATGTACTGTTATTGCTCTCGATATTTCGAAAGCTTTTGATCGAGTATGTCATGCTGCTCTGTTGAACAAATGTCAAGCTCTGGGTTTTTTTTCAGTTTTATGCAAGTGGATTAAAGACTATCTTTCGAATCGTTGTATTCGTGTTCTAGTCGACGGCTGCACGTCTGACAAATTTCAAATAAGCGCTGGCGTTTCACAAGGATCCGTCCTTGCACATACTCTCTTTTTGATTTTTATCAACGATCTTCTATCTTCAACCTTCCATCCAATTCAAAGCTTCACCGACGACAGCACTCTGGTGAAATCTTTTAATTTTCCGAGAATGTCAAATGACACAACCCCCGCAATTGACATAGCTAGGCTGTCTATGACCAATACGGTTAACGATGGTTTAACTAAAGTCGCTAGTTGGGGCTTCAAAAACAAAGTGGAGTTTCATTCTTCCAAAACTCAATGCTGTCTGATAATGTTAAAAAAACAAATTATAACCCCAATCTGAGGTTTCTTGGAGAAATCGTGCACCGATCGGAAAATCTGAACATTTTGGGCATCCAGCTAAATCAAAAAATGATGTGGAATGATCATATTTTTGATATAGCAAAAAGTATTGCCAAATGCTTGGGTTTTCTCTTTAGCCGTAAATCTTATTTCTCTTCAAGGGGCCTGTCCAAAATCTATAAAGCATATGTACTGCCTAAGATGGAATATAACTCACATATTTGGGCTGGCTGCTAATCTACTTCTTTACACTTTCTCGATCGAGTTCAAAAACGCGCCATTCGTCTAATTAATGACCCCATACTACTATAGCCGAAGCAATACTATAGCCTCGCTTGACATCAGTCGTAATATAGGAGCTCTTTCTCTTTTTTATAGATATTTGGTAGGTAATGACACTTGCTCAGTTGAAATAAAATCACTGATGCCTCCTCTTACACAATTCTAACGCACATCAAAAGGGGCAGCAAACCTGCATTCCTACTGCATTCTACTGCATCTACTGCATTCTACTGCATTCCTAATTCCAAAAATGAGGAATTTATTACCATCCACCGTATTGCCACCGTATTTACCATCCACCGTTAGTATGTAGTATGTTCACAGCCTGTCATTCTGCTTATAATATTATTTTTTAAATTTTTTAGTATTTTAAAATAATTTGGGTGAATTTTATAATTTCTAGAACTATGGGTTGTACATATATTCAAACTATATGTTTATTCATTCTTCAAAAGCAGATTCTAACCTTCCACATAACGATTATTAATCCAAAACTTTTTCAAATATTCTATACCTACTACCTACCATTTAATACTAAGCGGCTAATGTATAATAATTTATACCATACATATGTATTAATATCATTCATTCATCAGTGACATATACGATACCTATGTAAATAAACATGAATTATATAAGTCATATAAATCATATAAATATAAATCCTTCGGGGCGAGCGATGGGCAAGCAACAGGGAAAGCATTGATCGTCTGTTCATTTGAAACATTCCAATGCCGCAACTGTGACTGCTTCCATCAAGTGCTCATTATACCTCCCCGCGGTCTCCCCCAGGCAACTGAACAGTGTCGGGCTAAATAATGCAGATTTATAAGAAGGAAAACTTAAAACCTTCCAGAAGGCAATTGGAAACCACTGGAATATATATCCCAAGAAAAATAATATGTAAAACCAAAAAATGGCCCTCAGTCTCCGGAAAAAGAGGGTGGTAAGAATCCCTGGAGGTAAAAGTAACAACACAATTAATATTGGCACTTGGAATGTGAATAGTTTATTTAAGTCTGGTAAACTAGCAAATACTATTCATGAGATGCAACGTCTAAAAATTGATATATTGGGTATCAGCGAATCTTGGTGGCCGACCTCGGGTGGATGTAAATCGAAAGGAGCTACATTTTACTATTCAGGAAATAACACATCAACCTACGAAAATGGCGTTGGCATAATTATTTCAGAACAACTAATAAAGCATGTCATCGATTTTGTACCGTTTTCAGATAGAGCAATACTTATTAAACTGGATACTGAACCTGTAGCTCTAAATATTATCCAGATATATGCCCCAACTGCTGAAAAAACGGATAATGAGATAGAAGAATTTTATAACAAATTATTACATCTTCTGAAGTACACAAAACCACATGATTTTAGTCTAGTAATGGGCGACTTTAACTCCAAAATTAGTACCGGTAAAATAGATGGAATAGTTGGACCATTTGGTTTATGAACTAGAAACGAAAGAGGTGATTGACTTATTGAATTCTGTCAGGATAAAAATTTTAAAATCATCAACACATGCTTTTACCAAAGCGGAGGTTATATACTTGGAAATCTCCCCGAGACAGCACTGGTAATATAATACGTAACCAAATTGATTTCATTTTAGTTAACAAACGTTTTAGCTCTTCAATTAAGTATATAAGCACTTATCCTAGTGCAGATCTTCCGTCATACCACAACATTCTCTTAGCTAAGATTAAACTTAAACTATCAAAAGCCAGAAGGACTAACAGGCAATTTAAAATCGACATAGAAAAGACAATAACAATCAAAAGACAATAACAATAAAAGGCTAAAAGACAATAACATCAAAAGGCAATTGACATTAAAAATCAACAATCAATTAATGAACGTTAGTAGGACAGAAGATGATATATTATGGCATCGAACAAAACAAATTTTATTCGAAACATCCAAAAATATATTAGGAGAAAAGAAAAATGTCCCAAAGCAAAAGTGGATGACAGATGAAATTTTGAAAATGATGGATGAAAGAAGATCATTCAAAAATAAGAATATGGCAAAATATAAACGTATTCAAAGTAAAACTCGATACAAAATAAGATTAGAAAAACTAAAATGGCTTAAAAATGAATGTAACGAAATAGAAAACCTTCAACAGTCTCATGATGACTTCAACCTTCACAAAAAAATTAAAGAAGCATCAGGAGCATATAGGAAAACAAATTTCGCTTCAATACTAAATGATAATGGTCAAATCATTTTGGATAGCGAAGAAAGGAAAAAGGTATGGGAGGAATATATAGAAAACTTATTTTTAGGCCCGACCAGGCCACAGAATACTAACGAATCTTCAGTACAATTGTCAGGCCCCATCATAACTAAAGACGAAATTTTAAAAGCATTGCTCAATGCAAAAAATAAAAAGGCCACAATGTCCGATGATGTACCATCAGAAATAATTAAATTAATTGATGACCAAAACATAGATGTGTTGCAAAAAAACTTCAACAAAGTATATGATACTTTTTACAAAGTATATGGTATTTTTCCTTCAGATTGGCTTTTATCAACATTTATCGCTCTACCAAAGAAAGTTAACGCTAAATCATAGCGTGACCATAGACTGATAAGTTTAATGAGTCATGCACTCAAAATCTTTCTCAAAGTGCTTCACAATAGCATATACTCAAAAGCTGAAATACATATGGGTAAGACACAATTTGGGTTTAAGGGAGAAACGGGCACAAGAGAAGCTTCTTTTGTGTTCAAGTACTCGTACAAAATTGTTGTGATGTCAAGAAAGATGTTTTCCTATGTTTTCTTGACTATGAGGAAGCGTTTGATAAAGTCCAATATCATAAACTTATGGAAATATTAAGCACGATATAAGCAAAATATTGATGATAAAACTATTAGATGCATTGAAAATTTGTACTGGCAGCAGACAGCCAACATAAAAACTTCAGATGGGCTAACCGAAAATATTTTAATCAAGCGTGGAGTTCGACAGGGTTGTATCTTGTCACCTTTGCTTTTCAATCTGTATGCAAAGAAGATCTTCCAAGAAGCATAAGAATCAGTTGGTATCAAAGTAAACGGTACCTATCTTAATAACATCAGATATGCTGATGACACAACCCTTTTGGTAGATAATTTAAGTGATTTACAACATTTAATAGATAAAGTTAATCATCATAGCATAAACTTTGGTCTAAAACTCAATGCGACAAAAACTAAGTTCATGGTCATAAGTAGATGTAAAACACCATAACCACAGCTACAGTTACAGTCGATCATCTTCCAATCGAGCGTGTTTCTAGCTACAAGTATCTTCGTGGTTGGCTAAATGAGCAGTGGACATGTCAGCAAGAAATAAGATGTCGTATTGAAATAGCGAGCGGTGCATTTATTAAGTACAAAAAAGTTATTTGCTGCAGAGATCTGAATTTAGATCTTCGTTTACGTTTTTTGACATGCTATGTATGGGCGGTTCTATACATGGAGTAGAGACTTGGATCTTGACAACCCATATGAATAAACTCGAAGCCTTTGAAATGTGGCTCTAAAGAAGAATACTACAAATTTCATGGGTAGATCGTGTCACAAATATTGAAGTTCTCCGAAGAATAAATAAAGGTCGAAAACCTCTCACTGACATCAAAAGAAGAAAAATATCATATTTTGAACATGTGATGCGAGGTCAAAAATACGAACTCTTACAGCTTATCGTGCAAGGAAAAATTGAAAGTAAAAGAGGTGTTGGCCGAAAACAAATGTCGTGGTTACGCAACATCAGGAACTGGGCAGGCATATCAAATATTGGTGATTTGGTACACATAGCGATGGATGGATCGAAATGAATACAGAAGCATTTTATCCAGATTTTAACTCAACTTTCAGGACATATGAGCGCTAACATCCAGTAGTGAATAGGCATCGAAGAGAGAGGTAAATCCTTCAAACAACCGTTATATTTTTTATTTTTTTTATACTACGCTTATACTAAAATTTCAAATTATCGAGTAAAATAAAATGCAAAAAAATAGTTAAAAAAATTTGTTAGAAAAATTTAGAAAATGAAGTCACACTTTCGTCAATTTTAAGGTAAACCTATATTATTAAGAAAAGTTGCTAATAGAAATAAAAATATAATGTTGGAGTTTTAATTTTTGTATATTACTTCAAAAAAAATTGGAAAGGTGTGCAAGTTACAGGTGTTGAAAAATAAGGAATTTTTAGTTTTTGACCCCATACAGCTCTGAAACAAGGGGCTATACAAAGACCTAACTTCTTTCGAAATATCAAGTTTCTAACCTAAACCGTTTGGAAGATAGAAGGAATGAAGAATTTTGTAAAATTTGAGTTTCGCATAACGGTAATTAAGACACCGTATACCGCAAGTATATATTTATTTTTTATAAATTTTTAAAGCTAATCAAAGCAGTAATCGTTTGGCGTTTTCAAATTGAAGATATACCCTATACAATTTGTGTTACAACAATTTAAATATAGAGCTTTTTCAAAATTTGGGGACCTATAGCTCCGTAACGGATGGGGCTACAGAAAAATGTTGTTAAAAATAAAATTAATATTTTTATGATATCCATCCGAATTTTCATTCCGAAAATTTCATGGCTCTATGGGCCCATATCTTTTATCATAATCAATTAACAAACTATAAATGTTGTTATAAATTTTTTTATGGTTTAATAAGATACTAAACCATATAAATCGGAACAATGATTTTCAAGTTTTACAGTTTTCTTAATAAAATTTGTTTGAATTCATAATTTTGTATGTAGATACTATGTTTCCATCTATACATTTTTTGCTAAACTAATTTCTGTAAATTAATTCTATAATGGTATAATACGATTACAATTAGCATTTAGCAATAGTATTTTGTTAATATTATTTTTTTTTTTGTTTGTTCTGCATACCTACATCATTCTTTTCTTTTCTTTTAAATGCCTTAAATTAATTCTGTGATGTAACAAACTACTGTGGTTTTGCTTTTACTTAAGTTTAATGTTAAAGAAGAAAGTGAAATTGTAATTTATATACACATTTGTACATTTGTACATACACACATATGTAGTTACATAAATATTTTTTTTTTCGTGTGAATTTTAAAATTTGTTTTAATTATGCTTAGAAAAAAATTCCCATACATAATGTAATTATTTAAAATCTGCAAACTTTTTTTGTTTTTAAAAATGTTTGTTATGGACAATTAATACTATAAGTGTGTAGAAAATCAGAAATTTTCTCTATTTTAGTAATAGATACATATATAAAAAAAAAAATAGTTTTTTCTTGCAAACTTATTCAGAAAACTTTTATGTTTCTGACTCCATATCTCCTAAACGGTACATATGTTTGTTTATTTTATATTATGTATATATGTGTGTATTATTAAAAGTATAAATTGAAGCAGTAAAGTACAATTATAATCTATTTTAAACAAACCCATTATTCCGCATAATTTTATTTTATTCTGTAATCAATTTAAAATTATTTAGGTATTGTCACCTGGATCTAAATTATGTTTAAAGTTTCAAGTCTCTATCTCAATGGAAAGTTTGTCCAAAATAGCTTCAAATATTCCACGACCCTTTTAACTATGAGTAAGTTCAATAGGAGATGTTAACAATACCCTCAATCAAATGCTTTCCGAGGTTCTTTTATTGTCTAACGACAACTTGAATGTTCAAGATCTACATCAATTTTATTTTCTAGTTTTTAGGGAGTTAAATTTGTTTCCGTAAAAGCATATTATTTAAAAAACTTTTACATTATTTTATTTCACACTTTTTAGTTTTAAATGAAACGATTTAATGATTTAATTTCTATTTAAATAGGTACACACAATAATTTTAAATACATTTAAATACATACAAACATACATATGTAATCAAGCATAATATTTAATTTGTAAATTATAAAAATTCGAAAGATTAAAAAAAAATGTTCACCCATACATACAAGTAACATGATACATATATCGTCGGTATACTAGAAGAACTGACCATCTGCAAAAAACTAGTTCGTGAGAAAATACAATTTAAAATCTTTTCATTACATTTTTATAATAATTTATTTTTTATTATGTGACTAGGGACGCCTATTTTCTTCTGCTATTGCCTATTGATAGATTTTTTTGTTCTCTTGTGGTTGTAGATATAAATATTATGACAAATATTTTTGAAAAGGATTTTTGGAGATAAACTCCAGATAGTCAGTTTTTGCTGAAATTTTTTTTTTAAATTAAGACTTGGTCAAAATAAATGCACTTCAGATAGAATAATGAAATATTATTCAAACTATGATTCAACAAAATAACAACGAAGTAATCAATAACCAATTAAACTTGGAATTCTATGTTTTTTAATAAAAATATAAAGCTCAAAATTAAATTAAAAATAATAATATTATAACAAAATTAAAATAAAATAACAAAAATAAATTATTATTATTATAATAGTAAAATATTAAACTCCATGCTTTAACAAAAAAAAAATTAATAAAATTATTATTAGGTATAAAAAATTATGAGTCTTATAAATTTGTTTTTATTCGTCAGTGTCTGATTCTGCTGTTTCTACCGTCTTTTCATTTTTTTTTAAACCGGCAAATTTTTCAGGGATAGCTCTTGCTGAACACAATTTTAAAATATAATTTTTCTTTGCAATTAATATAGGTAACAATTTATTAATTTCTTTCGGTGTTAATTGATTCTGCAAATCAAGCTTTTTTGATATGACACACTTTTTTGATGATAAAACGTTTTACAATTTTAAATTTTCACCATAATTATATTTAAACTGTATTATTTCTGGCATTTTGTTTTCATCGCATGCATCGCATGCATGCATTTTATTTTTAGCCAGCTAACCTTATTTCCAGCCTGATCTACTGCTCGATTTTTTATAATTTTAGAAGCCAGTTCTTTTAAGTGTAACATGTCTGAGTAAAGCAGCTCGTTAACTTCGTACGGCGGTTTCTTTTTAGTTTTATTATTAAGCGTCATTTGAAAAATATTTAACCACTAATTCATTGAATATACGGATACATACCTTTTTGCGTATTCAATGGGCACTAAGCCAAACGAAGTTCATTGAATTTTTCTGTTGTCCTGGTTAAACGATTTTTTTTTTTTTTTCGATAATCTCAATTTAGGAATATGTTCCTTTGTACTAAAAAGTAGTTGAGACTAAATTGCATGGGATACGGAAGGTAAAAATGCGGATAAAGGGGAATGAGACGGTAATTGCGTCATAAATTTGTTAAGATTTGTCTTGAATTTGTGCAAATTGTAAACCAAAAACACAGGAAACCAGTAGAGTACCATTTAGGAAGTTCCACATAATAGACATGAGCACTTGAGGCCACTCTGGTGGTGCGGTGGAATGTTTTGAGAGGTGACATCAGCGATGTTATCTCAACTGAACAAGTGTACTTACCCACAAAATATATATAAAAAAGTGAAAGGGCTTCAATATTACGACGAATGCCAAGAGCAGTGAGGTAAGCAGTCTCAACGGAGTCGCCAATAAATCGAATGGCACGTTTTTGAATTCGATCGAGGTAATTCAATGAAGTAAGTGAGGCGCCAACTCATATATGGGAATCGTACGCCATCTTGGATCGTATATAAGCCTTATAGATATTAATCAAGTCCTTGGATGAAAAATATGTCTTGTACCTAAAGAGGAAACCTAAGGATTTGGCAGCACTTTTTGTTATATCAAAAATATGATCATTCCATATCATTTTTTGATTTAGCTGCATGCTTAAATTGCTTAGGTTTTCTGATTATTGCATAATTTGATCCTGAAACCTCAGAGTAGGGTTGCTATTGGTTTTTTTTAGTGAGATTTGACAACATTGAGTTTTAGTGGTGTTAAACTCCACTCTGTTGTTAGCACCCCAGATAGCAATTATGGCTGAATCATAGTTGACCGTGCTGAGCATAGTAAGCCGTTCTGCATTGACGGCGGTGTTTGTGACAGCTGATTTCCTAGAAAATGCCTAAGATGCCTCCAGAGTACTGTCGTCAGCGAAACTGTGGATTGGATTGAAGGTTGTAGATAGGAGATCGTTGATAAAAATCAAAAAGAGAGTTGGGGCAAGGACGGATCCTTGTGGAACGCCAGCATTTATTTGGAATTTGTCGGATGTGTAACCGCCGACTAGAACACGAATGCAGCGATTTAAAAAAAAATCTTCAATACATTTACAGAAAGTAGTTCCAAGGCCTATAGCTTGATACTTGCTCAAAAGAACACCGTGCCAAACTCGATCAAAAGCTTTTGAAATATTAAGCGCAACAACAGTACATTCGCCAGAATAGTGAATGCTGCTGTTAAGTTTTCCACAAAAATATGTCATAAGATCGCCAGTGGATCAGTTACATCTAAAACCATATTGTCGAACATTCAAAATACCATTATCATCGAGATATTTCCTAAGCTTTTGGTTTATGATCTTTTACATAACTTTGGAAATATTCGACATTATAGCTATAGGCCTATAGTTGGAGAGGTCGCTTTTGTCACCTTTTTTGGGAATTGGTGAAACATGAGCAACCTTCCATTGACTGGGATATATCTCAGTCGAAAATGATAGGTAAGAAAGCGCAGCGGTTTCGAAATAGAGAAAGCAATATTTTTCAGAACCATCGCAGGGATTCCATCGGGACTAGTAGACTTTCTATCATTTAGATTCTTCAGCACTTTCGCTAAAGCTCGGGTCCTGAAGTAGATTTTTCCAAATCTACACGAATGATCAACTTCAGAAATCGTAGGTGGAGGTTGAGATGTAGGAGGAAGCGTGGAATTTGATGCAAAAAGTTTTGGAAATAAGTTTGCTTATCCAACCGAGGGAATGACGATGAGCAAAAGTTCTGCTTGACATTTTTTGCAAATGTTCAAAAGGAACGATTGCAGTTGGTCTGGTATAGGATTTTTTGTTTCAGCCTTTGGTTGTGCAGAAACTTTTGCTGATTGATAATTTTCTTGCAGTGGTTTCTGGCCACTTTATAGCTTCTGCACAATGCTTCCGAGGCATTAGCCTTGTACCGGTTGAAAAGTTCCTCTTTATTTTGGATGGCCTTTTTGCAAATGCCATTAAACCATGATTTGGTGTTTTGTTTGGCCGATTTATACGAACTAGGTATAAACAGTTTCATACCTAGATTTAATCAATCGATTTGTAAATTCGCAAAATTCTCGCTCTTTAGCAGAAAAGCTCACTATGGTTAATTTGGCTACGATCCATTAACCCCTTTCGGCACCAGGGGTCAGTCAAGTTTTTTAATTTCTTTGTTGTCGCGCTTAAACGGTTTTACCAATTGAGTTGAAAATTTACAAAAGTGTAGCTCTTTACCACAGAGGCGTATTAAGTTGAATTGGTTACGTTACGATACATTAACCCATTTCAGCTTCGGGCCTCAATGAAGTTGTTCATTTTTTTCTTGTCGTGTTTAAATGGTTTGGCCCATTCTAAATTGTCAAAAATATTGCACTTTAAGACGGAAGCTCATTCAATTAATTTTGCCGTTATACATTAACACATTTCGGCACGATAGACTGCCAGAAAAAAATTTGGTTCCTAATTCCGTAACTGTAAATTCGGTTCTTAATAACGGATGTGACAAATTTTTGTTAACGTTCGTTAACCCATTTGCGCACAAGTATCTATCAGAAATATTCTGGCCAATTTTTTGTATTGGTATTATACTATTTTAAAAGTTATTTCCCACACTTCTCTCTTTTGTATATACTGTTTTTAATATTCCATAAAAAGCTTTCAATGCGAATTTCTAATATATAATGCTAATTAAAATAACCTAATTAAGTATCTTTAGAATAGTGTGTTTAAGTTTTAACAATATAACATTTTCGGCAGTTATTAAAAAACAGAAATAATTTCCTCCATACGATAATCATCAAGTCATCATCCAGGAATATATTGCTAGCATGTGGTGTACCTATATAAGATGTATGTGTATAATATATTTCTCAAAAAATATCATTAAAATATGTACATACTATATGTATAATGTGCTTATGTTTAAAAATGCTATAAACACAATCAATTAAATTAGAAACATATTCGTTTTGTACAGTATTTAATCAAAAATGGGTACATACATACTTAAAGAGCATTCTTATCTCTATACAGTTCTTATACATATTTTTAGCCTTATTCAATATCAATTTAAAAACATAATTACTTATTAGAAAAAGTTAACGTAAAAAAATTCTGATTGATTTATAAAGGTCACATTTATATACGTCACAGAACATAATATAAATTTGTGATTTTACATTATATTATATGTATATTCATCTAAAAATTATTATTAACTAGCTATGTGTATGTTTCTTTATGATAGTGAAAAAGAATTTTAAAATGTAATCCAAGATCATTGATAGGAAATAAAAAAAATCAGCTATCTCCACCACAGGACCGATCGCCACTACACGAAAAGTACAATGCCAAAATTTATAGATTTTTTACATAATAATTTATATAAAAGCAAAACAACTTCTAATAATTTAACAACATTTTGTTTTATTCAATAACTATAATAAGAAATAAAATACATTCATACATCCATTTACATTATTATGTAATGTATATGATTTTTATTAGAAGTAAAAAATAATAAAAACTGTAAACAAATATAAAATAAACATAAGATTAATATTGAATCTGCTAACAAATATTTTACCGTTTTAATTTTATGTCATCAACAAAAGAATAATATGCATAGATATAAGTACATACATATGTATATAAATTTTTAGAGTATAAAAAAAAAACAAAAAAAAATGTTCATATAAATTCATATGGAGTGTTATGTATGAAATTTTGACTTAGAAAAAAAATTAAATAAAAGTTAAAGTTAGTCAAATCAAAATATGTTCTGCGGAAAAGTTGTTTCTCTTTACTTTTATAACAACTTTTTCTTAATAATTTTTCTCATAAAATTTTTCTTTTTCGAAATATTCGTAAAAAACTTATAAAGTACACTAGTACACTACCACTTGCGGTTGTCCGATTTGCTTCAAAACCTTATCAATCCGAGATATTTACGTCAAAACCTTAAATATGAAATTGCAAAAAAAATCCGTTCAGTCGTTTAAGCTGTACACGTGTCCACAGACATACCCACACACACATACACACACACACACACATACACACACACAGCAACAGACAGACTTCATGTTAAAAAAAATTGTACAGCCTTCTCCACACGCAGTAGTGCATATTTGCCAAAATCTCGGGTACAAATGTTTAGTATGAAAACAATTCCTACCTTATACATTAATGTATGCAGTCGGTAATTAATGCATGAACAAGATTTTATGAATGAAAATAAAAATTATGTTATTTGCAGTATATTCCTGTACAACTTAGGAACATTTTCTTGAGGATAGGTACCTTCTTTCTTTGATTATTATTGTAAAAACATTTTTCAACTTTCATGAACTTTTAATATTATGTATTATTATTTAAAAACAGATTTTATAAATATTAATTATCTAATCTTAAATTTATTTACTTTTATTGCATTATTACTAACTTTATTTATATCTACATATTTAAAGTTTTTAATTTTTTTATTACCCGTATAAAAAGAAAACATATTTTTAAATAACTAACATAGTTTTAATGGTCTTTTTATATGCAAACAGGTAAAAAGTTTTTATGTATTCCGTTAATTGAATATACCTAATATAATATATCATTTTATTAGGTAGATATAAAAGAAAATATTCAAATGATCCTCACGTAAACGAATTATATAAAGGTCACAAAAAGAAAGTTAATTATTTAATAATTGAAGCTAAAAAAAGTTATTGTACTGATCAAATACAATAACTTTCTCGGGATCCGGGCAACAAGAAAAATTTATGGAATTTATATAAAAAAAATAATGTACAACAAAGATACCAAAAGTTCTACCTGTCAGGTAAAAATTTTAAACAAAGGTGAAAAAATATTTAAAAACGATACAGAAATAGCTAATGAATTGAACAATTTTTTTGTCAACGTAACCAACGAAATAAATGTTTGCAAACTCCCTATAGACAGAGACAACATAAACAGTTTTATGTAAACCGGCATTAGTAACTTTCAGTTGACCCCTACTAATCAAATAAAAGTAAATGCTGCCATTGATAAGTTAAAAACAGCTACAGCCACTGGTCACGATAATATTTCTTCTAAGTTTGTTAAAAAATTTAAAACTAGATTAACCCCAATTCTAGTAAAATTCATAAACATTTCATTCACAACATCTGTTTTTCCAGACTCACTAAAAGCTGCAATTGTAACGCCCATCTTCAAAAGTGGTAGCACAACTAATGTAACTAATTACCGTCCCATTTCCGTGTTGAGCTGTTTCTCAAAGATATTTGAAACAATAATAAAAAATCGCTTAAATAAGTTTATCACTACGAACCTAATTATGAGTAACAAACAGTTTGGTTTTGAGAATAAATCTAATACAACAGCTGCTTGTTTAAGTTTGACCAATTTAGTTTCCAAAAGTATGGACGAAGGGAAATATGTTGGGTGTCTATTCTTGGACCTACAAAAGGCGTTTGACTGTATTGATCACACAATTATACTACTTAAACTGTCAAATATTAATGTTCATTCAAACGAACAAAAGTATTTCTCATCGTATTTAGCTAATCGTCATCAAAAAGTACGTGTAAATAGTGTCTTTAGTTAATGCCAATTGATAACAAAAGGAGTTCTTCAAGGTTCCATTTTGGGACCACTCCTTTTCAAATTATACATAAATCACAATTTAAATTTAAAAGGCACAATCCAACTTTATGTCGATGATGCAGTAGTTACATATGCAAAAAACTGTGAAACTGAAATAGGATATGATATAGAATCCGACTTAATTATTATTGAACAGTGGCTCACTAAACACAATTTACTACTAAATGTAAAGAAGACAAAAATTATGTTATTTGAAAATAAATATTTTAGCAATCGAAATTTTAGCATCAATAAAGTATAGTCGAAGTTGTTAAATCATTTAACTATTTGGGATTACTTTTAGACAGTAAAATGAAGTGGAATGCCGACATTGGACAACTGATAAGAAAAATTACACCGTACATTTTTATTATCAAACGTCTCCGAAGATGTTTTACTGAAAAAGTTTAATTTACTCCTCTTATATTTTATCTAATTATTTAAATCCCATCTGGAATAATGCTTTACAAATATCTGCAAAATAGAAATATATTTATTAGCTTTTACGATAATAAATAATGAAATAAAATATAATTTTCTATTGAACAGAATGATTGACATACATAACCGCAACACTAGAAACAAGTCGAATTTTTACCTAACACTCTTCAAAACAAATAATCAAAAAAACAATTGTTTACACAATTGTCTTAAAGTCTATAATGAATTGCCGAATGAATTGAAGATCCTGAATAATTTATATTCCTTCAGAAAAAGCATTAAAGAACATATCTTAGGTTCCAGTTTATATCTCTAGTCTTTTCATTTCTGTTTTATTCTTATTATTGATACTTATCGTCATCATAACCATACTTTTCGTCATCATAAGATTGATGAAAATCGATGTTTCGAGAAGGCCAATGTAAACGGACGGATTATGTCGTTTAATCCATTATGATTTATTTAAAAAATAAATAAAAAAGTTTCAAAAGTAAATTGCGTAAATAATGTAAACTAAACAAATTCAAAAAATAAAAAAAAACAAAATTTTAAACAATAACAATTTAAAAAAAATAAATAAGGAAAACTAAAAAAATTCAAATTCAAAAAAACATAAAGGTAAAGGAAAAGGAAAAATTTCAAAGTCCAACTGAACGCGCCAAAATAGAGTTTATAAGTTTACAAAAATTATTGATCTCAACTTACATATATAAATATTATAAAAATAAAAAATAAAAATTTTTCAATATCTGAAGAAATCAATAATTTTCTATTATGAGCAAACTATGTAAAATTTGCAAAAAACAATTCCATCGTAAAACAAAAGGAATACAGTGCAGTGGTATTTGCCGAAATGTTTTCCACCTAAAATGTGCATCGGTTGCTGATGAACTTTTTAATGCTGTCCAGGCAGGAAGTGCGACTTGGAAATGCAATGACTGTCCTAGTAAAAGTAATGAATAGTTCGTTGTGCTGGGTGACAAAGAAAGTGAAGACGAGTTGAACAATGAATTCTCCACTATTAGTAATAACGAAAAGGATTTAACCGTACCCAAGCCATCCGATTGTGTAGGAGAAAATCTATATAATTGCTTGCAACAATTAGCGTCCGCTGTTAATGGCATTCACAACACATTAACTTTAAAATAGAGGAAATTTTCCAACAAAATAAGCTGATATTGGAAGAGAATAGCACTCTCAAAAAACAAATTAAACTTAACGAGGATAGGACATATAAACTAGAAACTTTGGTAAACAAATTGCAAGGGAAAATAGATGGGATTGAACAACATAAAAACCAGTCCAATATTATAATTTCCGGACTACCTTCTAACTTAGACAATACCAAAAATACTGTATGTACCATATTTGATAAAATTCAAGCCAAAATTTCTAAGGAAAACATTTTAAGTGTTACTTGTTTAAATAAGCATAACAATAATAAGGAAAATAAAAATACTTTATACTTGGTAAAAATGAAAACCGATAAAGATAAAGAAGAAGCTATGGCGAAGAAATCTAACTACCGAAACCTTTTCACAGTTGAAGTAGGCCTTGAAAAATATGGCAACAAGCAAATTTTTTTTCGTCCACATCTTACCTGTCTTCAATCTAAATTACATTATGAGGCTAGGCAGCTTAAAATCGCCTGAAAATGTCAATATCTCTGGATCAAGAATAATAAAATTTATTTACGACAAAATGAAAACACAAAGGTATTTAGAATTGAAAATTTTAATGACATTAACTTTGCTAAAACTAAACTTTGCAAATAAATACAATATAGATAAAATAATTTTTCCAAAACATTCATTTTTGATTAATAAAATTTCTTTCTTTGTTATTCTCACATTATTACACATAAATTTGGATTTAATTAACATTCTAAGTTAAATAACTTTAATTAACATAACCTATAATATTATATTAGTAATTTGTTCTTTTTATTTTTACATTCTAATTACAACAACAACTTTAATTAACATAACCTATGGCATTGTCTTAGATCTTTGTTTTTTTTTTTTTTTTTTTACTTTTTTATATCTATATAATTCTATATTTAATTTATATTTCATAGCAAACAATTTGTCAAAATCAGCAATTTCAGTTTTATACAGTATACAGATTAACTCATTTATAAACAATTGGTCAACTAACGTCTTTAAACATAATTTATTATTTCTTATATATTTTAGTACAATTATATCTCAACAATAACAATTAAAGTTAATATAAACTTAATCTATTTTACAATTTTTATAACTCCTAAAATTATATTTTGCTCTTTCAGACTAAATTCTTATCCTTTAACTTTAAACTATTCAACTTTAAATATTAACCTTAAACAATTACACATTGCTCGTATTTAATTTTCATATATTTCAAATTTTTCTACATTATTATATTTACGACTAAATCTATTTCACTTATTATTTTTTTCTCAAAATTATCTATTAACTTTAAAATTTACAATTTTTAACACTAATTTTAAACAATTATACATTGGCCATATTTACATTTTATACATTTCAAATTTTTCTACATTATTATATATACGACAAAATCTAATTCACTTATTAATTTTTTTTCAAAATTTTCAATTAACTTTAAACTTTACAATTTTAAATACTAATTTTAAACAATTATACTTTGGCCATATTTACATTTTATATATTTCAAATTTTTCTACATTACTATACATATTTACGAATAAATGCAATTCACTTATTAATTCTAATTCAAATTATCCACCTATGATATTATATAAAAACATCTTAATACTATATAAAAAAATAATATATATAAACATACATATCAATCTTCAACTACTCTTTTTTTTTTTTTGGTCAGCTGTAATACTCATATTACATGAAAATATAATAAATATTAATTTTTACAGATTACAACTGTTAATTTTAACTCATGCTATACAAATTATTACTTTATACTCTATATGCACTTAGATGAAATAGAAAACGTAGAAAGTCATTTCAAGGTG
The DNA here is from genome assembly GCA_947095535.1 of Poecilobothrus nobilitatus. Taxonomy (NCBI): domain Eukaryota; kingdom Metazoa; phylum Arthropoda; class Insecta; order Diptera; family Dolichopodidae; genus Poecilobothrus; species Poecilobothrus nobilitatus. The sequence goes on from OX352772.1 coordinate 108,949,406, forward strand.
GCACATTACCTAAATTACGACCATAATTCAATGAGTATAAAGTATCAAAATAATTTTAACATTTTGTACTTAAACATACAAAGTTTAAGAAAAAAAATCTTTGAATTAGAAACATTAATCGAGAATTTTAAATGTAACATATATGTAATTGTTCTAACTGAAATATGGCTACTTTCTTCTGAGAATAAATTTTTCAATCTATCAGGATATGATTCATATTTCATTAATAGAGACAAACCATATGGTGGAATCGCTATCTATATAAAAAATCACTATTCTAGTAATATTACTATTACTGAAGAATTTGACAATAGCCAAATATTAGGTATTAAGATAATGAAGCAAAACTTTAATATTGTTGGAATTTATAGATCGCACGAAACACGTCCTACTAACTTTATTAATAGAATCGATGAATTGACTTCAAACTACAAAAGATCTATAATAGTAGCTGATTTCGATCTTGACTTGCTAAATATAAATTAATTTTTAGATGTTAAAAAAAAAATATTGATAAGAAACGTTTTTTTTGTAAACTTTTTTAGGTTAAGGTAAATTTGATAAATTGGAATAAATAAAGTTTAATAAAAAAAAAAAAAAAAAAAAAAAAAAAACTTGCTAAATATAAACAACCCGGATATAGTCTCATATAAAGATATGTTGCTAAGTAATGGTTTCTTTATCTGCAATAAGATTTCTGAAACTTTCTTAGATTGTTCCTTATCTGATCATCAAATGTTTTTAATCAGTACAAAACATATAAAAAATAATAATTGTAATAATATTCAATACAAAACCGTTTTAAATTACACCAATATTACTAACAATGATTTCTGGCTAAATTCTGAATCATACAATGATGTTGATCAAATCATTGATAATCTCTCTGCTTTAATAAATAATAATACGGAGCGTATTGAAATAAAAAATGTTAAAAAAAAAAGATATGGATAACTGAAGAGATTTTATGTGTTATGAAAATCAGAGATTCCTTTTTTAAATATAAGAAGCAACACGTGAATAATACTCATATTAACAACTTGTACATTCAATATAGAGATAGAGTTAAAAAATTAGTTATTGAGGCAAAAAAAAAATATTGCTCGGACAAAATCTCTTTATATCCGAGTGATACAAAAAAACTTTGGAATTTATATAAGGAGATTATACTTAATACTGATACACCCGTTTCAAAAAACCAAGTTAAGACTCTATGCCAGAATGAGAAAATGTTAGACAATCCAAAAGACATTTCTGAATGTTTCAATAATTTCTTTGTCAATGTAACCAAGGAAATAAACATATCTAATACAATTATTGATCATGTTTATTTAAGCCAATTCAGTCGTACCATATCTTCAGAATTCCAATTAACTCCAACAAATCTCGAAGAAGTAAGCACGGCTATCAGCTCATTAAATGCTGCGGCAGCTACAAGAATTGACAATATTTCTACGAAACTCATCAAACATTTTGCGGACCGATTAGTCCCTATATTTGTTAAATTAATTAATAAATCATTTAGTAACGGCATTTTTCCAAAAAAACTCAAAACTGCAATTGTAACTCCTATTTATAAAGACGGAAATAAAACTGACTGCTCAAACTACAGGCCTATTTTTATTCTTCCAGCAATTTCAAAAATTTTTGAAATTGTGATAAAGAATAGATTATCTAATTTTTTTTACTCTAATGATATCTTGAGTGAACAGCAGTTTGGTTTTCAATCAAAATCTAACACCACAGCTGCTTGTCTAAATCTAACAGATTTCATATCAAAAAGTATTGACAGGAAAAAATATACCAGCTGCGTCTTCCTTGACTTGAAAAAAGCATTTGATTGCGTGGACCATGAAATCTTATTGCTGAAACTTTCCAACTTTAATTTTTCAAGAATTCAAATACAATTTTTCGAATCTTACCTATTTAATAGAACACAAATAATGCGAACTAATAATATTTGTAGCTCTGAGAAAAACATATATAAAGGGGTACCACAAGGTTCTATTTTGGGACCGGACCTCTTTAAGTTATACATTGATGATCTAACTCGTCTAGCCCTAAAAGGGGAAATACAGCTGTATGCTGATGATGCGGTCTTAAAGTACTCTGAAAATAGTGAAAAATTACAAAAACTTCAATTCAAAATGATCTGAATGTCATTCAAGAGTGGTTAAATAAACATAGGATCAGTCTAAATATTAAGAAAACTAAAATAATTCTCTTTGCCAATAAAACATGGAACTTAGGTACAAGTATTCTCTTTAGAAATGAAAAAATTGAAATTGTCAAAAACTTTAATTATTTAGGTTTAAATTTAGATTATAAACTTAACTGGAGCAATCACATCGATTATATAAAAAAAAGAATAGCGCCATACATATTTATCCTGCATAGATTGAAAAACTGTTTATCTAACAAAGCCCTATTCACGATCTACAATTCCTATATAAAATCTCATATTTGTTATCTAAACCCAATCTGGGGAAGAGCTGCCAAAGATTATTTGAACAAGTTAGACATTTTACATAAAAAAAGCATAAAGATAATTAATCGGTACCCGACTCAACATCCAACAAGTTTATTATATTCTTCCCAATATATTAGTTTAGCAAACATTTGTAAATATGAGCAATATATCTTGGCTTTCAAGATTGTAAATAATGATATAAAGCATAATTTTATCTTGAATAGATTGATTGACATTCATAACCACAATACACGTAACAAAGCAAACTATTATTTATCATTGTTTCGTACAAATAACCAAAGTAATAATGGGTTGCATAATTGTTTAAAAGCATATAATGAACTACCGGAAAGTCTTAAACAGATTGCGAATCTACCTACGTTTAAAATCCGAATTAAAGCATTTGTGTTAGAAAGTTAAAAATAAATAAAATAAAGAAGTATGAAGATAAGGGGAAGTCGAGGGAATGTTATCTGTTATATTAGTTGTTGTATTCTATTTATGCATGTAGTATGTGGATTAAATTTAAATTTATAGTCTTAGATTATTTAAAAAAAAAAAAAAAAAATAGAAAATAAAAAATGTGTTTTATTTAAAAACAAAAAAAAGAAAAAGTAAAAAATAAAAAAATGTAAAAACTTTTCATGTACATATATAGATGACAGGTATTATTATTTTTATTTATTTTATTACGTTTTTAATGAACTTTATTATTTTTTAATGAATATTATTTATATGAACTTTATCAGACCAGACAGCTCAGGCTACGGTTAAATAAATAAACTTGTATTACTAAACACTTTATATAAAATAATAATTAATGTAATCTAAATTATAAAATACGATAATAAAGAAAAAAAAAAAAAAAAAAAAAAAACCCATTCTAAACTGCGAAATATTCAATTTTTAAGCATACTGCGCCCAGTCATATACATAGATATTCAATATTTTTGTCTTTTCTGGTAAAATTATATAATTTTCTTTAAAATGATCTGTAATTCGATAGCAATATCATTAATGTATTTGGTTCTCTTTAATATTAAAGAAAAAGAAATTATTACAAAGAAAAAAAATAAAAAAAAATAAAAGGATAGATAAATGGAATAAATAGTTCAAAAAATTAGTAAATTTTTCCTGAAATTATAAGGCCAGACAGCTAACAGCTACGGTCGTTAAAAATTGAATATGTACAATATCATAAAATTAAAATTATTATAAAAATTTTTTTTTTCTGAATGGAATTAAAATTGAAATAAAAAAAAAATAATTAAATGTAACTTCAAGTACTAACAAAAAAAAATATTGTAAATGAATTGTATATGATCTATTAAATAAAGAAAAAAAAACTAACTGATATGTACCTAATATAAATTTTTTTTTGTAAATACTAATAGGTATAGGTAAATACTATAGGTAAGGTGTAATAAAAAAAATATTAAGTTTTTTTTAAATTTTTACAAAGTTGTTCTTAAGAAATTCTAAACAAAAATCATTTTTCAGAAAATACAACATTCTTTAAATTATTTTTATGGAGGTAAAATGAATTTCAATTTTCAAATCCAAATTTTATTATAAATCCACATCTCTAACACAATATGTTATCGACTTATATTGCAAAGAACATAAAAAAGAAACTCACATACTTATTTCTCATCTCACTAATCGTTTTTATTTTTGTATTTTACATTTTAGAATACATATTATACAAGTATACAAAATACACATATGTACATACTTACAAAAACTATACATTACTATACATAATTATTCATTACAAAAACCAATAAGAAAAACAGAAAAACAAAAGAAAAGAAGTTTTAAACATGCATGATGCTTAAATTATGATGCTTCATTCTTAACAAATGAGAGAGAAACCAAAGTAATTTTATTTTATAATTTACTCATTTAAACGATTTATTTTCAATTTGTTCTCAGTTCAAAAGCTTTGGTGGATTTATATAAAATCCACTTCCACTTTATAGTTATTATAATCTTTGCTGAGATGTATGCATTTAAAAAGAAGATTTTTCAAAATTTGAAGAGCTGTGCTGTAAGATCTGCAATGGTGAGAGTACATAAAAATGTGGCATGGTTAATATTATATTGCTCTTTATTAAACAGAGTATAAGTTTTGTAAACAGACGGACGGGCAGAGTGAAACTAATAGCAAATTTTTCAAACTGTACTTGAAAGGATAATCCATAAAAACATGAAGGGACATGACTTACGAAAAAAATGTAATACATTATGGTCTTTTATAATTGAAATGCGATTTTGTGTTTCAGTATTAGCTAATAATATATTATGAAAACTCACTTCGCCGTAATTGTGTATCTACTCAATAGATTACTATCCTATCAATATCCTATCAATATTACTATCCTATCAATAGATATATTAGGATTTTTCGTTGTCCTGCCTAAACGCCGAAGAAATATGGTTGCAATATATTAACAGGGTTCGGCGGGCTTCCAAAAAAATTTTGTTTCCAATTTTTGTCCAAATGTATGTGTTTTTATGGTCTGGGAAAAAGCATGTGACAAATTTTTGTGAAGTTCCGGTAATCCGTTTGGGACAAAGCTCATTAAATGTTTTTGTTGTCCTGCTTAAACGGTTTAATCAATTGATTTGCAAATTCGCATAATTGTTGCTCTTTAGCAGCAAAGCTCACTAGGTTAATTTGGTTACGGTACATTAACTCATTTTGACACCAGGGCCCAATGAAATTTTTTAATTGTTTTGTTGTTGCGCTTAAACAGTTTAACCAATTGAGTTAAAAATTTTCAAAACCGTAGCTCTTTACCAAAGAAGCTTACTGAGTTGATTGGGTTATGTTATGATATATTAACCCATTTCAGCTTCAGGCCTCAATGAAGTTTTTAATTTTTTTGTTGTTGTGCTTCAACGGTTTGACCAATTTATTGCAGTAAAAGACAATAGTACCAATAGTATTGCACTTAAAGACAGAAGCTAATTCAATTAATTTTGCCGTGATACATTTACCCATTTCAGCATGATAGATTTACAGAAAAAAATTTGGTTCCTAATTTTTGTCTAATTTGGGAGGATGAATTATACGGTTCTAAATAACGCGTGTGACAAATTTTTGTTAACGTTCGTTAACCCATTTGTGCACTAGTATCTAACAAAAATATTTTGCCCAATTTTTTGTACTGTTATTATACTATTAAAAAGATATTTTCCACACTCCTTCCTTTTGTATATTTTGTTTTTAATATTCCATAAAAAGCTTTCAATGCAAAATTCTAATATATAATACTAATTAAAATAACCTCGTTAAGTATCTTAACAATACTGTGTTTTTAGGCTTTAACAAGATAACATTTTCGGTCGTTATTAAAGAACAGAAATAATCTCTTCCATACGACAATCATTATGTCATTATTCAAGAAGCAATTACTAACATGTGGTATACCTACATAAAATGCATTTGTATAATATATTTTTCAAAAAATATCGCTGAAATATGTACATACTATATGTATATTGTGCTTATGTTTAAAAATACTATAAACATAATTAATTAAATTAGAACACATATTCACATTTCTGTACAGTATTTAATCAAAAATGAGTACATACATATTTAAAGAACAGAAACCCTAAGATTCTTATCCATTTACAGTTTTTACACATATTTTTAACATATATCAATTTAAAAACATAATTACTTATTAGAAAAATATATTGTAAAAAAATTATGATTCATTTATAAAAGTTTTTTCAAAATTTGAAGAGATGTAGGCGCTGTAGGAACTGTTAATAAGCTGTTTACCATTAGAAAACTATTTTTAAAACTATTTAGGTAGTACTCGAATTTAGCAAAAATACACGATAACAAATCTTAATTACATGTATTCTTCGTTCACACAACTTTAGTCTAAAGTCGTAAACAATTAAAATATTTAAAAAATCACTTTGTTATTTATCATTATAATTAGAAATAAAGAAAAAAAAGAATACACTTTGAAAATACACTATTATTACAAATGGTATAATAAAATCTATTTATAATGTTTGTGTTGTTATATTTCAAAACTGGTTAGAAGAGTTGTCTATCAATGATTTTAGTTGTATTTCTTTGTTTTTAATTTTAAATATTTTATTTATTGAAAAAACAATGTAAAAAACGTATTTTAACATTTTCCTTTCAATCTAACATTTTCGCATAAAGAATTTTTAATATCTTTTGTATTTAAAAATTGAAGTAAATCAAATAATTATATATTATAACATGGCAACACTATATAAATAATTTACTTCTCATTTGTTAAGTATTCTATTTTGGATGGACTGATTATGTGTTGATCAAGTGTATATAATGTTTATCTATGTATGCGTGAGTATTTAATATTTTTTTCTTATATCAATAGAAATGCAACAGTAGTGTATTTATTTAAAATGAAAATAAAAAAAAATTTGTGATTGTTAACCCTAGTTGACTTGTGTTTTTTATACCCGTATGAACAATGTTCAAGGGTATAATAAATTTGCCATTACGTTTGTGACACCTTAAAGGAGCTAGATAGCTGATAGCCGAGCTAGATATAGTGTCAAAGGTATGGATCGACTCAGAATCGAATTCTGAATTAAGCCATGTACGTCCGACCGTCCGTCCGTCCACACGATAACTCAAAAAATAAAGGAGCTAGGAGACTGAAATTTTTTTTACGTCACTTTTGCAAAATTGTTAGTTTTGCTATTTAAATCCAACATTTTCGGCCGGCGGGTTCGGGTAGCTGCCATATAACTTAGTGTTTATTGAAGCTGGGAATCTGAAATTTAGTAAAGAGGTGTCGAGTTACATGCCAACAACTTTTGTAAAATTTGGTTGGTCTAGAGCAGCCGGTTCAGGCTTTTTGCACCTCTTGGAAGTTAAGAAAGCTAGGCGTCTGAAATCTTGCAAATGATGATTTTGCTGGGTACTTGATACTTTTGCAAAATTTGGTTGTGGTGGTGCGACGGGTTCGGGTAGCTGTCATACAACTTATCAGGTTAAATGAGAATAACTCAGTGTCTATTGAAGCTAGGAATCTAAAACTTAGTAAAGAGGTGTCGAGTTATATCCCAACAACTTTTGTGAAATTTGGTTGATCTAGAGCAGCCGGTTCAGGCTTCTTGCACCTCTTGGAAGTTAATAAAGCTAGGCGTCTGAAATCTTGCAAATGCTGATCAAGTTTTATGGCAACAACTTCTGCAAAATTTGGTTGTGGCGGTGCGACGGGTTCGGGTAGCTGCCATACAAAATCGCTTTTTAAATGAAAAGAACTCACTGTCCGTCCGCACGATAACTCAAAAACTAGAGCAGCTAGGAGGCTGAAAATTTTTTTACGTCACTTTTGTAAAATTGTTAGTTTTGCTATTTAACTCCAGCATTTTCGGCCCCCGGGTTCGGGTAGCTGCCATACAACGTCTTTCTTTAAATGGAAATAACCCAGTGTCTGTTCAATCTAGGTGTCTGAAATTTTGCGAATGATGATCAAGTTTTATGGCAACAACTTCTGCAAAATTTGGTTGTGGTGGTGCGATGGGTTCGGGTAGCTGCCATACAAAATCTCTTTTTAAATGAAAAGAAATCAGTGTCCGTCCGCACGATAACTCAAAAAATAGAGGAGCTAGGAGGCTGAAAATTTATTTACGCACTTTTGTAAAATTGTTAGTTTTGCTATTTAACTCCAGCATTTTCGGCCCCTGGGTTCGAGTAGCTGCCATACAACGTCTTTCTTTAAATGGAAATAACCCAGTGTCTGTTCAATCTAGGTGTCTGAAATTTTGCGAATGATGATCAAGTTTCATGGCAACAGCTTCTGCAAAATTTAGTTATGGTGGTGCGACGGGTTCGGGTAGCTGCCATACAACTTTTCTTTTTAAATGAAAATAACTCAGAGTCCGTCGGCACGATAACTCAAAAAATAAAGGAGCTAGGAGGCTGATATTTTTTTTACGTCACTTTTGCAAAATTGTTAGTTTTGCTATTTAATTCCAGCATTTTCTGCCGCGGGGTTCGAGTAGCTGCCATACAACTTCTTTCTTTAAATGGAAATAACCCAGTGTCTATTCAATCTAGGTATCTGAAATTTTGCGAATGATGATCCAGTTTTATGGCAATAACTTTTGTAAAATTTGGTTGTGATGATATGACAGGTTCGGGTAGTTGCCAGACAACTTCTCTTTTGAAATGAAAATAACTCAGTGTCTATTGAATCTAGCTATCTGAAATTTATTGAAAAAGTGTCGAGTTGCATGCCAAAAACTTTTGCAAAATTTGATTGGTCTAAAGCAGCCGGTTTAGGCTTTTTGCATTTCTTGGAACTTAATGAAGCTAGGCGCAATAGATTCGGGTACCTGTCATACAACTCCACAATTTACATAAATATATCTCTGTAGTTCGGTACTAAAACATCTGAATGTTTTTAAAAGATGATCAAGTTTTATAGAAATAGGATATATTACGTTCATACGGGTATCCCAGAGTTGACACAGTCTACTCTACTGCACTCTTCCTCGTTTTTTGTGAAATTACCTTTCAAAATATAGTTTCTGGTATTATAAATATAGTTTCTAATTAAAAGAATTTTAACGTAAGAAATTTATAAAAAAAATTGAAATTTAATTTTGAGCGGTAAGTTATCCAATGTAAATAACTTGAATTTTTTATTAAAATAAGTTAATTTTTTTTAAAGAAGTGAAAAATTAAAAGTTGTTTTACAAGTTTAATAAAAAGTTAAGTTCATATACATATGCGAAATATAGGTATAATTTTACTATTAGTGCACAAATTCTTTTGTTCTTAATCATTCATCAATCAAGAATTTGGCACATAATTTCCATTCAAAAAGTAAGAAAACATTTTTTTTTTTATTATTGCTTAGAAATTGTTTCCAAATTAATTTGATTGCTTCAATTATTTTATTCATTAACTTGTTGCAAAACTTATAATTAAATTTTCTATTTTTCTAACTCTTTATTTATCTACATACTTTTTTTGTTGTACATATCTTTTCCATTTATCTTTTGCTTTGATTAGCATGAACGTATAATATATTCATCCTCTGTTTAGAATGTTTCAAAATATAAAATCAGATTCCCGCAAATCAGGTAGAACCTGCGCCATGCAAAAATAGTAGACGGAATTTTAATGGAAGGCTCTACAGATTTCCGAAGGATAGTAGCTTGTTTGATATATGGACTGTATGTATTTATATCAAATCAAAATGTATATATTTATCTTATAATTTTGTTTTTTAAGAGTTTTTTTATGCCGAATTGAACGTTTAATTGAATTCAATACTTTTTTTTATTTTGAAACTTCAATTCGGCTTTTTTCCTTTCTTAAAATATTGCATCAACAAAAATTAAATTTTAAATTCAATTATGCATTTTTATTAGGTCAAAGTTTTCAGATAAAATTATAATTTTTTCATCCAGTATGAAATTTTATACAGCACACGAGTTTTTAATCTTACATACATACTTTATTTATAATCTGTTTGCAAAATTCCTAAATTTATAAAAAACTAATAAAAAATTTACCTTCAGTTATTAAATGAATAGAAGAAAAAACAAAACTAACACCCTAACACATACCAATTACAACTTCAACAAAAAAAAACCTTTACTTTGTGACTTGTTTGATTTTTCGTCAGAAAAATAAAATAAATAAATTTGAAGAATGAAAAATGAGAAAACCAGCTAAAAATAATATGTTCATTATTTTAAACAGGGGCCTCGGTGGCCTAGTGGGTAGTGACGCCAGACTGTTTCAACTGAAAATTTTGAATTTTTTTCTGCAAAATCTTGAAAATTTTGATATTTTCTAACAGAAATCTTGATTTCTGAATTATTTTTTATAGAATTATTTTTTATTGCATTTCTCTGTGGACACAGCCTTTCCTGTTCAAGCGTGGCTGTAAATGTGGTAAGGCGGAATAGCTCTTACGACGTGTGTGGGGTTCGAACCACACTCCCTCGGTGTTTTCAACGTATAGTATACACGCTTACCATCTAGGCCACCGAGGCCCCCCATTTCCTTTATATTTTTATTATATTTCAATTTTTAAGGTAGTTTTTAATCATTTTATTCATAAAATAAACAAAAAAAAATAAAACTTCAAATAAAATTTTATTCAAAATATAAATACATAAGAATATACTTTAATAAAAGATAATTTACTGCCGGTTTTAAAAAATACTTTTTCTATTATTGCGAAACCATTGCGGAATCTCTTCCATTTATCCTTCTCTTCGGGTAGATATCCTACCCAGTGGAAGACAGCGCACATACATCCCATCCCCAAAAAGAGAGAAAAAAGCGATCCCTCAAACTACCGCCCTATTACTATCACTTCGGTCCTCTCTAAAATAATAAAAATTTAATAAATTGAAAGCTTCTGAAATATCTACATAACAAAGGATTAATTCATGACCGACAATATGGGTTCCGAACCCATCGGTCAACAGGTGATCTCATGACATGCCTCTGTAAAAGGCTCAACATCAGCCTCCACCATTCAGGGGAGTCCGATGTTGTCGCTTTGGATATTTCTAAAGCTTTTGACCGAGTTTGGCATGATGCTTTAATTACTAAATGCAAAGTAATGGGCCTCGGTGGTGTATTTGTAAAATGGATTGGAGATTTTCTTTCGAATCGTTCGATTCATGTCCTGGTTGATAGTTATTCTTCTGACCAATTCAAAATTAATGCTGGTGTCCCTCAAGGATCTGTTCTCTCTCCGACACTTTTCCTAATATTTATAAACGATCTTTTAAGTATTACCTCCAATTCGATCCATAGTTTTGCAGACGACAGCACGCTCGTTGCTTCTTATGAAGACAACGACAGTAAATATTCTGCTTCGCTTGAGCTAAATCTCGACTTGGACAAAATTTCTAATTGGGGCGAAATCAACAGTCTAACTCTAAGAAAACTCAGTGCTGTTTAGTCTCTCGGAAAAGAAACACTTCAATCGCAACTTTAACTTTTCAAGGGGAAGTTTTGCAGCATGCGGGTGAGCTCAACATCTTGGGCATGGAGCTAAATCAAAAATTAAGTTGGTCCAATCATATGGTTGGTATAGCTAAGATGCATCTAGGTGTATGGATTTCCTGTATCGTTGTAAAGCCTTCTTTTCATCTTCTGATCTCCCAAATATCTATAAAACATATATAAGACCAAAGATGCAGTACAATGCACATATTTGGGCAGGAGCCTCCAAAACGGCATTGGGATTTCTCGATAAAGTGCAAAATAGAGTAATTCGTCTAATAAATTATCCCAATGTCACCTCTACGCTCTCTCCACTCGGTCTATGGCGCCCAACAGGAACACTTACCCTGTTTTATAGATACCTTATAGGGTTGAGTTCTTGCTCTAACGAGATTAAAAGTTTGATGCCTCCTCTCAAATCATTCCAAAGAGAAACAAGGACAGCCTCTGCTACCCTAACTCCCAGATGGCATAATTCGGCTTATGGAAATTCGTTTGTAGTACGAACATCGCGAGTGTGGAACCATCTTCCACCAAAAAAAAATAAGTAAATGTAACAGTAAGTCGATGAAACCGACTTATTTATACCCTACATCTAAAAAATTCAAATTAAATTAAAAATCCATAAGTTATTTAGGTATTTAATATAAGCTAAAACAAGGTAGAATGTCAACCAACGGTTTTTAAAAGCGCAAATTTCTAAAACACTAATAACCACATTTTTTCAATTTTTTTTTGGAAATGTGCTAAAAATAAATGCTTTTACAACCTTTGTACAACATTTCGGGTTTCTATCTTTATTAAATCGAAGATATGCTTGTTAGGTCTTGGGAAATGTATGAAGGTACCCGGACCACCATCCCAATTCATCTCAAATTTTAGAAACATAATCAGAACAGGGTAGATTACACTCTTATATTAACCTTCAAGTTTTTATGTTTATTAAACTTCAAGTTTTTATCTTTATTAATTTCGAAGATATGCATGTTCGGTTTTGGAAGTTGTGTGGAAGGTACCAGAACAACTGCTCTAATTCATCTCAAATTTTCGATAAATCAGAGATTTAGAAAACAACACCGTAGTACCAAATTTGAAGTTTCTATCTCTCTTAATTTCGAAGATATGCTTGTTCGGTTTTGGCAATTGTGTGGAAGGTACCCGAAAAACCACTCCAATCCATCTCTAATTTTAGGTATATCAGGGATTCAGGAAAAAACACCCTCGTACAAAATTTTAAGTTTCTATTTTTATAAATTTCGAAGATATTCGAGTTCAGTTTTGGGAGTTGTATGGGAGGTACCCGAACTCATGGTCGGATTTCGCCCATTGACAATCCCCGTCTTTCTTAAGTCATTGTTAACCTACAGTATAAATTTCATCAGATAGGAGTAGATATAGATTTCATCAAGCAGGAATATATAGATTTTAGTAAATTTTATTCATCCAATTCTGAAGACAAACGTTTTTACAAATCCAAGAATAACATTTCCAGTAATGTTATATATCTGATGTAATATTATCATCAATAAAGAAGTAATTAGTCTAGAATGGCATTTCATTGTGAATATAAATCATGAAATATCAATATAATATTTAGAAACGGAATTCTTCTTCAAAAGCAAATAAATAAAAGCAATTAAATAATTTGGATTAAAATTAAAATTTTTTTTTAACTTAATAATTGCGTAATTCTCCAAAAAATATGCAATTTACACTTTTGCGACAATTTTTATAAACCATAATTTTAAAATTTTTATTTATCCTTAACTTTTTCTAATACATACAGACATACTGTAAATATAAGAAATTTAAAAATTTAATAGAATAAGTTTTATTATGCTAAATCTGTTTTTCAATAAAAAGATATAATATGTATAATAAAATAAACTAAATTTTCCGGTAAGTCTAAAATCTTAAATAGATTTATATATAACTGATGGTTTAAATTTTTTTTGTTTTTATCATTATGTCATTACTAAGCATTTTATTTAATACGCAAACCGCAGTTTTTGTATATTGGTTTTTCCTTGCATAATATTATTATCCTTTTGTATTTAATTAATCCTTTGAAAAAAATTTAGTTAATATTTCAATAATTATAGAATATTTATTAATATCTAAAATTCCAAGAGAGAATTATTATTATTATTTATTTTTGCATCTCATGAATGATATACAAAAATTTTGAACCTGTCCTTGCGGGTGTGGTTCTTTTTATTTATAATTTTATCTCTACATTTTTTCTATAAATGACTATAATTGTCAATACAAATATACAAATTATTATAATAATCAAACAAAATATTCTTAATTTTCCAAGAGCGATTTTGGCAGCTCTATTCAGGGCAGCTTGTACTCTACTTTTGGTTGTTGTTCCGGCGAAACCATATATTGAGATTCCATAATCGATTTTTCCAATTTGTATAGATTTAGCAATTTAATTCGCTATCTCTACAGGTGGGCCACAACTTTTGAACCAAATCATTTTTATAAGGCTGTTGTTTTTGTTTACCCCTTTAATGATGTTGTTAATGTGAGCTTTATACTTGCGTTTTTTTCCATAGTAATTCCTAGAAGCTTTATTTTTTCTTGGTACCTCACGTTTTTGCTTTCTATTTTTATGTGGTCTGCAGTTTTACATTTATATTTTCTGCAGAAATGAACTGCTTCGGTTTTATTTTCGGCCAGTTTTCCTCCTGCTGTTTTGAGCCAGATATTGATGACTTTTATGGCTTTATTGATAGTTTTGTTTCTAATTTTTTGTGAACCTCTTGCCATAAGTATAATGTTGTCAGCATATATCTTGTGTTCTAGGTTGTCTATTTTTGCAAGTTTTTCATTAAGTCCATTGATATATGTATTAAAGAATTGTATTGATGGGGGATGTGGAATGTGGAATTCCTGTATCCGGACTGTTTGTGTCAGAATATACACCGTCTACCCTTATAGTATATCTTCTGTTGCGTAGGTAATCCTGAATGTAGTTGACGATTTGATGTCCCGTTTGCCAGCATTTTAATTGGTTGATTATTGTTTGGTTGTTAATTTTACCGAAAGCTTTCTCCAGGTCTAGGGACACTAGATCAGTGTGTTTTCTTTTTCTAACATTTGATCCTATCCTATTATCTATTTCTTGTAGGGCTGTTATAGTGCTTCTCATCTTTCTGAAGCCGTGGATCTGCTCGCCAAGATTGTTTTCAGTGATCCAACAGATTCGTTTAGCCACTATTCTCTCAAGTACTTTTGAGAGTACTGGAAGCAGTGATATAAACCTAAATCTATTAAACTACGAGTGGTCCTTCTCTGGTTTCTTCAGGGGTATAATTTCAGCCATTTTCCACGCCTGTTGGATTTAGCCAGAACTAAGGACATTATTGTATAATCTGAGAAGTCTGTTTGTGAGTTCTTTTCCTGCTTTCTTGATCATGTTGTGAGTGATTCCGTCTAGGTCTGGTGCTGTACCTTTTTTATGGTTTAGAGCTGATTTTAACTCATTCATCGTTATCTTGTTATTTGTGTTGTTGTTCGGAGTATTATATGTTCTATTATGTTGTGCGAATAGATTGGGGCTGTTTCTATTGTTTTGTTCCTTGTCAATTAAATTGGCAAACTCTTGCCAGTTCTTTTTCTTGGCTGTTTTTATTAGTGCTTTGAATGCAGCGTTTACCTTGGTCAATTTTATTTTGATGTCTTAGTTTTCGGGAGCGTTTGTGCTGAGTTTATACAATTTCTTCCTTTCCCTTTGAGCTACTTTTACCTCTTTGTTGCACCAATAGGGTTTGTTGTTGTTAGATTTTTGGTATGCCCTCGGAATCGAAATATTTCCTGCTGTTCTCAGTACTTTTGTTAGAAGAGCTGCTTCTTTGTTGGTAGTACGGGGCAGTTTCTTAACCTTCACCTTCTTCTTTGAATCTGGCTCTTCTTTTATTAGATTCTGTGGAGTTTCTTTGATTATTTAATAGTTCAATACTTACTACTATCGGGCTGTGGTCTGTGCCCTTGGGGTTGTAGACTGTTTCCCACGAGGTGCGTCTTGCTGTTCTTTGGTCAGCTATTGTGATATCAGGACAGGTTAGTGTTCCTCTGGTATTTCTTAACGTGTAACTATAGAGGCTGTTTAGTATTGCGAGGTGTTGATTGTCGTACAACCATTTTTCCACGATGTTTCCTCCGACTGTGGTCGTGCTGTTACCCCATGTCATACTACGGGCATTAAAGTCGCCCAGTATAAAGCATGGATCGCATTGCTGGTTCATCCAGTTCTTTTCTTGTAAGTGTTCTGCTGTGATCCATATGATGTTAGTTATTTGTGTTTCTTTCATACCTGGGATCCCGGGTTTAATGCTGATAGCATCAAATGTTGTATTTATTAGCATTTCTTGAAATCTAATGTCATTTCTAATTAGATTTTTGTCTTCTTCTTAAGTTTTGTGTTTGTTTCTATTGTATTTGTTTTTGTAAATTCTTTTGTTTCCATGTTTATGTCTTCTATTGTGTTTATTGATTCAGTTTCTTTTATATTTGTTTCTTTATTTTCTTGTTTATTGTCAGTTTCGTTTTTCTTTCTTTTATTTAAGTTTTGTTGTTTTTCGTTTATTTGTACTTTGGTTTCGTTGAATTGTTGTTGGTTCTGTGTCTTGTTTTTTGTGGTTTTGTGTTATTATATTATATATAGTTGTTTGGATTATCGGTGTTTCATTGATGATTTTGACTGCCTCTTTGCGTGTGATTTTGCTGTCTGTCTTCATTTTAATAATTTGTTTTTCTCGCTTGTATATGGGACAGTTTCTATAGTTTCCTGCGGGGTCTGTGTTTGGTAATCCTGTTTGATCACAGTTTATGCATTTATATGTTTTGCAACTACTTACGTGATTTTTCACTTCGTTTTTGTTTGTGTCTTCTGCACAGTTTACGCATTTAGGCATGGTAGCTACAGTGCTTTGCTCTATGATTTAGACGTTGGCAATTTGCACAGCGCATGGACGCGGAATAGTATCTTCTTACTTGTAAAAACAGAAAGCAGATTTTGACCTCCTTTGGTAGATCAGTCGTGTCGAAGGTGATGTTTATCCTCCCGTTGTATTGTTCACTTGGATTTTTATCTGTCTTTCTGTTTTTGAAGCGATATATGCTTACTATATTTGAATTTTTTGCCTTTAGAGCAGTCACAATTTCGTTGTTGGTAAGGTCAATAAGGTCTCTTGAATATATTGTACCTTGACTCTGATTTAAATGGTTTAAGTAATCTATTTTCACGTTTATTCCCCAAGTTTGCCTATTTTAGTATATTTCTCCGCTATTTGTTTACTTGGAACTTCTAATACCAGGTTTCCTTCTCTGTTGTATTGAGCCTTGTATTGCTTACTTATTTGTTCGAGTAGTTTCTCAACAATTATTATGTTATAATTTCTCATAACCTTGTTACCATAAAAGCCTCAGAATATGGTGAAAAATTTTGACCTCCCATAATTTTGGAGAGACTTATTTATTATTTTCCCTGAAAATAATAGTAAGTCCGTGCTAAGAAATCGTTAGAGTACAGTAAAAGTTATTTATTTGTTTATTGTCTTGATTATTTTTTACTAATAAAAAATAAGAAGACTTAGTTACTTTTTATTCCAATATAATTGCACAAAAATGCAAAAATAGCAAAAAAATAAAACTTTTGCTTGAAATGGTTATACGGAAGATTCACACCGGCAAAAAAGTTTTGCTCAAAATTGTTGCACTGGAGATTTTGATCAAATTAGTTGACGGGAGATTTAGTTCTTTAGTTCTTTTTTGTTTTATTTGTTTATATTTTTGTTTTTAATTATAAAGTTTTTTTAATTTTTGTTATTTACCATTTGGTCTTAACAACAGGTGCTTTTTTTGCTATATTGTTTTTTTTGACCTAACTGTATTATATTAATTTATTATCAAAGTGATTTATTTTATATATTTTTTTTTTTTTATTGATAATTTTTTGTTTTTTCAAAACACTTCTTCACACTTGAAAAGTTGATGAAAGATTGCTAAGAGATAATTTTATATGAAATATTTCAGTAAAAATTGATAATTATGAAATTAATTAATATTGTTTTATTTTTTATATAGAATGGATATTAGTTAAATTTTGCTTCAATCATAAAATATATATTAAAATGTTTCTTAAAAAGGGGTATTTGAAATCTCACACAATATTTCTAATAAAAAATTTTAAACAAGGAATTTTATTAATTAATTTTCTAAAATTTATTTCTTTTTAGAGAAATTTTGGTTGGTTTTGAAATGATTTTTCCTGAAATTATAAATTTCTAATGCTAATTTTAAAAATATTTTACTTTTTAAAGAAATTTTTATAGGCTAAAGTTTTAGGATTATATAGATTGATTAGTTGATGTTTTTCAATTAAATTTGATATCAGATTCAGATACTAGAAGCGAATATAGCCACAAACGGTAGATTGTTTCCTATTAATACTTGCACTGTAGCCAAACAGACCTGGCCTATAATAAATCTTAATCGATTAATTAGACTATTATTCCTAAATCACTGCAATGTTGGTAATGTAAGAGTTTTAACGGGATTCATGTCATATGACTTTTGCAGAAGCTGAAGTATCTCGAATTTTGAAAAATGAAGAGGAGTAGGAATCCAGTCTTTCATTTATTGTGTTAATACTGCTCTAGAAAGAGAAAGTTTCCTGGCAAATAACCTTTTCGATTTGTCAGAGGTGTTCTTATAAATAATTTACTCTGCTTTGTAATAAGCTGCCAACAGTTTAATTAGGGTGAAAACTGAAACAAGGCATCACAATTGACCTGAACTGGTTTAAGTGTTAATCTAAAGCCACTTTCTGCCTACCTATCTAGATGCATTATAATTTTAAAATTTAATAATGTCCGAAACAGAACTTTACATAGACAACTTCTGATATATTTTTCCAATTTACAAATCTTTATTGTTTATACCTCATAGAAGTTTTTTTTTAAAGGCAAGAAAAAAGTTTTACAGTATAAGATAAACATTCACATAAACTACGTGATTTTGAATATAGTAATATCAAATATGTATAATGTATAAATACTCATTATTCTATATTTTTTGGAATTTGTTTTCTTTTTCTTTGCTTTACTTTTTCTATAACACAAAATTGATTTTGTTGTTATTTTCTTCTTTTCAGCGCCCTCTGAAGCCCTTCTAGTTCAGAATCCTTCACAAGCATTTACATACATATTTCGGAAAAAGTTTAACTCTGATTTTGAATCCACCTCTAAAACCCTTCTAATTCAAAATCCAGCATATGCATATACATAAATATAAATGCACATATTATATACATTTATTTTTTTTCTTCTTACTTGTAAAAGCAGAAAGCAGATTTTGATCTCCTTTGGTAGATCAGTCGTGTCGAAGGTGATGTTTATCCTCCCGTTGTATTGTTCACTTGGATTTTTATCTGTCTTTCTGTTTTTGAAGCGATATATGCTTACTATATTTGAATTTCTTGCCTTTAGAGCAGTCAGAATTTCGTTGTCGGTAAGGTCAATAAGGTCTCTTGAATATATTGTACCTTGACTCTGATTTAAATGGTTTAAGTAATCTATTTTCACGTTTATATCCCCAAGTTTGCCTAAATAAAAACAAACAGGGGCTTCTGAAATATCTACATAGCAAAGGATTAATTCATGATCGTCAATATGGGTTCCGAACCCATCGGTCAACAGGTGATCTCATGACATGCCTCTGTAAAAGGCTCAACATCAGCCTCCACCATTCAGGGGAGTCCGATGTTGTCGCTTTGGATATTTCTAAAGCTTTTGACCGAGTTTGGCATGATGCTTTAATTACTAAATGCAAAGTAATGGGCCTCGGTGGTGTATTTGTAAAATGGATTGGAGATTTTCTTTCGAATCGTTCGATTCATGTCCTGGTTGATAGTTATTCTTCTGACCAATTCAAAATTAATGCTGGTGTCCCTCAAGGATCTGTTCTCTCTCCGACACTTTTCCTAATATTTATAAACGATCTTTTAAGTATTACCTCCAATTCGATCCATAGTTTTGCAGACGACAGCACGCTCGTTGCTTCTTATGAAGACAACGATAGTAAATATTCTGCTTCGCTTGAGCTAAATCTCGACTTGGACAAAATTTCTAATTGGGGCGAAATCAACAGTCTAACTCTAAGAAAACCCAGTGCTGTTTAGTCTCTCGGAAAAGAAACACTTCAATCGCAACTTTAACTTTTCAAGGGGAAGTTTTGCAGCATGCGGGTGAGCTCAACATCTTGAGCATGGAACTAAATCAAAAATTAAGTTGGTCCAATCATATGGTTGGTATAGCTAAGATGCATCTAGGTGTATGGTTTTCCTCTATCGTTGTAAAGCCTTCTTTTCATCTTCTGATCTCCCAAATATCTATAAAACATATATAAGACCAAAGATGGAGTACAATGCACATATTTGGGCAGGAGCCTCCAAAACGGCATTGGGCATAAGGTATCTGTTTTATAGATACCTTATAGGGTTGAGTTCTTGTTCTAACGAGATTAAAAGTTTGATGTCATTCCAAAGAGAAATTGAGATGTCATTCTCAAATCATTCCAAAGAGAAACAAGGACAGCCTCTGCTACCCATACCTATGTAGTTTTAACTCCCAGATGGCATAATTCGGCTTATGGAAATTCGTTTGTAGTACGAACATCGCGAGTGTGGAACCATCTTCCACCAAAAAAAAATAAGTAAATGTAACAGTAAGTCGATGAAACCGACTTATTTATACCCTACATTTAAAAAATTCAAATTAAATTAAAAATCCATAAGTTATTTAGGTATTTAATATAAGCTAAAACAAGGTAGAATGTCAACCAACGGTTTTTAAAAGCGCAAATTTCTAAAACACTAATAACCACATTTTTTCAATTTTTTTTGGAAATGTGCTAAAAATAAATGCTTTTACAACCTTTATACAACATTTCAGGTTTCTATCTTTATTAAATTCGAAAATATGCTAGTTAGGTCTTGGGAAATGTATGAAGGTACCCGGACCACCATCCCAATTCATCTCAAATTTTAGAAACATAATCAGAACAGGGTAGATTACACTCTTATATTAACCTTCAAGTTTTTATATTTATTAAACTTCAAGTTTTTATCTTTATTAATTTCGAAGATATACTTGTTAGATCTTGAGAGTTGTGTGGGAGATACCCTAACAACCATTCCAGTTCATCTCAAATTTTATGCAAATCAGGGATTCAGGAAACAACACCCTCGTATCAAATTTGTAGTTTCTATCTTTATTAATTTCGAAGATATGCTTGTTCGGTTTTGGAAGTTGTGTGGAAGGTACCAGAACAACTGCTCTAATTCATCTCTAATTTTCGATAAATCAGGGATTCAGAAAACAACACCGTAGTACCAAATTTGAAGTTTCTATCTCTCTTAATTTCGAAGATATGCTTGTTCGGTTTTGGCAATTGTGTGGAAGGTACCCGAAAAACCACTCCAATCCATCTCTAATTTTAGGTATATCAGGGATTCAGGAAAAAACACCCTCGTACAAAATTTTAAGTTTCTATTTTTATAAATTTCGAAGATATTCGAGTTCAGTTTTGGGAGTTGTATGGGAGGTACCCGAACCCATGGTCGGATTTCGCCCATTGACAATCCCCGTCTTTCTTAAGTCATTGTTAACCTACAGTATAAATTTCATCAGATAGGAGTAGATATAGATTTCATCAAGCAGGAATATATAGATTTTAGTAAATTTTATTCATCCAATTCTGAAGACAAACGTTTTTACAAATCCAAGAATAACATTTCCAGTAATGTTATATATCTGATGTAATATTATCATCAATAAAGAAGTAATTAGTCTGGAATGGCATTTCATTGTGAATATAAATCATGAAATATCAATATAATATTTAGAAACGGAATTCTTCTTCAAAAGCAAATAAATAAAAGCAATTAAATAATTTGGATTAAAATTAAAATTTTTTTTTAACTTAATAATTGCGTAATTCTCCAAAAAATATGCAATTTAAACTTTTGCGACAATTTTTATAAACCATAATTTTAAAATTTTTATTTGTCCTTAACTTTTTCTAATACATACATACATACTGTAAATATAAGAAATTTAAAAATTTAATAGAATAAGTTTTATTATGCTAAATCTGTTTTTCAATAAAAAGATATAATATGTATAATAAAATAAACTAAATTTTCCGGTAAGTCCAAAATCTTAAATAGATTTATATATAGGTTAGGTTGGGTTAAGGTGGCTGCCAAAAAGGCACACTTAGACCGTATTTGGTTCATTGTGATACCACATAGAAGCTTTTCTATCCCACTCGTTAAAACCAATTTGAGCTTTTTGCAAAGCGAAAAATACTCTTCACATTTTTACCTGACAGGTCGCTAAGGCTGTCGAAGAGATATTGCCCCAAATGGGTATTCCTTCTTGCCGACAAGGCCGGGCATGTGCAAAGGAGATGAAGAGTAGTTTCCTCCTCTTCTTCATCCTTGCAGGCTCTACAATAGTCGCTTGCGGATAAGCCAAGTCTTCTGGCATGCTTCCCTATTAGACAGTGACCGGTGATTATACCTATTGCCATTCTAATGTCTGCCCTTTTGAGAGAAAGCAGATCATTGGATCGTCTTAAATCGGTTTTGGGCCATATCAATCTTGTGATATTACACGAGGTTAAGTTTGACCATTTGTAATTTACCATATCCGTTATTTCCTTACGAAATAACGTTTTGCTTGTGGATAGAGGTACCCCTAGTCCTGCCCTATCCGGCAGAACTTGTAAGGTTGTACCAATTCTTGCGAGTTCATCAGCTTTTTCATTTCCCGGAATACCTCAATGACCTGGTACCCAGCAAAGCTGAATGCTAAACTGCCTGGCCATCTCGTTAACAAGTTTTCGGCAGTTTATTACAGTCTTCGAGGTTGTGCATGTTGATTCCAGAGATTTTAACGCAGCCTGACTGTCTGACAGAATACGTACTTGCTTCACAGTCAAAGCGCTTCTATTCAGTAGAATCAAGGCTTCTTGAATTGCCATAATTTCCGCTTGGAAGACGCTACAATGGTCTGGTAATCGGAAATTATGACTGATATTCAGATTATCTGAGAAGACCCCGCATCCTACACTGCTGTTCATTTTTGAACCACCCGTGTAGAATTGTACTCCTTCGAAGATCATCACTGTGTTCGAGTTCCAACTCTCACGGCTTGGTATGCTCGTCACATGAGATTTCCCGAAGAAGTAAGTGGGGGACGTGTAGTCCACCAAGGCGGAGTGGACTTGAATTGGTTTATGATATCCGAGTGACCTTCTCGTGAATTGATCAACTGGGATGTAGCTTTTAATCTCACAGCTGTGTTTGCGGCTGCAAATTTACTATAATATTCTACAGGCATCAGATTAAGCATGATGTCTAATGCCGCAGAAGGGGTTGTTATTAAAGAGCCACTAATACATAGTGTGGCAGTTATTTGGACCCTAGCGATTGCTTTGCGGTTGACCTCTTTATCGATAGCCTTCCACCATACTAGGACTCCGTACATAAGAATGGGTCTTACTACTGATGTGTATAGCCAGTAAGTCATGTATGACTGAAGCCCCCATTTCCTACCAATGACTTTTTTACACGAGTAGAAGGCTATTGAGGCCTTCTTCACTCTTTCTAAGATGTTAGCTTTCCAGCTTAACTTCCTGTCTAGAGTTAGACCCAGAAAATTCGCCGTTTCGCTGAAGGCAAGAGTGCAGCCATTTAACGAAGGCGGTTTTATTTTAGGAATTTTATATTTCCTTGTAAAAAGGACCAGTTCTGTTTTCTGTGGATTTACTGACAGTCCACAGTCTGTAGTCCATGTTGTGATTTTGTTTAGTGCAAGTTGCAAAACGTCCCTGAGACTGTCTGGAAACTTGCCACTGACCACGACAGCAATATCGTCCGCATAGGCGATAGTTGTGCAGCCCACCTCTTCCAGGATTTTTAAGCAGTTTATTTACTACCATATTCCATAGAAGGGGAGATAGCACCCCTCCTTGCGGAGTCCCTCTTTTCACAAACCTTTTTGCTGAAGTGTTGCCAAAGTTGGCACTGATGGCCCTGCTATTTAGCATATTAGCTATCAGTGCTCTTAGCTCCGGTTCAACTCCTAGACTTATGAGTGCGTCCACAATTGCTGCCTGATTGACGTTATTAAACGCTCCCTCAATGTCTATAAAAGCTGCAAGAGTATACTCTTTGCAATTTAAAGATCTTTCAATCGAGCTCGACAAAGTGTGAAGTGCAGTATCCACTGACTTCCCTTTACAGTAAGCATGTTGAGAGGCTGACAACAAATTTTTATCTAAGTTGCAGCGGATATCGATATCGATCAATCTTTCTAAGGTTTTTAGAAGGAAGCATGACAGGCTTATAGGCCGAAAGTCTTTCGCATGGACGTGACTACTTTTGCCGGCCTTGGGTATGAACACTACTCTGACCTGTTTCCATTTATCCGGGATAAGCCCCAAATTAAGACAACCACAGAAAATACTTTTTAACCAAGCCAGGGTAGTAGATGCATTTTGCTGGATCTCAGCGGGTATAATTCCATCCGGTCCGCTTGACTTGAATGGTTTGAAACTATCTATAGCCCATTGTAGTTTGTCCCCTGTAACCACCACCTCTGAAATAGTAGGGGGAGGATTCAGAAGACAAGCCACCTCTGAGCTGTTATTTGAGCACCCAGGAAAGTGGGTTTTTAAAAGTAATTCCAACGACTCCTCGCTTGTGGTAGCCCAGCTGCCATCCTCTTTTTTAAGAAAACTGGGTACCATGGGGTTTGTCGATAGAATTTTCCTAAGTCTAGATGCCTCGGAGTCGTTCTCTATACCTCCGCAGAATAGTCTCCAGGTATCTCTTTTCGCCTTTTTAAGTGCTTCTTTGTACTGACTAAGAGCTGTTTTATAAGAGCTCCAGTCCTGTATCTCATTTGTTTTTTTGGCATTATTAAAAGCCCTCCTACTATCTTTCCTTAGAGCTTTGATTTCATCATTCCACCAAGGTGGTTTAGGTTTACCCCTAGGTTTACTGATGGGACATGAATGCTCTAAGGACTTATTGCAGGCCTTAGTAAAAACGTTTACTAGGCTATTTAGATCCTGGATATTTTTAGGAATTTCAGGTGTTAAGGAGGGAAGCGTTGACTTTAAGTGCTCCGTATATTTGTTCCAGTCAGTTCTCTTAAGATTTCTATAGATTGACTTTGTTGGAGGACTTTCGTCCAGACTGAACTCAAGGTATCTGTAATCTGAAAAGGAATGCTCATCAGAAATTTTCCATGAGTTTATTTTAGAATAAATGAAGTCCGAGACTAAGGTTATGTCTAGGACTTCTTCCCTATTACTAGTAACAAACGTAGGTTCCCTGCCAATGTTACATATAAGAAGGTTAGTACTTAAAATGTAATCAAAAAGTGACTCACCTCTTTCGTTGGTATCCGAACTACCCGAGATGTCATGGTGAGCATTGGCATTAAGTTTTTTAGCTTTAGGCTCGCCGCGACCAGATCAGCATCACTGTAATTATACACAAAAGTTAAATT
The DNA here is from genome assembly GCA_947095535.1 of Poecilobothrus nobilitatus. Taxonomy (NCBI): domain Eukaryota; kingdom Metazoa; phylum Arthropoda; class Insecta; order Diptera; family Dolichopodidae; genus Poecilobothrus; species Poecilobothrus nobilitatus. Next base: position 108,974,478 of record OX352772.1, read on the forward strand.
TAATGTATTTTTAGCAAGTATGCACGCTCTAGCTCTGCATACCTCTTTATTGTACAACAACGTGTACCCTGGTATCTTGAGTCCATGAACCTGTTTTTTTATCACCCATGGCTCTTGGATCAAGATAATATCCTCGCCCGTTTTCCTGAGGCGGATTTCAAGCGCGGCGGAAGCCGCTTTGGAATGATGGAGATTAATTTGGAGTAGCTTCATTACCTGAGCCATCCTTAATCTCCACCACCGTCGCGTTAGCTTCATCCTCGAAGTCCATTGAGAAGCTTTTGGCATCATCAAAGCTGTCGGAATCAGATCTAAGTAGATCTTCTTCATCGTCAGCCTTGATGACATCATACACTCTCTTTGGAGCCGAAGAGGATGCTCCGTCAACGACATCGGATCGGTCAGAGTCTGCCTCTTGGGCTTGATTTGGGTCTTCCCCGATGCTCCTTGAGGCCTCCACCTCATCCTTTTTATACACCTTCAGTGTAACAGTTGTGAAGCCGTAATTTATGACCCCTTTGGCTTTCGCTAGGGGTTGTAGGGAGTCCTTATTGACAATGACTAACGCCTGTCGGGATTCTCCTACTACTTCCCCTAGTTTGGCAATCTTCCAATTGTGAGTTGGAAGTTGGGGGTTTGACATTTTCATCATTTTGATGATCGTGTCTGCTTCGGCAGGTTCCCTCGGCAGCCATACCCTACCTCTTGGCCTGCTAGGGATTTCATCCCTGCTTACGGCTTTGAGCTTGGCCCCTGGCCACAGACTTCCCACCTTACCTATCGCCTGCTTGTAGATATCTGCCGATCTCTGATCAGCACAAGCAGTCAATTTGACGTGGCCCTGATGCCAGCCAGCGTCTCTACAGGAGGGTGGTGGTCCCGGGTTTTCTTCCAGTACCTGGAAGAAAGTTGTGTTTAAAGCAACAACAACTTTCGTCCAGTTACTGGGAGAAATACCCCCATCCTTAACCCCTCATCAATGATTGCCAGAATTAAACTATCCTTTGCAATTTCATTGAATGGCCTGGTTACCTGGTTACTCCCTAGCAACCTAGCCTTTTTGGAACAACCCTGTAGCTCATCTTGTGACCTCTGTCTCTTGCATATAAGGCCCTTCGATGAACCTGGGATTTGTCCTTCTTGGGGCTTCACCTGGCCTACTACTGTTTTGGCCCAGGCTAAGGAATTCTTTTGTGCCTCAGATAACTGACCATTATTGAGAGAGCTTAACCTCTCAATAATTTTATAGGCCGACCGTTTTTAAAAAAAGTTTTGTTTCGACGGGCGCAATTTGCGTACCGTCTTTGGTTGTTCGCGACTTTCCTTAGCACTGTCAGTGCCCGGTTTGGTCGCTTTACTTGCCGACTTTTGGGAAGTGCCGGCTAACTCTTTTTTCGAATCTTTTTTTTTATTTTGTTCCATATTTGAACCCACGAGTAGGAAGAAAAGGAAGGTCCACCCTATGCAGAGATTCGTATACATAGGGTAAGGCTAATTGATTCGGAGGGTCGCCAGGTACTCCGAATACTCCGTTCGCGACTGGGCTATTTTTAAGACTGGACCCCCAGCCAGGCTGATCATCGGCACGGGTCGTATAACACCTTAAATCCGGCCCAGGTTTACCCCAATCCGATGGTTCCAGTAAAAACCGAGGTGTCAGTAATACGATACATAAAGACAGACTCAGTTTACCTTTCCCTTAGTACCTAACCACCTACTTGGTGATTATTTCCGGTCGGCACCCACGAGGAGGGTTTGGATTGGGGATTTTTGCCGACCTAGATTTATATATAACTGATGGTTTAAATTTTTTTTGTTTTTATCATTATGTCATTACTAAGCATTTTATTTAATACGCAAACCGCAGTTTTTGTATATTGGTTTTTCCTTGCATAATATTATTATCCTTTTGTATTTAATTAATCCTTTGAAAAAAATTTAGTTAATATTTCAATAATTATAGAATATTTATTAATATCTAAAATTCCAAGAGAGAATTATTATTATTATTTATTTTTGCATCTCATGAATGATATACAAAAATTTTGAACCTGTCCTTGCGGGTGTGGTTCTTTTTATTTATAATTTTATCTCTACATTTTTTCTATAAATGACTATAATTGTCAATACAAATATACAAATTATTATAATAATCAAACAAAATATTCTTAATTTTCCAAGAGCGATTTTGGCAGCTCTATTCAGGGCAGCTTGTACTCTACTTTTGGTTGTTGTTCCGGCGAAACCATATATTGAGATTCCATAATCGATTTTTCCAATTTGTATAGATTTAGCAATTTAATTCGCTATCTCTACAGGTGGGCCACAACTTTTGAACCAAATCATTTTTATAAGGCTGTTGTTTTTGTTTACCCCTTTAATGATGTTGTTAATGTGAGCTTTATACTTGCGTTTTTTTCCATAGTAATTCCTAGAAGCTTTATTTTTTCTTGGTACCTCACGTTTTTGCTTTCTATTTTTATGTGGTCTGCAGTTTTACATTTATATTTTCTGCAGAAATGAACTGCTTCGGTTTTATTTTCGGCCAGTTTTCCTCCTGCTGTTTTGAGCCAGATATTGATGACTTTTATGGCTTTATTGATAGTTTTGTTTCTAATTTTTTGTGAACCTCTTGCCATAAGTATAATGTTGTCAGCATATATCTTGTGTTCTAGGTTGTCTATTTTTGCAAGTTTTTCATTAAGTCCATTGATATATGTATTAAAGAATTGTATTGATGGGGGATGTGGAATGTGGAATTCCTGTATCCGGACTGTTTGTGTCAGAATATACACCGTCTACCCTTATAGTATATCTTCTGTTGCGTAGGTAATCCTGAATGTAGTTGACGATTTGATGTCCCGTTTGCCAGCATTTTAATTGGTTGATTATTGTTTGGTTGTTAATTTTACCGAAAGCTTTCTCCAGGTCTAGGGACACTAGATCAGTGAGTTTTCTTTTTCCAACATTTGATCCTATCCTATTATCTATTTCTTGTAGGGCTGTTATAGTGCTTCTCATCTTTCTGAAGCCGTGGATCTGCTCGCCAAGATTGTTTTCAGTGATCCAACAGATTTGTTTAGCTACTATTCTCTCAAGTACTTTTGAGAGTACTGGAAGCAGTGATATAAACTTAAATCCATTAAGCTACGAGTGGTCCTTCTCTGGTTTCTTCAGGGGTATAATTTCAGCCATTTTCCACGCCTGTTGGATTTAGCCAGAACTAAGGACATTATTGTATAATCTGAGAAGTCTGTTTGTGAGTTCTTTTCCTGCTTTCTTGATCATGTTGTAAGTGATTCCGTCTAGGTCTGGTGCTGTACCTTTTTTATGGTTTAGAGCTGATTTTAACTCATTCATCGTTATCTTGTTATTTGTGTTGTTGTTCGGAGTATTATATGTTCTATTATATTGTGCGAATAGGTTGGGTCTGTTTCTATTGTTTTGTTCCTTGTCAATTGAATTGGCAACTCTTACCAGTTCTTTTTCTTGGCTGATTTTATTAGTGCTTTGAATGCAGCGTTTACCTTGGTCAATTTTATTTTGATGTCTTAGTTTTCGGGAGCGTTTGTGCTGAGTTTGTACAATTTCTTCCTTTCCGTTTGAGCTACTTTTACCTCTTTGTTGTACCAATAGGGTTTGTTGTTGTTAGATTTTTGGTATGCCCTCGGAATCGAAATATTTCCTGCTGTTCTCAGTACTTTTGTTAGAAGAGCTGCTTCTTTGTTTATGTTGGTAGTACGGGGCAGTTTCTTAACCTTCACCTTCTTCTTTGAATCTGGCTCTTCTTTTATTAGATTCTGTGGAGTTTCTTTGATTATTTAATAGTTCAATACTTACTACTATCGGGCTGTGGTCTGTGCCCATGGGGTTGTAGACTGTTTCCCATGAGGTGCGTCTTGCTGTTCTTTGGTCAGCTATTGTGATATCAGGACAGGTTAGTGTTCCTCTGGTATTTCTTAACGTGTAACTATAGAGGCTGTTTAGTATTGCGAGGTGTTGATTGTCGTACAACCATTTTTCCACGATGTTTCCTCCGACTGTGGTCGTGCTGTTACCCCATGTCATACTACGGGCATTAAAGTCGCCCAGTATAAAGCATGGATCGCATTGCTGGTTCATCCAGTTCTTTTCTTGTAAGTGTTCTGTTGTGATCCATATGATGTTAGTTATTTGTGTTTCTTTCATACCTGGGATCCCGGGTTTAATGCTGATAGCATCAAATGTTGTATTTATTAGCATTTCTTGAAATCTAATATCATTTCTAATTAGATTTTTGTCTTCTTCTTAAGTTTTGTGTTTGTTTCTATTGTATTTGTTTTTGTAAATTCTTTTGTTTCCATGTTTATGTCTTCTATTGTGTTTATTGATTCAGTTTCTTTTATATTTGTTTCTTTATTTTCTTGTTTATTGTCAGTTTCGTTTTTCTTTCTTTTATTTAAGTTTTGTTGTTTTTCGTTTATTTGTACTTTGGTTTCGTTGAATTGTTGTTGGTTCTGTGTCTTGTTTTTTGTGGTTTTGTGTTATTATATTATATATAGTTGTTTGGATTATCGGTGTTTCATTGATGATTTTGACTGCCTCTTTGCGTGTGATTTTTCTGTCTGTCTTCATTTTAATAATTTGTTTTTCTCGCTTGTATATGGGACAGTTTCTATAGTTTCCTGCGGGGTCTGTGTTTGGTAATCCTGTTTGATCACAGTTTATGCATTTATATGTTTTGCAACTACTTACGTGATTTTTCACTTCGTTTTTGTTTGTGTCTTCTGCACAGTTTACGCATTTAGGCATGGTAGCTACAGTGCTTTGCTCTATGATTTAGACGTTGGCAATTTGCACAGCGCATGGACGCGGAATAGTATCTTCTTACTTGTAAAAACAGAAAGCAGATTTTGACCTCCTTTGGTAGATCAGTCGTGTCGAAGGTGATGTTTATCCTCCCGTTGTATTGTTCACTTGGATTTTTATCTGTCTTTCTGTTTTTGAAGCGATATATGCTTACTATATTTGAATTTTTTGCCTTTAGAGCAGTCACAATTTCGTTGTTGGTAAGGTCAATAAGGTCTCTTGAATATATTGTACCTTGACTCTGATTTAAATGGTTTAAGTAATCTATTTTCACGTTTATTCCCCAAGTTTGCCTATTTTAGTATATTTCTCCGCTATTTGTTTACTTGGAACTTCTAATACCAGGTTTCCTTCTCTGTTGTATTGAGCCTTGTATTGCTTACTTATTTGTTCGAGTAGTTTCTCAACAATTATTATGTTATAATTTCTCATAACCTTGTTACCATAAAAGCCTCAGAATATGGTGAAAAATTTTGACCTCCCATAATTTTGGAGAGACTTATTTATTATTTTCCCTGAAAATAATAGTAAGTCCGTGCTAAGAAATCGTTAGAGTACAGTAAAAGTTATTTATTTGTTTATTGTCTTGATTATTTTTTACTAATAAAAAATAAGAAGACTTAGTTACTTTTTATTCCAATATAATTGCACAAAAATGCAAAAATAGCAAAAAAATAAAACTTTTGCTTGAAATGGTTATACGGAAGATTCACACCGGCAAAAAAGTTTTGCTCAAAATTGTTGCACTGGAGATTTTGATCAAATTAGTTGACGGGAGATTTAGTTCTTTAGTTCTTTTTTGTTTTATTTGTTTATATTTTTGTTTTTAATTATAAAGTTTTTTTAATTTTTGTTATTTACCATTTGGTCTTAACAACAGGTGCTTTTTTTGCTATATTGTTTTTTTTGACCTAACTGTATTATATTAATTTATTATCAAAGTGATTTATTTTATATATTTTTTTTTTTTTATTGATAATTTTTTGTTTTTTCAAAACACTTCTTCACACTTGAAAAGTTGATGAAAGATTGCTAAGAGATAATTTTATATGAAATATTTCAGTAAAAATTGATAATTATGAAATTAATTAATATTGTTTTATTTTTTATATAGAATGGATATTAGTTAAATTTTGCTTCAATCATAAAATATATATTAAAATGTTTCTTAAAAAGGGGTATTTGAAATCTCACACAATATTTCTAATAAAAAATTTTAAACAAGGAATTTTATTAATTAATTTTCTAAAATTTATTTCTTTTTAGAGAAATTTTGGTTGGTTTTGAAATGATTTTTCCTGAAATTATAAATTTCTAATGCTAATTTTAAAAATATTTTACTTTTTAAAGAAATTTTTATAGGCTAAAGTTTTAGGATTATATAGATTGATTAGTTGATGTTTTTCAATTAAATTTGATATCAGATTCAGATACTAGAAGCGAATATAGCCACAAACGGTAGATTGTTTCCTATTAATACTTGCACTGTAGCCAAACAGACCTGGCCTATAATAAATCTTAATCGATTAATTAGACTATTATTCCTAAATCACTGCAATGTTGGTAATGTAAGAGTTTTAACGGGATTCATGTCATATGACTTTTGCAGAAGCTGAAGTATCTCGAATTTTGAAAAATGAAGAGGAGTAGGAATCCAGTCTTTCATTTATTGTGTTAATACTGCTCTAGAAAGAGAAAGTTTCCTGGCAAATAACCTTTTCGATTTGTCAGAGGTGTTCTTATAAATAATTTACTCTGCTTTGTAATAAGCTGCCAACAGTTTAATTAGGGTGAAAACTGAAACAAGGCATCACAATTGACCTGAACTGGTTTAAGTGTTAATCTAAAGCCACTTTCTGCCTACCTATCTAGATGCATTATAATTTTAAAATTTAATAATGTCCGAAACAGAACTTTACATAGACAACTTCTGATATATTTTTCCAATTTACAAATCTTTATTGTTTATACCTCATAGAAGTTTTTTTTTAAAGGCAAGAAAAAAGTTTTACAGTATAAGATAAACATTCACATAAACTACGTGATTTTGAATATAGTAATATCAAATATGTATAATGTATAAATACTCATTATTCTATATTTTTTGGAATTTGTTTTCTTTTTCTTTGCTTTACTTTTTCTATAACACAAAATTGATTTTGTTGTTATTTTCTTCTTTTCAGCGCCCTCTGAAGCCCTTCTAGTTCAGAATCCTTCACAAGCATTTACATACATATTTCGGAAAAAGTTTAACTCTGATTTTGAATCCACCTCTAAAACCCTTCTAATTCAAAATCCAGCATATGCATATACATAAATATAAATGCACATATTATATACATTTATTTTTTTTTAAAAATCAATATGGCAACATTATTTCTTCAAATGGAATGAAAATTCACTAAAAACTAGTCGTTTTACAATTTATAAAAAATCCCATTGATTATATTATAATAAATTTATAGAATTAATTTAGTGTAAAAATATTATAATACAAAATTAATTAACAAAATCCATCTATATTTAGATGGATTTACAATTATATATGTATATAACTGTTATGTAATACATAACAGAAATTAAATAGAAAATTCAAAAAAGCCATTAAAATAAATAAAACATAAAATATTTTTTTTGTCTTCAATCATTTTAACTTTATTAACTATTTAACCCTAAAGTACTAATTTTCTTTTTCAGATGTTAATACAGATATTAGTCGAATTGACTAACATTCCGATATGTCCTTGTTTGACAGAGTTAATTTTGTTTTTGTTCTCCAAAAATTTTGCTATTCCGTACACCAAAAGGTAAACAAAAAGTTATTAAACATATTCTTATAATTTATAAATTATATTCATTATTAAGACTAAAAAAATAAAAAATAACAAAAATAGCAATTCGTAATTTACGGATTGGGATTTAAGTCATATTTACCAATAAATAAAGGCGTTTTGACTAATATGCTCTTTATTACTTGAAAATTAAAGCACTTACCTAATAAATATAGCAGATGAATACTGAAATTACAAAAACGAGGAAGAATACAGTTGCCTTTGTCAACTCTTAGATACCCGTACGAACCGTCAGTAGGTTCATAACCTTCTTAACCTTCCACATAACGATTATCAATCCAAAACTTTTCCAAATATGCTACAGTACCATTTAATACTAAGCGGCATGTGTATAATAATTTATACTATACATAATATGTATTATATATCATTCATTCATCAGTGACATATAAAAAACATGAGTTATATAAGTATGTATACTAATATCATATAAATATAAATTTTTCAAGTAACAGTTATATTTTTTATTTATTTAATTTTTTTGTACTACGCATCATTCTCAACAATTTCAAATTATCGGGTAAAAAAAAATTCAAAAATTTTTTTAGAAAAATTTAGAAAAATGAAGTCACACTTTCGTCAATTTTAGCAACCCTGTTTTATTAAGAAAAGTTAACATAGCAACCCATTTTATTAGGAACAGTTGTTAATAGAAATAAAAATATAATGTTGGAGCTGTAATTTTTGTATATTACTTCAAAAAAATTTGGACAGGTGTTTAAAAATAAGCAATTTTTTAATTTTTGACCCCATACTGCTCCGAAACGGAAGGCGATCAAAATATTTTCTGAAATGACACATACTTATTTTCAAAGACCTAACTTCTCTCAAAATTACAAGTTTTAACTTTCCGTTTGGAAGATATACCTGTGTTATAACAACTTAGAGCTTTTGCGAACTTTGGGGAGCTGTAGCTTTTAAAGTGGAGCTACAGTAAAAAATTGTTAAAAATAAATTAACATTTTTATGATATCTATCAGCAGTTAAAATTTCATGGCTCCATTTGAAAAAAAATGTGGGGATCTAAAAGTTAGGTGTTCGAGAACTACCCGAAGTTTTCGTTGGATCTCAACCAAAAAAAATAGGAAACCTACAAATTATTGTAAGAATATTTTGTGTTAATTTCAAGACTCTAGCTTTCTTAGTTTTTGAGTTATCTTGCTGACGGATAGATGGGCGGGCGGACAAAGCTTAATCGACTTGGAATTTGATTCTGATCCGATCCAGACCTTTGAAGGTATATTTAGCTAACTTATTTCGAGGTGTTGTAAATGGAGGAGCAATTTGAATATACCCGATCCTTATCGTACGGGTATAAAAATCAGGACTATTCATTAGAGAATTACTGAAGGAGAGTAAAACATTTCTTACGTATTAGTTAAATGAACTAACATAAGTTTCTAACATTTTTTTAGAAGAGGTACTTCAATTTTAGGACGTTGGATGTTCAAAAATTAAAAAAAAAGTGTTTATTAATTTCTGTCTGCCATTTTGAAGGTATAAGAGGTTAACAATTGAAAATTAGTTAATGTAAGACATCTAGAACTTGGACACTAATATAAACTTTTAAAAGTTAAAGTATAAAAAAACCTAAATATCATATTTTTACATAAATATCTCCAGTTGTTTGTTAAATACTTTTTTAAATGGTTTACTTAGAGAAAGAACTATGGAAAGTGTCCCTTGATTTTTTATAGTTCCTTCCTAGAAAAAATTCTAAGAAATTTTACAAATTTTAATGCTTTTTTGGTATTATTATAATAATTATTATAAAGTTCATTCTCATGACTTTTGGCAAATATGCGTTTCCACAACTTTTAGTCTTATATAATGGTCTAAATTTTGTATACTGCTTTATATGTTGTCTTATTTTTGTCAATGTTAATGTATTTTTTTTCATATATAATAAAAAATTAAATATTTATATTAAATTAACCATTATTAGTTAAACGTAGAGTTGCTGAACATACAGGATGTTATAGCGATTTATTAGTTGATGATTTAGTACCATGTTTACGTACAAAAAGTATTGATGAATTATTACAAATAAAAATTGATCAACCCAGGTTAGTTATATTATATATCTAATTTATTTATAACTTTATTTTATGATTTATTGTTCATGTTTATTACCTACTTTTATTCTACTCGGGTTCACTAGTTCATATAAATCATAATTGGTTCAGCTCTGAAAACAAGGAGTTAAAAATTTGGAAATCTTAAACATGAATAATTTTTAATGTGAACTTTATCTAAAATCTATTAATAAAGCAATTAACTATTTATATTGCCCTTAATCAACTCGATCATACATATATATAACACCAGAAAACACACATCTTTTTTAGTTGAAAGTGCAAAGCTGAATAATTTTGAGCATACAGTAAACCGCAAATGATTTTTTTTTTGTTTTTTTTTATGTATTTCTCTGTCACATAAATGTGGAATTACACAGCCTTTCAAGAGTTCAGGAGTGCCTGTAAATGTTGTAAGGGGGAATAACTCTTACGACGTGTGTGGTATTCGAATCCACACTCTCTCATTGTTTACAGCGTATTTTATACGCTCTTAACAACTAGGCCACCGAGGACCCCTCAAATGATGAAAAGAGCATAATATGACATAAAGTAAATCTCTAAAACCTTTTCCGAATTGTTTTTATTCTTAAATGGTGAATTTCATAGAATAGAGACCAATTTTGACTTGCATATTATTTAAGATTAGCTCGCAGCAAGCAGGAATATAAAGATTTTAGTAAATTTTATTCATCCAATTCTGAAGACAAACGTTTTTACAAATCCAAGAATAACATTTCCAATAATGTTATATATCTGAAATAATAATATTATCATCAATAAAGAAGTAATTAGTCTGGAATGGCATTTCATTGTGAACATAAATCAATATAATATTTTGAAAAGGAACTCTTCTTCAAAAGCAAATAAATAAAAGCAAATAAATAATTTGAATTAAAATTAAAATTTTTTTTTAACTTAATAATTGCGTAATTCTCTAAAAAATATGCAATTTACACTTTTGCGACAATTTTTATAAACCATAATTTTAAAATTTTTATTTATCCTTAACTTTTTCTAATACATACAGACATACTGTAAATATAAGAAATTTAAAAATTTAATAGAATAAATTTTATTATGCTAAATCTGTTTTTCAATAAAAAGATATAATATGTATAATAAAATAAACTAAATTTTCCGGTAAGTCTAAAATCTTAAATAGATTTATATATGACTGATGGTTTAAATTTTTTTTTGTTTTTATCATTATGTTATTACTAAGCATTTTATTTAATACACAAACCGCAGTATTTGTATATTGGTTTTTCCTTGCATAATATTAATATTATCCTTTTGTTTTTAATTAATCCTTTGAAAAGAATTTAGTTAATATTTCAATAATTATAGAATATTTATTATTATCTAAAATTCCAAGAGATAATTTTATAAGAAATATTTTAGTAAAAATTGATAATTAAGAAATTAATTATTATTTTTATTTTTTAAATTGTAACATAAAAAAAAAAAACTGTTTGGCTGACATAAAGCGCATACACAGTTTTATAACCTGAATTGATCGTTTAGGTACAGTATTAAAGGTAAGATGTATAAAATGCATTATACGATCACGTTGCAATACGTCACGTTCCGCGTGATTAAATAAACATGCATTAGAAAAACGAACATTAATATTCTTTCTATAGTTTGTCTTCTAAGCGATAAGTACTGTTGCTACAAATAAATAAATTAAATAAAAGAAGAATGAGTTTAATTTAAAACTTAAATGGCGCGGTCGGTAAACAAGCAATAATACAGTTACAGTGTATTAAATTTTTTATAATACAGTTACAGTGTATTAAGTTTTTTATAATACAGTTACAGTGTATTAAAATTTTTATAATAACAGTTACAGTGTAATAAACAACTTTTACAGTTAAAATGTACTAATAATGCATTAACTATAAAACAACAAAAAAAAAATTAAAACAAAAACTGAATATTACATAAATAAACTACAATTAAAAATAATTTTATTTTAAAACTAAAATAAAAACAAGGTAGAATGTAAACCAACGGTTTTTAAAAACGCACATTTCCAAAACACAATACAAACTGCACAAAAATTTGAAAATTTAAAAAATAAAATTTAAGAAATTTTTTTTAATAAGAAAATATGTGAAAATAAACCTTTTCTGGAATTTTGAGAGGCTGTAAATCCGGAACCCTTTATAACTAAAAAACCGTTAACACACGTAAAAATATATTACTGGAGCTTTAATTTTTATGTCTTGTCGACGAAGAGGTGCAACTCTGGTTACAGGTGCCTAAAAATAACAAATTTTCAATTTTTCAATCCTAATAGGTACCTCTTAACAGGGAGTGGTGTAAAAAATTATTTTAAGGAAACTTATACTAATTCTAAAAGAACTTTCTAGTCTCAAAATTTGAGGTTCCTATCTAAAGGCGTGCCGGAGTTATGAAAAAAGAAATTTCATTCAAAATGTGGTTTTCACATAATGATAAATTGAAGTAGTAAATTACAAAATATTGGATAATTTTGATATGGTTTTACGTAGATAATAAAATTTCCAGTCTCCTGGCACTTTTAGATTGCAAAACTATTACGCAGAGCCTGAGATATTTACATCTGAAAATGGGGCTTTTTCGCAATTTTAAAGAGCTGCAACTCTGGAACCCTATATAACTAAATTAAACCTTTAACACACGTTAAAATATATTACTGTAGCTTGAATTTTTATATCTCTTCGAAGTAAAATGTATACAGGTTCCTAAGTTACAGGTGTTTAAAAATAGCAAATTTTCAATTTGTAAGCCGTAATAGCTGATAAACAGGGGGTGGCCCAAAAAAATTTTCGGAGCAAACTTATACTAACTCTAAAAGTTCTTTCTTGCCTGAAAATTTCAAGTCTCTATCTGAAAGCGTGCCGGAGTTATGAAAGTAGAAAAATCATACAAAATTTGGTTTTCACATAACAGTAAAGTTAAATAAATTTAAAAAAATGTATAATTTTGATATTATTTTACAATGTTAAAAAAAATACCTGTCGCATGACGTTTTCAGATTGGAAAAATCTTAAGCATAAGATATATGCATTTAAATATAAGGCTTTTTCAAAGTTTGAGGAGCTGTAGCTCCGTAATGGATGTGGCTACATCAAAAAGTTGTTCCACAAAATTATTTTTTTTATGAGACCTACCCATGGTTTAAATTTTTTTTCTCTATCTTTAACGGTGTAGAACTTATGTAAACAGACGGACGGACGAACGGACAGAGTGAAACTAATAAGCACATTTTTTCAAAATTTTGGAAATGTGCTAATTTAAAATAAATAAAAGTAAAATAAAAATTAAAATAAATTTGAACTGTTTTACAAACATAACCAAAAACAAGTACAGATAAAGTAAAAATGTTTGAATAAAATAAATAAAATTCTATACTATAACAAAAAAAAAATTATTTAATTTTAAAACAAAAATAAATTTTCACTGTTTTAAATAAATTTTAACCATAAAAGAAATTCAAAAATCAATTTCTACTGTCAGCAAGACGAACAACGCTAATCCTGTACATCGGTAAATCTGGCAATGCACCTAGGGAACAACATTAACGCAAATATCTACATTTTTATAAGAAAAATATTATAAGTTAAATTAAATTAAGTTAAATTAAATTTTATTTAATTGTTAATAGCAAAAATAAATTGAAAAACAAAAATAAATTAAAATTAGCTTAATAGTAATAGTAATAAAAAAAAAAAAAATTAACAAAAAAGACATTTTTTTATCCTTGTTAAGTTACATTAAATTTTATTAAATCATTAACAGCAAAATAAATTGAAACACAAAAATTAATTAAAATTAGCTTAGAGTAATGAAAAAAAAAAACTGTCAAAATGTTTTTGTAATTTTTTATTTTTTTTTATTGTAATATAATTATGGATAATTTAAGTGTATCAGAAAAATTTAAACTAGCATCAAGTAGCTTAAATTGCGTGGCGATAAAAATTCATTGTTAAATTTTATTAGAAGAATAGAATGCTTAATTCCTTGACACCTTCGAAAATGATTATAAACGTTTATTATTAGGGCTTATTAAAGATAAAATAGTAGGTAATGCGCGCAGAACTCTAATTATTAACAGTGAACCCGAAACATGGGTTGATCTCAAAGCCACTCTTATCAGAAATCATAGTGAAAGTAATTCTAAAGAAACATTAATAGATAAAATAAGATGGTGTAGGTGTAATTCAACAATTGATAATTTTTTTCAAAAAATTAATACTCTATTATGTAGACTAAACAAAGCGTATCTTTTAAAAGGCGAAGGTAATGCAAATGAAATCACAATTAATTCGAGAATATCTCTACATACACTTAAACACGGTATGCGGTTACATACGGTTACAGAGTCGGTCAAAAGTGTCCTTGAAAGTAGAAAACCTGCAACATTAACCGAAGCACATAAAATAATTCAAGAAAATGGTTATTTAAATTATACGCATAATAAATCTAATAAAAACAGTAATTTTAAAAATAACAAAAGGTGTTTTTTTATAATAACTCTAACAACCATAGAACAAGCTTTAATAATAATAATAATAATAATAATAATAATAGCCACGTAGTAAAAATTATCGGTTCAATATTAATCGTAATTTTAACAATAATAACAATCACAGAAATCCAGAACCTATGGACATTGCTACTAACAATACTATACAAAGGAGATTGCCATCAAATCTAATGGTAAACACTCAAAGTAGACAACACAGTTACAGAAATAGTGAAAACTACCGGTCCAATAATAGTCAAAACTACCGGTCAAATAATAATAGCAACCACCATGACCATGTCATGTACATTGCCACAAATGAAAATGCCGAATTACAAAATTTTCGTATAGAGGGACAAAACAACTACCCTATTTAATAATAAATACACCCGTAAGGAAACTTAAATTTATTATAGATTCTGGTGTTGAATTCAGCATAATAAATCCTAATATTTGTAACCCAAAATGGAAAATAACTTCTCCTTCTTACACGTTTAAGGTACTAAACCTGAACGTTCAAACAAATTCTCAATACAAAGTCCCATTATTTAAAGAATTTAACGAACCAAACCATTATTGCAACTTTTTAGAATATAACTTTCATAATGAATACGATGGTATATTAGGAAATAACTTGGTAAAATTGAATGCTATTATTAACTATAAGAATAGATTATTAATTACAAACAAAGCTAGTATTCCAATATTTCTAAATAGAAATGAGGAGAATTATGCGAATCAATGTTAGAATGTTAAATATTTAGAAATTTTTAATAGTGAAATAAATCGACAACAAATATCGGAAAAAATTTTTGCGAGCCACTTAAAATGGCATGGCGAAATTAAAATCCCTTTTATATTCGTATAAGGAAATATTTGACGAAGATGGTGATCATTTATCATTTACGAATATAGATAAACATAGAATAATAACCAAAAATGACATTCCTATTTATAATAAATTGTATAAATACACCGAAATCTTCCACGATGAAGTGGAAAAACAGATCGAGAAAATGCTGGTACAAAAAATAATTGTTCCAAGCAACAGCCCATATATTTCTCCTATATGGAAGGTGCCAAAGAAAGTAGATAACAGTGGACAGCAAAAATGGCGTATAGTTGTCGACTATCGAAGACTAAATGATCAAACAATAGACGACAAATTCCCAATTACGAATATGGAAGCCTTATTCGACAAGTTGGGAAAATGCAACCACTTCACCACGTTGGATTTAACATAAGGCTTCCATCAGATCGAAGTCGATTACCATGATAGAATGAAGACAACATTTTCGACCACTAATGGTCATTATCAATTCACAAGAATGCCGTTCCGACTTAAAAACTCTCCGGCGACTTTTTAAAGATTAATTAATTATGTCCCTTAAAGAATACATAAATAAGACTTGTGTCGTGTATTTAGACGACATTCTTATATTTTCCACAAATTTTAGTGAACATTTAGTATCAACTCGTAAAATTTTTCAAAAATTAAAAGAATATAATCTAAAAATACAATTTGTCAAATGCCACTGTTCTAATCAATCCACAAAATTTTTGCGGCACATAGTAACTAAGAATGGCATTAAGCGTGATGAAAGTAAAGTAGAAACGATTAAACTAATGAAATTACCAAGGAACATATCTTTTATGATAAAGCAATTCTTGAGAATCACAGGGTATTACAGAAAATTTATCAAGGATTACTCTAGAGTAGCCTACCCCCTAATCAAGTATTTGAAAAAGAATGTAAAAGTAAATGTTCGAGATAAAGAGTATATTAGTGCTTTCAATAAATTAAAGGTATTATTAATGAACGACCCTATTTTAAAACGTGTCGATTTTAATAAACCTTTCACTTTAACAACCGATGCCTCTCAATTTCCTTTGGAAGCGGTCTTAAGTCAAAACAATCACCCAATTTGTTACGCGTCACGCACCTTAAACAACCATGAAATCAGATACTCAACAATTGAGAAAGAACTATTGGCAATCGTGTGGTCAGTAAAATACTTTAGAACTTACCTTTACGGAAGAAAATTTATTGTACGTACTGACCATAAACCACATGTATGGTTAAATAACATAAAAGAGCCAAAAATGAAACTTCAAAGATGGAAGTAAATGTTAAATGAGTACGATTTTGAAGTAAACTACTTAAAAGGTAAAGAAAATAATGTGGGGGTTAGTCCATCAGATACATAAACAAAGACGAACAAAAATCGTGTGATCATAAGACAACACCGTTAAATGAAGAAAATGAAATATTAAATAACGAATTAGACAATTATAGTGACATTGGCATCTTGGACGTTGAAGTCATGTATGTAGGTGGTACTAATATGAATAATAATAGCAATGGTAATGAAATTATGTCGACTACAGGAACAGTTCACAGTGCAAGCGAAGACGGCTTAAGAATAACAGATAACTGTATAATATTTACAAAAACCAAATTTATCTAAATTATGGTAATAAAGGTCGTAACCAAAATTATACTAAAAATATGTCAAAATCTCATTACAGTTCATGAGAATTCGAATTTGTTAGAAATAATGAAGAGGGTCTTAATCGATAAAGAATTAATCTGTCTCTATTGTGAAAAGAACGAATTATTTATAAAATTCTAAAATCTTTACATAAAACATTTTAGCAAAAATAAAAATTTAATACTGTATAAATCTAAGATCAAATTAACTAATATAATAGATTATAACGAAATGATCACGATAATTAAAGAAAAACATTTAAAACACAACCATAGGGGTATAAACGAAATATTTTCTGAACTAAAGCAAAAGTTGTAATTCAAATTTGTTAAAATTAAAATAAAGTTAAAAATGTTAAAATTGATAACCGTATTCATTAACAGCTGTGAAATTTGTCAGTTAGCTAAATTTGATCGACAACCAGCCAAAATTTCTCTTAAAATTACTGAAACTCCTAATAATTTTAACGGCATAGTTCACATGGACATATGGTTTCCATGTCGCAATATCTTGTATCTGTCAACTATTGATTAATTTAAAAAATATGCAACACTGCAAATTAAACGACAGAACATGGATTTCGATTTTAATCGCTTTGAAAGAAAGAATCAGATTTTAGGTAAAATGAAAAAGCTGGTATACGATAATGGAAGATGTATGCTACATAGTGCATTAGAGCTATTTCTACGAGAAAACGAAATAAACAGACACACAACAACCGCCCATAACAAAGCCGGTAACTCAGACATAGAGAGATTACACGGTACTTTAAACGAGCACCTGCGGTTACTAAGACTTAACAAATATAGACGAAAACTTAGACTGTAAAGAATATAAAATAATAATAAAGTACAATAATACAACTCACTCTACAACTGGACTACGTCCACTTGATTTTTTGATAAAGAACTATGATAGGATTGATATCAAAACACCAGCGGACAAATATAGAATAGAAAAAACAATGATATTTTATATATTAAAAATAATATTAATTCAATTTTTAGTAACTACTAAAATTGTTTTAACTTTAAATATTAACAATGTTTTACATCAAAAACATTTTTTTACAAAAACTTTTACACAAAAGCACACAAATTACATTACTAAACACTTTAGATTAAATTTTTTAACAATATATTTTTATATTACTAACTTACATATATTTTTACATGCATACTACATATTAAACTACATGCAAAGCATACTAAAATAATACATTATTTTTTATACAATTTCAATTATTATATTTATTTAGTTTTAACTAACAGAAATACTTTATTCTTTAATTTAACAATTTTCAATTTAAATAGCCAGTTAGTTTCCTTAGAAATTTTAATTAACAATTTACTTATTAATTACGTTAATTTACTAATAAAAAACACAATTATCTTAGAATTATCTAAAATACAAATATTATATTGTTTTCTAACTTTACTAACTAAAAAAAGGTTAGGTAAAAGATTATTTACTACACTTTTCACTTTAGTAACTACTTACAATTATGTAATTTTTATTTTTACTTTAATTTACAATTTTAATTTTATTAATAATTCACTTGGTACAATTTTAATCTTATTTCTTATAATTAATTATTATATTTATGAATATTTTATTCACATAAGAAAGCAAAATTCACTTAAATTAAAACAAAACACATATTATAATATTTGCCCTTTTGGTACCTCATAATATTTATACTATAAACCTAACCTATTAATTTTTTATGATTTACTTTTTATTTACTTTTTCATTTTTCGATTATAATTTTTATAATCATGTGTCAAATCATGTGTCGAAAAATTATTATTTTTTTTTTATTTTTTCAACAATTACTTTTGATTTTTTTATTATTTTTCAACAATCAACAACAAATTGAATTAATTCTTAATCTAATTATTTTTACCGACCGCATACATTAATGTATAAGGTAGGTATTGTTTTCATACTAAAAATTTGTGCCCGAGATTTTCGCAAAAATGCACTATTCCGGTGTGGAGAAGGCTGTAAAAAAATTTTCAGCATGATGTCCGTCTGTTTGTGTGTGTGTGGGTGTGTGTGTGGGAATGTCTGTGGGCACGTGTAAAGCTTAAACGACTAAGCGGAATTTTTTGAAATTTCATATTTAAGGTCTTGACGTAAATATCTCGGATTGATAAGCTTTTGGAGCAAATCGGACAACCGCAAGTGGTAGTTTACTAGTGTACTTTTTAAGTTTTTTACGAATATTTCGTAACAGAAAAATTTTGTGAGAAAAATTATTAAGAAAAAGTTGTTACACAAGTAAAGAGGAACAACTTTGCCATAGAACACTTTTTGATCCGACTAACTTTAACTTTTATTTAATTTTTTTTCTAAGTCCAAATTTCATACGTAACACTCCATATGAATTTATATGAACAATTTTTTTTTGTTTTTTTTTTATATCTCTAAAAAATTTTATACATACATATGTATGTACTTATATCTATGCCAATGCATATTATTCATTTGTTGATGACATAAAATTAAAACGGTAAAATTTTTGTTAGCAGATTTAATATTAATCTTATGTTTGTTTTGTATTTGTTTACAGCTTTTATTATTTTTTACTTTTAATATTATTTTTTGAATGAAAAAAAAATCATGTATCTACATTACAATAATAATAATAATAAATGGATGTATGAATGAAAAAAATCATGTATCTTCATTACAATAATATTATTTTTTGAATGAAAAAAAAATCACGTATCTACATTACAATAATAATAATAATAAATGGATGTATGAATGAATGTACATATATTTTTACGATTTCATTGCATATAATTATTTTTATTGAATAAAACAAAATGTTATTAAATTATTAGAAATTATTTTGCTTTGATATAAATTATTATGTAAAAAATCTATAAATTTTGGCATTCTACTTTTTGTGTAGTGGCGGTCGGTCCTGTGGTGGAGACAGCTGATTTTTTTTATTGATTTCGATTCTTATTCAATAATTACTCTTGTAATCCGATTATTTAGCTGTAATAATTGTTATATTATGGTTTGTGTATTTACTAAATTCCAACATTCCATGTTATGTTTTAAAATATGGTCTATGATATAGCAAACGTAAAACATTTATTAAACATAGATTATTCTACCCATTTTGATATTAGTAAAGAAAACCAAATGTACAAAAATTATTTTAACATAGCTTATTTAAATATTCAAAGCTTAGGAAACAAATTATATAGTGTAGAGGCTTTGATAAATAACAACTTTAAAAACCAAATTCATGTAATTGTACTTACTGAAATTTGGTTGCATATCACAGAAAATAAATTTTACAATATTGAAGGGTATAATGCTTATTTTGGGTATAATACCACTCTTCGCAAATTTTGACGAATTAGTTCTTAAAATGAAAGATATCATAAATATTAATACGTAAATTACTCCAATTAAAAATAATAAAAAGAAAAAGGCTTGGATCACTCAAGAAATCCTAAGTGAAATGAAAACAAGAGATTCACTGTTTAAATTTAAAAAAAAATACCCAGATGATTCCCATACGGAAATATTATACAAAAAACACAAACTTTTAGTTAAAACTTTATTAATCAAGGCAAAAAAAAAATATTTTTCTAATTTAATTATTAACAACTCCAATAATAGTAAGAAGCTTTGGAATTGCTATAAACACATTATGTTTAATTCCAATATTGTTAATGTAAAACAAACAATAAAAATAATACATCACAACTCCATGATACTAGAACGCGAAAATGATATTGCCACCGCCTTTAACGAGTATTTTTCGAATATTACAAAGGAAATAAGTATTCCCATTGATAGCATTGATCTTAATTATATAAACAAATTCAGAAGAAATATCTATACAAATTTCGACCTCTATCTTACTAATTTAGAAGAAATATCTAAAATTATTCAATCTCTGAATTCGGCAGCTGCCACGGGATACGATAACATTACCAAATTAATGAAACGATTTTCGCACCGTTTAGCTCCTGCTTTAATTACTCTTATTAATAATGCACTTCAATCTAATACTTATCCAAATTCATTAAAAACAGCTATCATTACACACGTGTACAAAGGTGGATTAGCAACCGACTGTTTGAATTATCGTCCGATCTCTGTATTATCTGGCTTGTCAAAAATTTTTGAAAAAATCATTCAAAATAGACTTAACATTTTTATTAAAAATAATCCTATACTAAGTGAAAAACAGTTTGGTTTTGAAGAAAAATCAACTACTACAGCTGCCTGTCACTTTTTAAATGACTTTATCTCAAAAAATATTGATAATGGTAAATTCGTTAGTTATGTATTTCTTGATATAAAAAAAGCCTTTGATTGCATTGACCACGATATTCTTCTATCAAAATTAAAGAAATTAAATTTCACATCAGGTCAGTTAAATTTTTTCAAAACATATCTTCAAGACCGTAAACAAAAAGTTAGAATAAACAATAGCTTTAGTATTGAAAAAACAATATCAAAAGGGGTTCTACAAGGATCGATACTAGGCCCATTACTATTTAAATTATATATTGATGATATCTCTCACCTGAAGTTAAAGGGTTGTATCCAGTTATTCGCAGATGATGCCGTAATTAAAAATGCCGAGGACTCTGAGGCGAATATGTATGCATTCATACAACATGATTTACTGTTAATTGAGGAATGGCTTACCAAGCATCGGCTTTTATTAAATTTAAAAAAAACTAAAATGTTATTGTTTGAAAATAAGACACATAGCTCTATAAACTCACTGCAGTATAATAATGTGAATGTAGAAGTTGTCAGAAATTTCAACTATCTAGGTCTAATACTTGACAGCAAATCAAATTGGAGTTCACATATAGAAAAAGTAATTAGAAATATATCTCCATACATATTCTTAATGAGGAGGCTACGAAAATTCCTTTCTGATCATTCAATATACACAATAAATGCATCATATATAAAATCTCACATTTCCTACCTTTTACCCATTTGGAGTAGAGCTCCACAAAATTATCTAAGCAAATTAGATATGATGCATAAAAAATGTGTCAAGTTTGCCCAAGGGCTGCCCATGTTACACCAATCTGATTCTATATACAATGATAAATATCTAAGCTTAAAAAATATTATATTATTTAAACTCTATAAAACTGCGTTTAAAATCATTCACAACCAACTAAAACATAACTTCATTCTAAATAGGAACGTAGACATACATAATCATAATACTAGGAATAGATCCAACTTCTACCTTTCTCTGTTTAGAACAACACATCTAAAAAATAATTACTTGTATAACTGTCGTAAAGCCTATAATGAACTGCCAGAACACCTGAAATTAATTTCTAACCTTAAATTATTTAAACAAAAAATAAAATCAACCTTATTTAGCATATAACATTTTAAAAAGACTACTAGAAATAGAAAAAAAATTATAATAATAATAATAATAATAAATATACTAATTACACTAATAAACAAACTAAAACACTAATTAATAAATAAACTAAAAACACCAAATAAGATTAAAAAAAAATAAAGTGTGAATTAATGGAAACTATAATATTAATAGATGTAATCTCTTTTCTTGTTTGTTAAATGATTAATTAATTGATATTATAAAATTTATAAGACCATACAGTATTATGCTAAGATCCTTGATTTATATAAAAAAAAAAAATTATTGTCATTTACATTCAAATCGTATAGATTTCTTTTATATATGAAATAAAGAAAAAAAAACAAATAGAATTAATAAATTAAATAAAGATAAAAACGCTAATTATCAGTTAACACCAAATTTAGTTAAAAATAGGTAAATCGAAAAATTAAACCAAAATTTAAAAAATTAAATAAGTTTAGAATAGATAATAATTATACTATAGATACTAGTAATAAAAGAAATACTAAATACACATATACACAGATGAAACGTAAATATAAATATCAAAATTAAGTTTTCTATTTTAGGATGCTGCATATTATACTGATTTTAATGCTAATTCATTCAGCAAGTATGCAAACTATGGATGTATCCCCAATCAATACGGAAAATGGGTATGCACTTTTTAAACTAGAGGAAATATTAGTTGTGAATTCCTTTAGAAAAATATTGCATCTAGTGAATCTAACAGAATACCAAGATTTGATAAACATAATCCAATCAAAGGTAAACTCGCTAAAATTAGAAACTTCGGACAGCAATAGTAAACTATTAAATAAAGAATTACAAGCCTTAAAGCACAATTATAACACAATAATCCCCCATGCCTATAAGAAAAATAGAGCAAAACGAGGCTTACAAAACATATTTGGAAGGGGATTAAACCTTTAAACAGGTAATATGGACGATGAAAACGCTAAAGAAATTTATGACCACTTAAGTACTCTAGACTTCAAAGTTAAAAATACTGTTAACCAACTAAATAAACAGGTAACAATCAATAACAATTTAATTAAGCATACAATTTAACGCACAACAAAAAGAACTAAACACCTCTCTATCGAACATAACCGTACAAAATAATAAAATACTAAGATTTTTTAACAAATCCTACTACGTTTTATAATACAAACTCAAGCATCTCAATATTAAATAATCAGATAAAAAAAATAACAGATATAATCTTGTTTAGTAAACTTAACGTTCTTGCACACAACATTCTTACCAAAGAAGAAATAGAAAAGTACAACATAACAGTGAATATACTTCCAAATATTCAAAGTAGCATAATGTTTAATGAAGAGTTCTTAAGTTCTTTGCCTCAATTTACGACAGAAAAATATCACAAGGCACTAGTAATTCCGTTCCCTAACAGAAAATTCGAGCAATTAAACTCGGATAAGATTCAAATTATTATAGAAGGTAATAACGTTTTTAAGCATACCGAATGTGTCCTGGTCATAAAAATGTTACAGCCTTATGGCAATTATTGTATTAAAAATTTGTTAAATATAAATAACGTTTGTTCAATTAAATACAATAATGTAACCTCAATTCAGAAAATATTTGATAATTTAATAATAACAAAAAATTTAGCTTTAACCAAATTAAAACAAAATTGTTTTACTCAAGAATTAGCTATAGAATATAATAAAATAATAAAATTGAAAGATTGTGAAATTAAGATTGGTAATTATTCTTTTAGTAACAAAATAGAAAAATTTATAGAAAGTAACATAATTCCAAAATATTACCATAATTTGACAAAAAATATAAACAATTTAACTTTAGAAAAATTATATTTAAATACAATAGAAAATAGAGAGCAAATAGAATTTATAGAATATAAGCATAAAACTGTAACGTACACAACTCTAGTTAAAAGCAGAGCTGCAAACCGTACCTAAACCCGAACCCAAACCGCTCTGGAACAAGCATTTTGACGAACCAGAACCCGAACCTGAACCCAGTAAATATTTGCATTTGGTGCAGGTTCACCATTTCATTCGCAATCAAATTCAACAATGTTTTTTTTATTTTAAACTGAGGATAAAAAAAATATAAAACAAAATAGTAAAATACTTTCATAGCCACATATTTGCGTACTGTGTAAGCACATGTATTATGCTTAGCAATTTAAATATGTATGTACCTAGTAATATACCTACTAGAAATATATGCAAGTAAGTAAATACAACTACAAAAATTATTTAGAGAGATAATATTCTACTTGTATATAATTTAAACATGTATGTATCTAGTAATATACCTACTAGAAATATATCTAAGTAAGTAAATACAACTTCAAAAATTATTTAGAGAGAGAATATTCTACTTGTATATCCAAATGTGCATTGCTTTTGGTATAGCTAGTCATAGTATACATATTCCATTCCAAATAGAAAGAAGTAAACACAATTTTGTTTTTGTTTTTTTCATGTTTCTTCAAGATTTTTTTCTCTATTTCTAATTTCTATGATTACTATGCACTTGCAAATAAAATAAAGCAAAAAATAATACATAAGTAAAATTAATAGATTTTGATTTGCAATCAATAATGCTGCACTTGTTATGTAGATTAAAAAATTTGAACCCGAACCCGGATCCGAACCCGGATCCGAACCCGGACCCGGACTGAACCCTCTAAAATTTTTCAGTTAGAACCCGAACCTGTACCCGATTTTTTGTGGGTTTGCAGCCCTGGTTAAAAGTATTGTAACTACTTTTGCTCTCATAATAATTTTAGTCAAGATGTTAAGAAAAACAAATAAACTTATTACCACTAATATTGAACTAAACGATCAATCAAAATTTATTTCAATTAAAAGAAATTAAGAAAGTTTCAAAAGATCAAGATCCATTTGCAGAGACTGCGAACTCTTAAAGGATGGAGGTGTAACATAAGAAAAAAACTGTCTGGCTGATAAAAAACGCATACACAGCAGTTTCATCACCTGAATTGATCGTTTACAGTATTAAAGGTAAGATGTATAAAATAAATGTTTATACGATCACGTTGCAATCCGCGTGATTAAATAAACATGCATTAGAAATAAGAACATTAATATTCATTCTATAGTTTGTCTTCTAAGCGATAAGTACTGTTGCTACAAATAAATAAATTAAATAAAAGAAGCATGAGTTTAATTTAAAACTTAAATATATAGAATGGATATTAGTTAAATTTTGCTTCATTCATAAAATATATATTAAAATTTTTCATCAATATGGGTCATTTGAAATCTCACACAATATTTTTAATAAAAAATTTTAAACAAGGAATTTTATTAATTAATTTTCCAAAATTTATTCCTTTTTTCTGAAATTATAAATTTCTAATGCTAATTTTTAAAATATTTTGCTTTTTAAAGAAATCTTAATAGGCTAAAGTTTTAGGATTATATTGATTAATTAGTTGATGCTTTTCAATTAAATTTGATATCAGATTCAGATACTAGTGGCGAATATAGCCACAAACGGTAGATTGTTTTCTATTAATACTTGCACTGTAGCCAAACAAACCTGGCCTATAATAAATCTTAATCGATTAATTAGACTATTATTCCTAAATCGCTGCAATGTTGGTAATGTAAGAGTTTTAACGGGATTCATCTCATATGACTTTTGCAGAAGCTGAAGTATCTTGAATTTTGAAAGAATGAAGAAGAGTAGGAATCCAGTCTTTCATTTATTGTGTTAGTACTGCTCTAAAAAGAGAAAGTTTCCTGGCAAATAACCTTTTCAATGATGATGATATTAAAAGTGAAATAGGTCATGTTGATTATGGAATAATTCAGGGAAGGTCTTTGGGACCAGCTTTGGGGGCTCTTTGGAAACTGCTTGTTATGTAAGCAGTTTCTCGAGTCTGAATCTAATAGGTAAAGCCTTCATGTATGCGGATGATCTTGTTGTAGTTTATGCAGAAAACAACCATTATAAATTGGATTAAACTGGTCGATGCACAAACTAACAGTTAATGTAAATAAGACCAAATACATGTTAGTTAAATGTAAAGATGTTAACATACCTATTTATTACAATAAAGCTCAAATCGAAAAGGTGCAAAAATATAAGTATTTGAGAATTTTGGTAGATTCTGAGCTAAACTGGAATCACCACATAAATGAACTTATTCGTAAAACAAGAAGAATAGCTGGGCTCTTCAGAAAACTAGAAAAAAGATTACCGCAGAAAATTAAAATGTCAATATACTATAGTATGCTTCATAGCACGTTGACGTATGGAATATGGGGTATATGGTGTAACACGTTCATTAAAAATATCAATAGTCTACAAATAATACAAAATAAAGCAATTAAAAATCTTTTTGAACTCGAAACTAGAACATTTTCCAACTATATCCATAAAAGCTACAATATATTATAAGTAAAAGATTGTAAAGAACTAAGCCAAATTATGCACATTCACAATATCATAAACCAGAATATCAAAACAAATACCAAAATAATTCCAAACAATGAAGTACACATATATAATACAAGAGGAAACAATCAACTGAGATATGAGACGGGTACAAATTTGAATGGGATTGAACCTATCTTAAATTCAGGTATCAGGCTATTTAACAACATACCATTAAGTATACAAAATTTATCCAGAAATCAATTTAAAAAACAATGTAAACAGTTATATATTTCAAAATATTAACAAATTAGTTTGTTCTGTTTTCCTATTTTTTTTATTTTTTTTTAACTTTGAACTTAAAGTACTAAATAATATTATTATGTAGGTATATAACTTAAAATAACATCTCGTTCTTTCTTTTTTATTTTATTTTCTGTTTTGTTTTTTTTTGCTTTTTTGTTTTTTGTTAATTACAAGATTAAAATATAATATCTAGATTTAAGCCTATTTTAATATTATTATTGCACTGATTTGAATTTAAGTGAATTTGATAAAAAAAAAAAAAAAATGTATACACTCATTGTATACACTCAAAAAATGTATAAGCTCGTACACTTCGCAGAGCTCTTTTTGAGAAATGAATGAATAAATAAAATAAATAAATAAAATTCTAATATAGGTACTTAAATCGCATGTAAACAAAAAATCTATTACTCTTGTTAACGTAAATATCAGATATCTACACATAACATACATATGGGCGTATAATGTAACAAACAAGAATTTAAAAATGATTGCCGTTTCTATGTTTGTTTGTTTCATGAAAGAGAAAAATGTATAAACTAAATGTATAACATTATATTGTGTTTGTATATAACATTTAGTTTTGTCTATATTGAAAAGGCAAAAACAAACACACACATGTCAAGGCAAATTTCATATTTTTATTTTACTCTGTAATAAAATTTTTTTGTAAAAATCTGTAATATCTTTGTATGAAAATTTTATTATTTTGCTAATTTAGTTATCTAATAAGTTATCTTAGCTAATTTAGAATCATGTATTGTCACCTGAATTTAAACTGTGTCCAAAATTTCAAATCTCTAGCTCAACGGGAAGTGTGTCTAAAATAGCTTGTAAGATTCCACGATTCTTTTAACCTTTCTTTAGTAAGTTCAATAAAAGCTGTTAATAAAATATAAAATAATTTAAATTTAAATTTAATTAATTGAAAAAAAAAATTATTTAATTGTTTTTTCTTTTTTTTTATTTTCAATTTATTGTCTTCAATTACCTCCACTATGATTTAAAAAAAAAAAAAATATCTATATTTCATAACCTTTTTTTTTATATTTTTGTTTCATTGTTAAAAAAAAATCTTTTGTCTTCAATCATTTTAACTTTATTAACTATTTAACCCTAAAGTACTAATTTTATTTTTTAGATGTTAATTTGGTTTTGTTCTACAAAAATTTTGCTAAGCTATTATTCGGTACACCAAAAGGAAAACAATTAAGTTATTAAACATATTCTTATAAATTCTATTCTTTATTAATACTAAAAAAATAAAAAATAACAAAAATAGCAATTCGTGCTTTACGGATTCGGATTTAAGTCATATTTGTCAATAAATAAAGTCGTTTTGACTAGTATGCTCTTTATTACTTGAAAATTAAAGCACTTACCTATCAGAATCAGATGAATACTGAAATTACAAAAAACGAGGAAGAATACAGTTGCCTTTGTCAACTCTTAGATAACCGTGCGAATCGTTAGTAAGTTCCTAGCATTCTTAACTTTTCACATAACAATTATCAATCCAAAACTTTTCCAAATATGCTACAGTACCATTTAATTCTAAGCAGCATGTGTATAATAATTTATACTACACATAATATGTATTATATATCATTCATTCATCAGTGACATATACGATATGTAAATAAACATGAGTTATATAAGTATGTAAACTAATATCATATAAATATAAATTCTTCAAGTAACCGTTATATTTTTTATTTATTTAATTTTATTTGTACTACGCAGCATCCTCAACAATTTCAAATTATCAAGTAAAATAAATGCAAAAAAATCGTTAAAAAAATTTGTTAGAAAAATTTAGAAAAATTATGTCACACTTTCCACAATTTCAAGGTAACTCTATATAATTAAGAAAAGTTGTTAATAGAAATAAAAATATAATGTTGGAGCT
The DNA here is from genome assembly GCA_947095535.1 of Poecilobothrus nobilitatus. Lineage (NCBI taxonomy): Eukaryota > Metazoa > Arthropoda > Insecta > Diptera > Dolichopodidae > Poecilobothrus > Poecilobothrus nobilitatus. The sequence goes on from OX352772.1 coordinate 109,003,284, forward strand.
TTAATTTTTGTATATTACTTCAAAAAAATTTGGACAGGTGTTCAAGTTACAGGTGTTTAAAAATAAGAAATTTTTTAGTTTTTGACCCCATACCGCTCCGAAACGGAAGGCGATACAAAATATTTTCTGAAATGGCTCATACTTATTTTCAAAGATCTTATTTCTCTCAAAATTTCAAGTTTCTAACTTTTCGTTTGGAAGATATACCTGTGTTATAACAACTTAAATATAGAGCTTTTGCGAACTTTGTGGAGCTGTAGCTTTTAAAGTGGGGCTACAGTAAAAAGTTGTTAATAATACAATTAATATTTTTATGATATCTATCAGCAGTTAAAATTGCATGGCTCTATTTCAAAAGAAATGTGGGGATCTAAAAGTTAGCTGTTCGAGAGCTACCCGAAGTTTTGATCGGATCTCAACCAAAAAAAATAGGGAACCTACAAATTATTGTAAGAATATTTTGTGTTAATTTCAAGACTCTAGGTTTCTTAATTTTTGAGTTATCTTGGTGACGGATAGACGGACAGACGGACAAAGTTTAATCGACTTGGAATTTGATTCTGATCCGATCCAGACCTTTGAAGGTATATCTAGCTAGCTTATTTTGAGGTGTTGCAAACGGAGGAGCAATTTTAATGTACCCGATCCTTATCGTACGTATATAAAAATCAGGGCGATTCATTAGACAATCATTGAAGGAGAGTAAAACATTTCTTACGTGTTAGTCAAATGAACTAACTGGGCGATTCATTAGAGAATCTTAATGAATCGCCCTGTTTACTTAGAAAAAGAGTTATGGAAAGTGTCCCTTAATTTTTTATAGTTCCTTCCTAGAAAAAATTCTAAGAAATATTACAAATTTTAATGCTTTTTTGGCATTTTTATAATAATTATTATAAAGTTCATTTTCATGTCTTTTGGCAAATATGCATTTCCACAACTTTTAGTATTATATAATTGTCTTAATCTTGCATACTGCTTTATATTATGTTGTCTTATTTTTGTCAATGTTAATGTATTTTCTTCATATATGTATAATAAAAAATTGAATATTTATATTTATAAAATATTTAACAGGAATTCAGTACAATAGAACTGGGTATGATTTATAATCAAGTCAAATATTATAAAACAATACAATTAAATATATACCTACAACTTAAATTTTTTATATTTTTTTTTATACTTAAATTTTTGTACACAGACGTTAGATTCCAATTTTAAATATACTCGTATAAAATTTGTTAAAGTCTTGTTAAAGTTTTTCCTCATATTTCCTTTTCTTTTTCTTTTATTTGTTTTAATTTTTTGTTTTTTTGAATACCACAATATTATTAAATTTACAAATTTCCTAATTCATAATTTAAAAATAATTTTAATATTTCATAAACCAAAGTAAATTTTCCTCATACTTACTTTCACTTCAAATACACAAATGCTTTAACAAAAAAAGGCAATATAAAAGCCAACGGTTTTAAAAGGCACATAAATATTATAAAAATTATTTTTTATGAAAGTTTGTATTTTTTGTTAGAATTTTTCATTTCAAAAATCAGTTTGAACATCAAGAGTAACTTGCTTCAATTTGAAGGAAACCCGATATAATTAAAATATAAATCTTTACCGATTGTAAAAATATAATATCAGAGCTGTGATTCTTACACAGGTGAGTCTTGGTTTGAGTCTTGCACAGGTGTCCAAGTTGCAGATCTCTAAATTTTTTGATTTTTGTACCCGAATAACTTTTAAACAGGGGTTCAATAAATTTTTGGAATTAACTTATGCGAGTTCTTAAATATCTCCCTGCTCTCACAACTTTAACATTCTAACTGTAAGTAGATACGGAGATACAGAGAAACCAAAATTTTAGGTCCTCCATATCTACAAATATAACAGTAAATTTAAATACTAAGCATTTAAAAATAGAGAAAATGAAGCTTAGTTGAGGAATGTAATGTAATGGATGGAGTAAAGTTGTTCTACAACATTATTTCTTTTATGAGACATATTCATTAAAATTATATTTCTCTATGTTTAACGATGTAGAACTTTTGTAAACCAATCAACGAACGTTCAGGTCGGCAAAAATCTTCAATCCAAACCCTCCTTGTGTGTGCCGACCGGAAATAATCACCAGCTAGGTGGTTAGGTACTAGGAGAAAGGTAAACTGAGTCTGTCTTTATGTTTCGTATTACTGACACCTCGGTTTTTACCGGAACCATCGGATTGGGGTAAACCTGTGCCGGATTGAAGGTGTTATACGACCCGTGCCGATGATCAGCCTGGCTGGGGGCCCAGTATAGCCTTAGCCTTACCCTATGTATACGAATCTCTGCATAGGACGGATCTTCCTTTCCTTCGTACTCGTGGGTTCAAATATGGAATAAATTTAAAAAAAAAAAAATTCAAAAAAAGAGTTAGCCGGCACTTTCCAAAAAACGACAAGTAAAGCGCACAAACCGGGCACTAGTAGTGCCAAGGAAAGTTGCGAACAACCAAAGCCGGTACGCAAAGTGCGCCCGTCGAAACAAGCCTTCTTCGATAAACGGTCGGCCTATAAAATTATTGCGACGTTAAGCTCTCTCAATATTGATCAGTTAACTGAGGCGCAAAAAAACTCCCAAGGTCAAGCCCCAAGAAGGACAAATCCCAGGTTCATCGAAGGGCCTTATGTCCAAGAGACAGAGGTCACAAAATGAGCCACAAGGTAGTTCTAAAAAGGCTAGGAAGCTAGGGAGAAACCAGGTAGTCAAGTCTTTCAATGAAATTGCAAAGGATAGTTTAATTCTGGCAATCATTGATGAGGGGTTAGAGGATGGGAGTGTTCTCCCAGTAACTGGAGAAGGTAGTTGTTGCTTTAAGCACAACTTTTTTCAAGGTACTGGAAGAGAATCCGGAACCACCACTCTCCTGTAGAGACGCTGGCTGGCATCAGGGCCTTGTCAAATTGACTGCTTGTGCTGATCAGAGATTGGCAGATCTCTACAAGCAGGCGATAGGTAAGGTGGAAAGTCTGTGGCCACGAGCCAAGCTCAAAGCCGTAAGCAGGGAGGAAATCTCTAGCAGGCCAAGAGCTAGGATATGGCTGCCGAAGTAGACACGATTATCAAAATGATGAAAGTGTTAAATCCCCAACTTCCAACTCACAATTGGAAGATTGCCAAACTAGGAGAAGTAGTAAGAGAATCCCGATACTTCACAGCGGTTTCACTGAAGGTGTACAAGAAGGATGCGGTGGAAGCCTCAAGGAACATCGGTGAAGGCCCAAGTCAAGCCCAAAAGGTAGACTCTGCCCGATCCGATGTCGTTGACGTAGCATCCTCCTCGGCTCCAAAGAGAGTGAATAATGCCATCAAGGCTGACGATGAAGTAGATCTACTTAGATCGGATTCTGACAGCTTTGATGATACCAAAAGTTTCTGAGTGGATTTCGAGCATGAAGCTAACCCCACAGTGGTGAAGATGAAGGATGCCTCAGGTAATGAAACTACCCCAAATTAATCTCAATCACTTCAAAGCGGCTTCCGCCGCACTTGAAATCTGCCTCAGGAGAACGGGTGAGGATATTATCTTGATCCAAGAGCCATGGGTGACAAAAAAACAGGTTCATGGACTCAGAAAACCAGGATACATGTTGTTGTATAATAAAGAGGTATGCAGACCTAAAGCGTGCATACTTGCTAAAAATACATTAAATTTAACTTTTATGTTTAATTGCAGTGATGCTGATCTGGTCGCGGCGAACTTAAAGCTAAAAAACTTAAGGATTTACTCCCTCCATCCAATCTGGCAAGGTTGGTAGCGGATTTTAGAAGGATGAACATTGGGGTCATCATAAGCTGCGACGCCAATGCTCACCATAACATCTGGGGTAGTTCGGATACCAACGAAAGAGGTGAGTCACTTTTTGATTACATTTTAAGTACTAACCCTTTTATCCGTAACATTGGCGGGGATCCTACCTTTGTTACTAGTAATAGGCAAGAAGTCCTAACAATAACCTTAGTCTCGGACTTCATTTATTCTAAAATAAACTCATGGAAAGTTTCTGATGAGCATTCCTTCTCAGATCACAGATACCTTGAGTTCAGTCTGGACGAAAGTAGTCCAATAAAGTCAGTCTATCGAAATCCTAAGAGAACTGACTGGAACAAATATAGGAAGCACTTAAAGTCAACGCTTCCGTCCTTAACACCTGGAATTCCTAAAAATATCCAGGATCTAAATAGCCTAGTAAACGTTTTTACTAAGGCCTGCAATAAGTCCTTAGAGCATTCGTGTCCCATCAGTAAGCCTAGGGGAAAACCTAAACCACCTTGGTGGAATGATGAAATCAAAACTCTAAAAGTAGGAAACTCAAAGATAGTAGGAGAGCTTTTAATAATGCCAAAAAATTGAATGAGGTACAGGACTGGAGCTCTAATAAAACGGCTCTTAGTCGAAAAAAGCACTTAAAAGGGCGAAAAGAGACACCTGGAGACTATTCTGCGGAGGTATAGAAAACGTCTCCGAGGCATCTAGACTTAGGAAAATTCTATCAACAAACTCCATGCTCCCCAGTCTTCTTAAAAAAGAGGATGGCAGCTGGGCTACCACGTTGGAATTACTTTTAAAAACCCATTTTCCTGGGTGCACAAATAACAGCTCAGAGGTGGCTTGTGTTCTGAATCATCCCTCTACTATTTCAGAAGTGGAGGTTACAGGAGACAAACTACAATGGGCTATAGATAGTTTCAAACCATTCAAGTCAAGCGGATCGGATGGAATTATACCGGCTGAGATCCAGCAAACTGCATCTACTACCCTGGCTTGGTTAAAAAGTATTTTCTGTGGTTGTCTTAATTTGGGGCTTATAACGGATAAATGGAAACAGGTCAGAGTAGTGTTCATACCCAAGGCCGGCAAAAGTAGTCACGTCTATGCGAAGGACTTGCGGGCTATAAGCCTGTCATCTTTCCTTCTAAAAACCTTAGAAAGATTGATCAACTTCCATATCCGCTGTAACTTAGATAAAAATCTGTTGTCAGCCTCTCAACATGCTTACTGTAAAGGGAAGTCAGTGGATACTGCACTTCACACTTTGTCGAGCTCGATTGAAAGATCTTTAAATTGCAAAGAGTATACTCTTGCAGCTTTTATAGACATTGAGGGAGTGTTTAATAACGTCAATCAGGCAGCAATTGTAGACGCACTCATAAGTCTAGGAGTTGAACCGGAGCTAAGAGCACTGATAGCTAATATGCTAAATAGCACGGCCATCAGTGCCAACTTAGGCAACACTTCAGCAAAAAGATTTGTGACAAGAAGGACTCCGCAAAGAGGGGTGCTATCTCCCCTTCTTTGGAATATGGTGGTAAATAAGCTGCTTAAAATCCTGGAAAAGGCGGGTTGCACAACAATTGCCTATGCGGAGGATGTTGCTGTCGTGGTCTGTGGCAAGTTCTCTGAGAGTCTCAGGGACGTTTTGCAACTTGCACTAAACAAAATCACAACATGGGCTACAGACTGTGGACTGTCAGTAAATCCACAGAAAATCGAACTGGTCCTTTTTACAAGGAAATAAAAATTCCTAAAATAAAGCAGCCTTCGTTAAATGGCTCCAATCTTGCTTTTAGCGAAACGGCGAATTTTCTGGGTCTAACTCTAGACAGGAAGTTAAGCTGGAAGGCTAGCATCTCAGAACATTGCGCTCTAATCGTGTAAAAAAGCCAGTGGTAGAAAATGGGGGCTTCAGCCATACATGACTTACTGGCTATACAAATCCGTAGTAAGACCCATTCTAATTACGGAGTCCTAGTATGGTGAAAGGCAATCGATAAAGAGGTCAACCGCAAGGCAATCGCTACAGTCCAAAGAACTGTCAAACTATGTATTAGTGGCTCTTTAATAACAACCCCTTCTGCGGCATTGGACATCATGCTTAATCTGATGCCTGTAGAATATTATAGTAAATTTGCAGCCGCAGCCGCTGTGAGATTAAAAGCTACATCCCAGTGGATCAATTCACGAGAAGGTCACTCGGATATCATAAACCAAGTCCACTCCCGCCTTGATGGACTACACGTCCCCCACTTACTTTTTCGGGAAATCTCATGTGACGATCATCCCAAGCCGTGAGAGTTGGAACTCGAACACAGTGAAGAGCTTTGAAGGAGTATAATTATACACTGATAGTTCAAAAATGAACAGCAGTGTAGGATGGGGGGTCTTTTCAGATAATCTGAATATCAGTCATAATTTCGGATTACCAGACCATTGTAGTGTCTTCCAAGCGGAAATTATGGCAATTCAAGAAGCCTTGATTCTACTGAATAGAAGCGTTTTGTCTGTGAAGCAAGTACGTATTCTGTCAGACAGTCAGGCTGCGTTAAAATCTCTGGAATCAACATGCACAACCTCGAAGACTGTAATAAACTGCCGAAAACTTGTTAACGAGATGGCCAGGCAGTTTAGCATTCAGCTTTGCTGGGTACCAGGTCATCGAGGTATTCCGGGAAATGAAAAAGCTGACGAACTCGCAAGAATTGGTACAACCCTACAAGTTTTGCGGGATAGGGCAGGACTAGGAGTACCTCTTTCCACGAACAAAAGTTATTTCGAAAGGAAATAACGGATATGGTAAATTACAAATGGTCAAACTTGACCTCGTGCAATACCACAAGATTGATATGGCCCAAAATTGATTTAAGACGATCCAATGATCTGCTTTCTCTCAAAAGGGCAGACATTGGAGTGACAATGGGTATAATCACCGGTCACTGTCTAATAGGGAAGCATGCCAGAAGACTTGGCTTATCCGCAAACGACTATTGTAGAGCCTGCAAGGATGAAGAAGAGGAGGAAACTGCTCTCTATCTCCTTTGCACATGCTCGGTGTTGTCGTTAAGAAGGAATACCCATTTGGGGCAATATCTCTTCGACAGCCTTAGCGATCTGGCAGGTAAAAATATGAAGAGTATTCTTCACTTTGCAAAAAGCTCAAATTCGTTTTAACGAGTGGGATAGAAAAGCTTCTATGTGGTATCACAATGGACCCAATACGGTCTAAGTGTACCTTTTTGGAAGCCACCTTAACCTAACCTAACGAACGTACAGAGTGTAATGATGTGTGTTCGTAAAAATGTTTTAATAAAAGGGTGCTATTAACTTATAATTTTATTTAATGGAATATTTTTGATTTAAAATTTAAATTCAAATAGTATTCAAAATTGAAATTTGATTTATATATAAGAATACTTTTTGGATTTTACTGCAATATTTGTTATACATTACGTTTTTTTACGTTTTTGTACAAAGGTTGTAAGAACATTTATTTTTTTAGCTTATATTAAATACCTAACTAAAATTACTTATGGATTTTTGATTTAATATGAATTTTTTAGGTGTAGGGTATAAATAAGTCGGTTGCATCGACTTACTGTTACATTTACTTTTATCATCTGTTTTTGACCTCATTCAGCTACCTTTGGTCTATTGGCTGCAAATTAATGACAAACAATAATTTATTTTAACTAAGCAAATAAAATTTTATCGATTTCAATTTTTTACACAATATGTTATCCACTTGTGATATAGCCGAGTCCTTTATCAGGTAGTAATAGAATGGGAATTTAATGGGATACGAAATATATTTCCAAAATTAAAGTTCTGTTCACATTCAGTTAAGAAAAAAAAATTTAATTTTCCATGTTAATGTCACATCTTCTTATTATTTTTGTTGTTTATAAAGCTTGTGTATTCTTTTTGATTAAAGTCCTTCTCTAAAAGCTTAATCTAATATTCGTTTTTTTGAGATTTTGAAATCATTCCCTAATCAAGAAGAAACTACCCAGAGAAAAATATCTCTTTGAAAAGAGATTCTATACCTCATTAAGAACGTAGAAACTTTTTCGGCATAATAGATATATTGCACAATATTTTTCTTAAGAAACGGCATCCTAATTATTAGTTTCACCGATTGAAACAAAAAAAAAATGTATTATTTCTTCATATTTAATACCGAATAATAAAAAATATGACTCATATCAATTTTTTGTAATTAAATCTATTTGTTCAAATATCCTATAATAGGATATAACAACTATAAAATATATTGTAATGTACATATTTTTTTACAATAGATGACTTTACATTAAGATTTATTATGTTCATATATTTTAACACAAATTGTTTAAATGTATTGTCAACCTTTTCATAAATACCTATTATATTCTCCTAAAAATATTATTTTATCTTCTATGTATATTACATACCTAATACATAAATATAAAATGAAAAACGTGAAATGTATGAAAAACAATTGGGTACAAAACAGTAAAATGTAGAACAGGAAAAGAACAGAACATAAAAAAATGATTCAGTGGTGTTTCACAGTTAAATATTCATTACAATATATCAGTGAGCGTGGCATATTTTCCTAAATTTTATATATTATAACTGAAATTTACGCACCATTTATTTATATTGTATTTTTTCCATTATTTTTCTTTAATTTTTCCGTAGATTTTGTTTTTTTCTATTTTATACTAATATCGATTTTTTAATAATAATAATACGGATTTTTTTTTCTCTTTATATTTTTTAAGTATCATGTGGAAAGATTTTTTTTTTCATTTTTTTTTTTTTATTTTTTTTTATTTTTATTTGCCTCGAATATCATTTTACATTTAAAATTTCTATATAGTGATGCAGGAAATCCTTTACAAACTATAGAAGCTTTTATACTTTGGATTGTGAAACTAATTATTTAAACTTATAATTATTTAACTTATAACTAACAAAAGGAAAATGGCAAATCAAAACCTTCTAATTTAAATTTTTGATAAACATTATAAACATAATGTGTTTTTTTTTTTTAATACTTAAACTAACTTACAACTATACTTAGACTAAAATAAACTAACTGAAAGCATACATGCTATGAGCTGAAATTACTAACTAGTTCTTTTATAAGAACGTTATTTGAATTATGACATTGAATACTGAAATTAATGGTGTAAATTTTAATTAAATCATATAAATATTTAACTCGTGACAGATCATAAAGTGTCTTGGTTGAAAAATAAAACGGTAAATTGTTTAACATTTTAAGAATTTGATTTTGTTTGGTTTGAAGTCGCTTTACGTGACTATTTGCGCATTTACCCCATACTACGCAGCCGTAAAGCATTACCCTTTGAAAAATTTGTTTAAATATAATAATTTTGTTAGCGATATTTAATTTGGATTTCCTTAATTAATGGATAAAGTAGTTTAATAATATTATTGCATTTGATGATTGTCTTATCAATATAATCTTTATCTACAAGTTTTTTATCCATAAAAACGGCAAGATATTTAATGCAATTTTTCCAGGCAATGTCCTGAATATTTATAATTCAATTCCGTTGAGCTAATTATAATGACTTCCTGTTCCTTGTGAAGAAAATGGCTTGCGTTTTGTGAGAATTAGTATTAATTTTCCATTTATCGTAATAGTTTTGTACGTCTAAATATGCTTCCTCTAAGTTTTTGATAATTGTAGTTGGATTTTTATAAGCTGATGTTGCAATTTTTAGGCTTTGGAAAATCAGAAATAAAAATATTATAAAGAATTGGTGAAAGTACAGACTCTTGGGGAGTGCCAGCAACAATATCAAAATAATCGCTTTTAACAGATCCAATGCGAACAAAAAATTTTCTACTAGATAAAAAACTCTTAATAATTTTTATTAAATAAATTGGAAAGTTATACTTTTTCATTTTATACACTAGACGTTCTTGCAACATGGAATCAAAAGCTTTTTCTACATCCAGAGTGAACATTGCAGTCGATTTTTTGGAGTTCAAGTTTTTCCTGACCATATTATCAATTCGTAATATCTGGTGCGAAGTGGAGTATGAGGCACGAAATCCAAATTGTTCTACAGGTATTAAATTTTTAGAATCAGTAAAATTAATTATTCTGGTTTTTATACATTTCTCAAAAATTTTACTTAAAGCACTAAGAAGACTAATTGATCTATAGCTAGATGGGTCAGCCCTGTTTTTATTAGGTTTGGGTATAGGAATAACGGAAGCAGTCTTCCAAGCTTCTGGAAAATATCCAATTTTTAGACAGGCATTGAAAATTTTTAAAATATATATTAGAGCTTTTCTATCTAAATTTTTAAGTAAAATATTTTTTATTTCATCAGCTTCTGGAGATTTATTGTTCATACTTGAACGAATATGCAATTTTATTTCGTTTATTGTGATCGGATTAAAAGAAATATTAATACTATTTTCTAATTCATTAATATAGTTAGATACTTTCTGCTCTGTGTTATTATCACTATAATTTAGAGTTAGTTTATGCTGGTTTGAGAAAAAAGTTGCTAATAGATTTGCTTTTTCTAGATGCGAAGAAGCTAAAAAGTTATTACTTTTGAGTGTTGGTATGTTTAAGTTTTTATTTTTTAGTGCTTTAGTAATATTCCAAAAAGGTTTACTATTTTTCGTAAGACTGCCAATTGTGTTTGAAAATTGTTCATTTTGTAAAGAAACTAATTTTTTTCTTATGATACAGTTTAGATTTGTTACTCTTGCCTTTTCAATTTTTAAGCGGGTCCTTTGCCAAATGCGTCTGTGGTAGTTTCTGCTAGAAATTAATGTTTTAATTTCAGATGGAATTTCACTATTAAGTCTTTTATTTCCCGAAAGTACATTGACTTTTGGAATAGAAACTTCATCAGCTGTTTTTAAAATATTACCAAAAGTACTGATAATGATATCAATAGTAACAATTGATGCTGTATCTAAGTATTGAAGGAGATTTAAATTAATTAATTGATTTAACGTTTTTTTGAATTTGCGCCAGTTAACTTTATTATAATTTAAAATTTGAATAGGAGATGAGTTTGGTAAAGCGTTAACTTTAATCATTACTGGCAAATGGTCTGAGTTGAGCTTATTTAAAGTAATAGGAGCATCTAAAAATCGAGAATAATTTGACAAAACTATATCTATTGTTGATGGGTTTTGTTTGTTACTATGTGGGTAATATGTGGGAGTCGGTGGGAATAAGATTGAGTATTAACTACTTATAAGTTTATTATTGAGAAGTGTACCTCAGGAATTATTTTTTGAACAATTCCAGTTTGAATGTCTAGAGTTAAAATTCCCAAGAATTAAATAGTTACCATTTATTTTATTAAAAATTTCTAAATCATGTTTAAAATACCCAGCATTGGTTTTTGTTAAGTTTCCACCTCTAAAATACACTACATAAATTTTTAACTCACCATTGTTTGTGTTTACACTAATACCAATTGTTTCGAACACTTTAGTGCTTAACAAGGGTAAAGTAGAATGAGTAATAATTTTATTCACCAGTAAAGCAACTCCACCACCTTTTTCTGAAATTCTGTCGTTTCTGTAAATACTGTAGTAATTACTACTAAAAACATCATTATATCATTATTTAGCAAGGTCTCTGTAATAGCTGCAATATGTATGATTTAATTTTTTAATACATCTAAAAATTCAATCTGCTTCTATTTTCTGCAAATACTTTGTGCATTCCAGAAAAGAATATTAAAATTATTAAAATTATTAGCATTAATAGAATTCATTAGCCTACACATATATACTTAAAAATAATTTGAGCACAAACTTTTATTTGTTCAATTTTATTTTTACAATTAATTAAATTAATTAGTAATTCATTAAATATAGTTGTCATTTGTTGACATGAAAAAAAATTATTATTAGTGTTGATATTTGTAAGATTTTCAACAGTATTAGTAGTGTTAGTGTTTAAGTTATTTTGTTTTAAAATACTTGCATATGTTTGATTTGGATTACTAATTACGGAAGCTTGTTGAGTGTTGTAAGTAGGAGTGAGAGTTTCTTTTTGATATTTTGGTAAATAGCTGTTTCTTTTATTATGCTTCTCTTTAATTCTATTTTGAATATGGATGAAGTTTTGTCTCGCTGCACATTCCGATGAACTGGCTTTGTGTGGTAAGCCACAATTTGCACATTTTAAATTTTGTTCAGCTACGGGCTTATTTATTTGATTGCAGTTTGTAATTATGTGGTTTCCTGCACAAATTCCACATTTTTCTAATAAGTGACATTTATTTGCTCCATGACCAAATGTTTGGCATTTAAAACATCTGATACTACCACGACTTGAAATTTTATAAAATTCCCATTTTACAATTGTATGGTTTATTGCCATTGCTTTTTTTTTAGCTCAGATAATTTAATTGAATTCCTTTCAAAATAAACAATAAATGTTTTCTGGTCGTTGTATCTAGCTTTTTTAGTATTTAATGCTTTCACATCAAGACATTTTAAACCACACTTGATCAATTCATCCTTAATTTCGTCACATGAAGAAGTACCATCTAAACCATGCAAAACGAATTTATTTGGAATTTCGGATTTAATATCATGGCTGAAAAATTTTCATTTTAATTTATTATCCATAGTGCTCTTATTTGCTTCTACTAAAGCATTAAATACTGTGTTGTATGTATTTGAGCTTAAACAAATAATTTTTGTTCCAATGCTGATATTTCTTAAATAGAAATCCCGCAATTTGAGCTCTTTCAATTTCGCACGTATTTCATTCTTGGTTCGTAAGCATATTGTTATTGGTGGTAAATGTACCTTATTTGATGAGGTATCATTATTAGCTGTTTTAGGGTAAAATATGTTGTCATCCGTCAGTTGACTCAGTGGAGCAAAATACCCTTTAATATTCATGTCCGGTGATAATTCACAACCAAGTAAAAGGAGTCTGATTTTACTAGTATTATTTTACTAGTATTATTTTCATCAGATGAAATTATATTGGCAAAATTTTCTTTTTATTACCATGTGTAACAATTTAACTATCTACTTGAAAAGCTAATGTAAGTTAGTTTTTTCATTTTAATTTTTTTGGTTTGGGTTAAATTTCTTTGGTATAATAGACAAAATTTCTCCATTACAAAACAATTTTATGTAATGGAGGAGAATAGGAGGAGAGAAAAAAGCTTTTCTATGTTTATGTGTAAATCAATTTTAATGGATTTTATTGAATTCTTATAATATAAAGAATTATATAAATAGAAAGAGATAAAAAATAAAAGAAATATTTTTCTCTTTTTTCTTTCTTTTTGGCACATATGTGTAAAAACTAGGGCGAATAAAAACGATACCTGCATACGTATTATATATGAATAATACATACAATTATTAAAAACTAACATAATTTATTGGGAAGTTTAATATGAAAGCTGGATTTTATTTTGTAATATTTTAAATTTTTTTTTTTTGTTTTAGTTTTTGAAAAATCTGAAATTAATGTGGGATAAATATTGAGGGGATTAATTGCTAAGTCGGGAGCAATTATAAGCTAATAACAGTAAAAATTGAAAGTAAAAAGAAAAAAACAAAACGAAAACAAAGAAACTTATATATGAATTTATAGGTTGGCGATAATCTATATAATTACATTTATAATATATACAGAAATAAAAATTTTCATTTTTACTCATTTTCTATTTTGTTTGATTGTTTGTTTGGTTGTTTGTTGGTTTGATTTCTTTGTTTGTTTGTTTACTTTTATTTTCATTTGTTCAATTTTGTTTTTGTATTTTAAAATATTATTGTATAAATATTCTTATTATTTTTTTTTGTGCATCATACAAAATAAGGATGTGACCTCAATCGAGGGTATTAAGAAGCAATAATGGATGTATAAATTCTTTTTGTTTAATTTTTATTTCGTATTGAAATAATATTTTTGTTTTTTCTTTTTGTTATTTATAGTAAACTGTTTATTTTGTATGATACCAATTTCACAAATGTTGCAATTTTTAGGCTATAATAAATAATGCAATAATCCAATAATTATACCCGTACGATAGGATCGGGTATAATAAAATTACTCCTCCGTTTGTAACACCTCGAAATAAGCGAGCTAGATATACCTTCAAAGGTATGGATCGGATCAGAAAAAAATTCTAAGACTTTTGAGCCATGTCCGTCCGTCCGTCCGTCAGCACGCTAACTCAAAAACTAAGAAAGCTAGAATCTTGAAATTTACACAAAATATTTTGGGAGTAATTTGTAGGTTCCCTATTTTTTTTGGTTGAGTTTGGACCAAGCCTTAGGATAGCTCTCAAACACCTAACTTTTAGATCTCCACATTTTTTTTGCAATAGAGCTATGAAATTTTAACTACTGATAGATCTCACAAAAATATTAATTTTATTTTTAATAACTTTTTTTTGTAGCCCCACCCGTTACGGAGCTACAGCTCCCCAAAGGTTCAAAAAAGCCCTATATTTAAATTGTTATACCACAAGTTGTATAAGGTATATCTTCATTTTGAAAACGCCAAACGATTACTACTTTCATTAGCTTTAAAAGTATATATACAATAAATATATATTTTTGGCATACGGTGTCTTAATTTACCGTTATGCGAAACTCAAATTTTGCAAAATTCTTTAACCCCTCCATCTTCTAAACGGTTAAAGTTGGAAACTTGAAATTTTGACAGAAGTTAGATCTTTGAAAATTAGTATGAGTCATTTCAGAAATTTTTTTTGTATCACCCCCCGTTTAGGAGCTGTAAGGGGTCAAAAACTGAAAATTTCCTATTTTGAAACACCTGTAACTTGAACACCTGTTAAAATTTTTTTGAAGTAATACACAAAAATTAAAGCTCCAACATTATATTTTTATTTCTGTTAACAACTTTTTTTAATAATATAGGGTTACTTTATAATTGACGAAAGTGTTACTTGATTCTTTCAAATTTTCTAACAAATTTCTTTAACTAATTTTTTTTCCATTTTGTTTTACTCGATAATTTGAAATTGTTGAGGATATAATGCGTAGTACAAAAAATGTAATTAAATAAACAACATAACGGTTGCTTGAAGAATTTTTATTATTATTTATATGATATTGAGATATATACATACTTATATAATATCATGTTTATTTACATATCGTATATGTCACTAGTGAATGAATGATAAGAGTATATATGTATATTATATAGCGCCGTATTTACATGCACATATGTATTTTATTGTACTTATAAGAAATTATTCTGTCAATGGAATATTTAAATATAATATAATATAATATTTAAAATTATATTTACTGTTTTGTACTTAGTAAATTTAATATACATTTACCGCTTAGTATTAAATGGTACTATAGAATATTTGAAAAAGTTTTAGATTGATAATCGTTATGTGGAAGGTTAGAATCTGCTTTTGAAGAATGGTCATATAAACATATAGTTTGAATATATGTACAACCCATAATTCTAGAAATTATAAAATTCACCCAAATTATTTTAAAATACTAAAATATTAAAAAAATAATATTGTAAGCAGAGTGACAGGCTGTGAACATACTAACGGTTCGTACGGGTATCTAAGAGTTGACAAAGTCAACTGTATTCTTCCTCGTTTTTATCTATAATTTAACTTATTTTTAATGCTTACGTACAATGTATTATCACATTTATTTTTACTAAAATGTACTGTAATACTTATACTGTAATACATTGAACTCTAATACATTGAACTCTAATACATTGAACTCTAATACATTGAACACAAAAATATTGAACGGTTGCAATTTACTAATATTGTAATTGTAATATGATCAATCTTTAATTATAATATTCATAATTATGTTAAAAATGTTAATAAAAATTGGAAAATAAAATATCAGTCAACGAAAGAAACTCAAAAAACAAAGGTGTTTTATTTGAATATCTTTTAGTATTTTATTTTGTATTTTGGGAATTATTACATTGGTGTCAGGTGTGAGATGGAATAAGTAAAATTGTTCTACCAATATAAATTCAAATATTAAAAAAAAAAAACTTGAGTCATATTTACTTATAAAAATATAAACTACAGCTTTAATCACACAGCCAGCTACAGCCAAAATCATAAATTCAATATCATCTAATATAAGGAAGAAATTCTGTTTGTTTGTTTGGTACGGATTCACGTAAAAACTACCAGTCCGATTGCAACCAAATTTTGCAGGAACATTTATACGACCCCGGAAGGAGTTCTATATCGCGTTTCGGTTTATTAACCCATTGCGGCCCAAGAGCGTTTTAAAGCGTTTTGGTTTTTTCGTTGTTCTGCCTAAACGGTTTGACCGATTGAGTTGAAAATTTGCACAAATGTTCTTCTTAGCTTCAGGGGTGTGCCGAAGAAATATGGTTGCAATATATTACCCGGATTCGGCCCAGCCGGCTTCCAAAATTTGTTTTGTTTCCGATTTATGTCCAATTTTGTATGGTGGTTTTATGGTCTGAAAAAAGATCTGTGACAAATTTTTATAAAATCTTGGTAACCCGTTTGGGCATGAGAGCCGAACGAAGTTCATTAAATTTTGTTGTTGTCCTGCTTAAACGGTTTAAGCAATTGACTTGAGATTTCGCAAAACTGTTACACTTTAGCAGAAAAGCTCGTTAGCTTAATTTGGTAATGATCCATTAAACCGTTTCGGCACCAGGGCTTATCACGTTCACCTGTTCCTAAAAAATTAGACAAAAAGGTCGAATCTGAGAAAACAGAAACCTCAGTCTCTAAAAATCCTATCGTCAAATCACATATTTTTCCTAAAGAATCTTCTGAACATTCACACGATTCAAGTGATCATAGACCAGATTCTCCCATAAGTAAAAATTATTCTAGTAATACAAATTTAAATCGAAAAATAATGTCAAAATTCGATATTAAACAAGCGACTAAGTTAATACCCGAGTTCAATGGAAATTCTAGAGAGAATTGCATAGATTTGTACAACTCGCAGAAATTCATTACCAAAAAACAAAAGGTCACGAAGATTTAGCAGATTTGTTAGATGTTATAAAATCTAAAATCTCTGGCCATGCTTATAATGCGACTTTAAGGTATAAAATATTTGAGGATTGGGAGGAATTAAAAACAGTACTTTTAGAAAAAATTTCAAAAACTAGATCAACTCAATTCAGATAGAAATCTTCGAACTGTATCAAGGCCCCAGAGAATCCGCTTTAAATTATTCTGAAAGAGCACAAAAACTCTTTGATGAATTAAACATTTTAAGTGTTAACACTTTCATGCCCAGTAAAGATAGCAAAGCCGTACGCGAATTAAATGAAAAAACCGTTATGAATAATTTTGTAGATGGATTACTATCTACATTGAAAATAATTGTTCGCTCAGGTATAATTCTCTCACTATACGAGGCAACAGAACAGGCAATTGACGAAGAAAAATTAAGTAAAACCTCCAACAGTAATAATTTTCATAATAACATTAATAATAAAAAACCATATTGTAATATTTGCCAGACTCAAACGCACTATACCAAAAATTGTCGAAAGGCAAGTTTTTACTCAAGCTTTAATAATAATTTCAATCCTAATTTCAAATCTAGAATCAATCATAACTTTCCTAATTTTAAAAGTGCACATCGTATAACTGTTCCCAGTCTAAACCCGCAAATTGCTACAATAACAAGAAAAAAGAATCTGTCGTTATTATAAGAAAGCAGCTAATAATATACAAGAATGTAGGAAACGTATTTATAATAATAATAAAAACGGTAATCCTATACAACCCAATTCACCACAAGAAAACTACAGTCAGCCTGGTCCGTCGGACCTCAGGACACAGGCGAGCAAGTTAAAATAAGAAGTCTTAATTCAAATAAAATTCTAAAGATACAAGATCAAAATACAAATAATATTTTAAATATACAAAATCAAAATTCAAATCAAATTCTAAATATACAAAATCAAAATTCAAATAATATTCTAAATATACAAAATCAAAATTCAAATAAAATCAACGAAGAACCTTTTTAACTAAATAACGAAGATTAAAGTTCACTTCATTAAAAAATTTTAATATTATAACTTTACATTTACAACTTAGCTTAAACCGAATTTATAGGTAAAATAGAAAATCGATTAGAAAATTTAAACAAGCAATTAGATCTCTCTCATCTCAATTCCGAGGAAAAACAATCAATCATAAATATATGTAGAATGTATAATCAATTATTTTACTTAGACGAGGACCTACTAACTTGTACAGGAGCTATTAAACACGACATAGATACTCTGTTTGGCAAATCAGCTGTCAACGTTAAGCCTTATAAGTTGCCTGAAGTTCTTAAAGCTGAAATAAAAAAACAAGTTAACGAAATGTTAACTCAAGGAATAGTCCAACATAGTAAAAGCGCGTGGAACAGTCCTTTATTAGTCGTACCAAAAAAACCCGATTCTAATGGTAATAAAAAATGGCGTGTCGTGATCGACTATCGTAAGTTAAATGAAATCACAGTATGCGATTCATATCCACTGCCGAATATTGAAGATATTCTTGGTCAGCTAGGAGAATCGAAATATTTTTCAACCTTGGATTTGGCGAATGGTTTTCACCAAATCGAGGTAGAAGATAAAGATCGTAAGAAAACTGCTTTCAGTACACCCTATGGTCATTTCGAATTTAAACGAATGCCATTTGGTTTACGGAACGCACCGCCCACTTTTCAAAGATTAATGAATATAGTACTTAGTGATCTCCAAGGTATACGTTGCTTTGTATATTTGGATGATATAGTAATATATTGTAAAAATCTCATTGAAAATAACCAAAAATTAATAGACGTACTCGAAGAAATGTAATTTAAAATTACAACCAAGTAAATGCAAATTTTTACATAAAGAAGTTTTATATCTTGGTCATATAATAACCGGAAAAGGTATTAAGCCAGATGAAAAGAAAATAAATGCTATTTTAAATATAGTTCCGCAAAATCAGAAAGCCATAAAATATTTTTTAGGTTTAATTGGTTACTATCGTAAGTTCATTCCAAAATTTTCAGCTATTGCTCAATCATTGAATAACTTATTGAAAAAAGATACTAAATTTGTATGGGATGAGTTTTGTGATGAACCCTTTAAGACTTTAAAAAAAGCTATAACAGAATATCCAGTGTTACAATATCCCAATTTCTCAAAAGAATTCTATTTAACTACTG
The DNA here is from genome assembly GCA_947095535.1 of Poecilobothrus nobilitatus. Taxonomy (NCBI): domain Eukaryota; kingdom Metazoa; phylum Arthropoda; class Insecta; order Diptera; family Dolichopodidae; genus Poecilobothrus; species Poecilobothrus nobilitatus. Next base: position 109,022,317 of record OX352772.1, read on the forward strand.
ATGCAAGCGACACTGCGTTGGGTGCCCTTTTATCGCAACAGACTTTAGAACATGGCAAAGTAAACGATTTGTCAATCGCTTATATAAGTAGAACGTTAAACAAAGCTGAACGTAACTATTCTACAATTAAAAAGGAAATGTTAGTTGTAGTTTGGGCAACTGCATATTTTCGACCATATCTCTATGGTAGAAAATTTACAGTTGTTACAGATCATAAACCGCTGGTTTGGATTTTCAACATGAATAATCCTACTTTTAGAATAATGCGCTGGCGCATAAAATTGAAAGAACGGGATTATTGTGTTGTTCACAAATCGGGGTGTGTAAACACAAATGCAGACGCACTGTCAAGATTAGAAATAGCCAATATAAATGTTATTACTAGAGCAAATTCTAATAAAATTATTCAAAATCACGACCAGTATAATATACTAGAAAATAAAAACTTAAAACCTATAAGCTCTTCAAATAAAAATTTAATTCATTCTAAAAATTTTAATGAAAATTCTGAACAAAATAATAATCTAACAAATACTACAAATCAAAATATAATTGAAAATAAAATTATTACCCTTACTGATAATAATAAAATAAAAACTATTCTTGAAGAATATCATAATAGTCGGGCTGGAGGACATCAAGGTGTAAATCGTAAACCAGAATTACGTTCAGCTATTACTAGAACTGTCGAGCCATTATGTAATATAGATGATTATGTTCTCGAATTAAAATCACGCCTTCAATATAGCTACAACGTAGCCAGAAATAACCTAATAAAAAAAGGAATCTAAAGAAAATAATAAAAAAATGTATGATAAAGATACGAAAACGTTAGACGTTATTATAGGAGATAACCTTTTGTTACTTGATACTGTAAGAAAAAATAAAAAATTAACATCCTGTTATTTAGGACCTTACGAAATTATAGAAATAAATTCTCCAGAAAACACCACTATCAAAATTGGTAGGAAAACCAAAATGGTTCATAACAATCTCTTAAAACTGTTTATTGACTAAAACGAGACTTTAGATATAATAATATGATTCATTTATTTTATTTTTTTTTAATATTGTAGATTTCTAAATTTTCTAATTTCCACTGGAAAATCACAAATTATGTTCAACATAACGAAACACGATCAAAATTCTGGCTTATACTTAGAACCTTTGGGAGACTACCGAATTATTTCATCAAATTGGAAATTAATTTTATATTATGATCTGACAAACATGAAAATTGAACTAAATCAAATCCAAATAAATTTTGACAATTTAAAAAATATGTGTAAAGAAATAAAGGAAATATTTCCTGTGGATCATTGCTCTTTAACTATTCAATTTTTAAATACAAAACTATCCAAAATTACTAACTCTCAGCAAGAAATTGAAAAATTTTTCTTACATACAAAACAAAAACGCGGTCTTATAAACATTGGTGGTTCCTTGTTAATAGAATTATTTGGTGTAATGGATGCAAAAAATTCTGAATATATAGAAAAAGAAATTTCTGGCTAAAAGGAGTCCAATAAATTTATCTCACGCATAATCGAAAAACAAAGTACAATTTTAAGAAATTCAATTGAAATATTTCAAAATTCTACGTTAAATTTAAAAATTAATAACGAATTACTAAAGAATTTACTTCCAAGAATTGAAATTACTATATATCAACAAATTTTACATGAGTTAGATGAAACTTCAATCATTCTAACTTCCTACATTCAAAACTTTCATAGAACACAAAATGATATTCTAGTTTCATTAAGAAAATCACTGAATAATGAAATAGATTTCAAAACTATACATCTAGAAATTTTGCTTGAATCTCTACAAAAAATCCAGATAATAATTAAAATGTATGAACTTCCTTTAATAACAAAAAATAGCCTTCTACAATTTGCAAAGGTATTAGAAATCAGAGCAAAATATACAAAAAAACGGTTTATATTCGAAATCTCAATATCTTTAGTGGCTAGAGAACATTCTATTTTTAAAATTTACCGAATACCAATCTTATTAGGAAACAGCAAATACTACTATATTGATTTTAAACAAAATCTTGTTGCAATAAATCAAAAACGTGATACTTTTATTAGTTTCGATCAGGAAGACTTAACGTTTTGTAAAGTGCTAAGCAATTTTCCGAATTTTTCTTTAAAAATGTTTTTCTGCAGTGCAAATATACCAGCCAAAACTAGTAGCTCAGCAAAGCCTATATATGATGAGCCAGATTTAAACTCTTTTTGCGATATTCAAATTTTCAGTTTAAAAAAAACGAATTAAGGTATAAATTAAATGCAATAAATACGTGGATTTTCGTTACTGCATCCCAAACTTCATTGAAAGTTTATTGCCTCAATTATTTCAAAATTGTAAAGCTAAATAATAGTGGATACATACATTTGTCTCCACGTTGTACAGCAGAAACAAAGAATACTAAATTAATTACAAAAATTATAGAGCCATTAAATTACACTACAGTCATATTAGAAACCAATTTCATAAATCTCAATCCACTTAAACTTAATTTTAATATTTCAAAAGTTGTAAAAATTCATAGTATTCAAGAAGACATAATTGATTCTAACAAAAAATTAATGCAATTCAGTAAAAGTTTAATTGATATAAAAATGGAAATTGAACACTATTAAAAACAAATTCAGGAAAAAACTCATAAAACGAGTGTCATAAAATACATTATTATTGTAATTTCTTTTTTAATCATTCTATTTGTTGTAATGTATCTTGCGCATAAATGTATCAAAATAACTTGTACAAAAGTACCTATCATTTAAAAACAAAAAAAAACAAAAATAAAAGCAAATACGTATAATAAATATGTATATAAAAATTTATAAATTTTTTATTGCATCTACTCGTATTACTTAAAATGTTTTTTTCTGTATGAAAGTATAATAATAATAAAAAAAAAAAATTTTTCTAATTAAAAAAAAATTATTTAACATAACATAACATAAAATCTTAATCAAAATATTTTAAACAAAATTATAAATAAAATATTTAAGTAACTTGTATTAATAAAAGAAACTAAATTAAAATTATTACATTATAGAAAAAGAAAAGATTATTAGAAATTAATTGTTAAGAAAAAAAATTTCATCTTTATTAATAATTATATAAATTTTTTTTTCCCAAAAGGGAAGGTGTAATAATCCAATAATTTTAATGTATAATTTAACTTATTTTTAATGCTTACATACAGTGTATTATCATATTTATTTTTACTAAAATGTTCTGTAATACTGTAATACATTGAACTCTAATACATTGAACTCAAAAATATTGAACGATTGCAATCTACTAATATTGTAATTGTAATATGATCAATCTTTAATTATAATATTCACAATTATATTATTAAATGTTGGTCGATTGTAATGTATTAATATTGTAATTATTATTCCGTTAATCAGTACAGACGTGTTTGTCTTCGTTACTTAATTCAAGCAATTAATTTAATTAATTAAAACTCATAATTAATTACTTAATAGTTAATCAATTCGCTTTTTTCTTTCTTTCTTTGTTCACAATTTAAACAGTAAAAAATTTTAAAAAATTTTTATTTCGGTTATCAGAACTAGTTTTGAATTACGGTAAAATAATTAGAATAATCGAGTTGTAAGTATTACTCAGCATTACTTTTATTTTTCGATTTAAAGAAAAAAATAAAAATAATAATAACAATAACTGCAACAAACATGAATTTTAAATGTGACATGGTTAACTGCACAGCGATGGATAACTCTTCAAAGAAACTAATATATAAAGGATTTTGCAACAGAAAACTCCATAGAGCATGTATCGGAGCATCTAGAATACAATTCCATCAATCGCTCAATGATTTTTTCGTGTGTACCGACTGCCAAAATACTCACGTTCTTCTTAGGACCATGTATGATAATATCGACAACTGAATAACTGCCCTAAGTAAAGAAAAAGATGGCATGGCACTTAAATTACATGGAGTGATTCAACTCAATAATGAAAATTTATTGGAGACCTCGAAGAACATAGACAACCTCTTAAATGAAAAATGTATAAGTAAAAACATAACTAATCCATCAGAGTGTTTTAGCAGTCGCTCGGTTATCAAAACTTTAAATCATAAATTGGATGAATTAAGTAACAAATTTTTAAACACAATGTCGGACGTAAATAATTCATTGGAGGTTATACAAAAAAACCAAAATAACTTAACAAGTAAAGTGCAAGATCTTTACAAAGTTTATAATGATATGCCAGCTAATTTCGCGGAGTTTTATGTACCTAGTTTGGTTATACCATTACAGAACATCCTGGTTTCTGTGTCAACCGAACTTCATAATGAAATTTACAAAATTGATAACATGTACAGTAAATGCGAAGATATGTTTGTTTCCATAGAAAATAAAAATAAAATACCTCAGCTTTAACCCCACCCGACACGCTTCCAAACCATTGCCCATCTATACATGATGAGCTAAAAGCTGTCGATTTAAAACAAAATGAAGAAATATCCACTTCTGAAATTAACAACCGCAAATATACAAAAATAGCAAGTTAAACGGTGGAACTACAGATAGTGAAAGTGGGGTTTACATGTTAAAAGCAGTAACATTTGGAAGTACACAACGGCGTATAGAAAAAATCTTTTATGACATCTTTAGAATTCCCATCATAAGTGCAGAAAAAATAGTTCCGAAACAACTAGTAATAAGGAAAAAATACAAATACGAGTGTTTTAACATATGTATTTCACTTAAGTACGATTGGCTTTTCTTTGCGCACAATAATGATACTTCATTGGTAATAACATCACTTTAAGTCGTTGGAAAAACAGGTATGTTAAGTTAAACAAAACTAAAAATAATAGTTTAATCTAAGAACTTTAGTAAACCTAAGTTAAAAAATAAATGCAAGAATGTAAGAAATGCGAAAAACTTTCCTAATCCTTACAATTATAAGTTTAACAAAGATTCTTCCACCTCAACACAAATCTATCCAACACTTACACTAGCCTCTCTCAAACCTGTACTTTCAAAGAAAAACAAATCTGTAGACACTACTTAATTAAGTTATTATCTAAACAATAGTTCAACACACACACAAACAAATTTATTGAACGGTATACATGACGCTAGCTTAATTACAGCTGAAAAACACACTTCTACTTCATCGGTAGTTGATAATGACATTAGCTTAGTAATAGCCAAAAATCATTCTTCTACTTCACCAGAAGTAGATAATCCCAAACCAGCAAAAATGATGATAACTCTATTTATTCACATACAATAATACCGGGTGCTTGCAATAATATCAATGATAACATTAATAATATTAAGTATAATAATAATAATAATAATAATACTAATAATAATAATAATAATAATAATAATATAAATAATAATAATAATAATAATAACAATATAAATAATAATAATATAAATAATAATAATAATATAAATAATAACAATAATAATAATAATAATATAATTAATAATAATATAAATAATAATAATAATAATAATATAAATAATAATAATAATAATATAAATAATAATAATAATATAAGTAATAATAATAATATATATAATAATAATAAAAATAATAATAATAATAAAAATAATAATAATACTAATAATAATAATAATATAATAATAATAATAATATAAATAATAATAATAATATAAATAATAATAATAATAATATTAATAAAAATATTAATAATAATAATAATAATAATAATAATAATAATAATAATAATAATAATAATAATAATAATAATAATAATAATAATAATAATAATAATAATAATAATAATAATAATAATAATAATAATAATAATAATAATAATAATAATAATAATAATAATAATAATAATAATAATAATAATAATAATAATAATAATAATAATAATAATAATAATAATAATAATAATAATAATAATAATAATAATAATAATAATAATAATAATAATAATAATAATAATAATAATAATAATAATAATAATAATAATAATAATAATAATAATAATAATAATAATAATAATAATAATAATAATAATAATAATAATAATAATAATAATAATAATAATAATAATAATAACAATAATAATAATAATATTAATGATAATAATAATAACCATATTATTGATAATATTGACAGCACTGGTATCAACAGTATTAATAGTAACAGCGATAGTAATACCAGTAGTATTAAAGCGAGTAATATTAGTAATAATATTTTATCCCCTAATTTTACCAACCCTCTCATTCCTCCGAAAATTCACCTAATGCAGAATTCAATAGTTAATGATAAGAGAGCTTAGTTTGCTCTATAATATTATATTATATCTTGCTTATCTCTTCGATCAAGATAACCACGTTTGCATTGAAGGCAAAACGAAAACATTCTTAAAAGTACTCATTCAACAAGAGTGCCTCCACTCTGACTGCAAGGAACTAAGTAAATTATTTTGTAAATATTATGAAATTGAAGGAATGTCTGCTAAAGAAGCTAAAGAAGACCTAAGTGCATTTCGTAGTCACTTGTCCAACAAAAGACGTGAGTATATCCAAAAGCTTAGAGATATTGATCAAAAAGTTTTTCGTGCCTAATAAGCCAAATAATACTTATCAAAGTAAAAATTAGTCTCAACTATATTAACGCTATTAGGATATTCTATCACAGTTGCAGTGGTTTAAGAAGTAAAATAAAAAACCTTTTTATCGACGCCAAATCATGCAATTTTATATACTAGTGATTACAGAAACCTGGTTGAGCGACTCTTTTAAAAATTAAGAAATTCTCGATAACAATTGGTCAATTTATAGAAATGATCGTAACTACCTTTCCACAGATCTCTCTAGAGGTCGCGGTGTTCTAATTGCTGTCAATAATGGTTTTTCATGTGAATTAATATGTTCCAACAACTCCTTATCTTTTGAATACATATTTGTTAAAATTCTTACTGGTAGTAAAAGTATTTATCTAGGAGTAGTACATTTTCCTCCAAATTCTGATGAATCCTCTTATTACGAATTCTTGGATATATGTAAGTCTATAATTGCTTTAATGACAGAGGATGATAATATTTTTGTTTTGGGCGATTTTAACCGTCCATCATTATCTTTTGTGATTGATGAACTGGATAATAAACTAATACTAGTTAACTTTTTAAATGAAATTGAGTTTAGTATTACAAGTACATTTTATGGAAATGATATACAACAAGTAATACAACATCCTAATAGTAATGGTAGACGGTTATACCTAGCTTTTTCAAATGCTTATGATGATGTTGTGATTCATGCTGTCAATGATACAAATAATCCTTTTACCAAGTCACTCCATCATAATGCAATATCAATAGAACTAACTCAAGCTAACCAACAATTTTCGAAGTCCTACAATAATGAAATTGTATATGACTTCCGTAACGCTAATTACGAAGGGATTAACAATGCCTTATGTAATATAAACTGAGACTAGTGGTTAATGCAGCGAGATTTAGATTTAGTAGTTCTGGATTTTCATACAATTTTATCATCTATAATTGATAATTACACGCCAAGGATAATAAAAAAAGATAAATTAATGGAACCTTGGCTAGATAGGGAACTCAGATCTTTACGTAATCGTAGAAATAAATTATATAAAATTATTAAATCATCAGTTGATCCAAGCTCCGAAACTATTAATGAGCATAAAAAATTAGCTGATGAATTTAAAATAAAATGCATTGCATCGTACGATAATTACATTCAAAATATTGGTAACTCCATTTTAAGTAACCCTAGAAAATTTTTTGAATTTGTTAATACAAAACGTAAGTCGTCAGGTTACCCAAACTCTATGTCCTTAGATAGTAAAGTCTCATCCTGCCCTAATGAAATTTGCAATTTTTTTACACACAAATACAAAATGTATACCGTCAGTTGCAAACAGGGCATGGAAACGTGAATTTCCAGACCTCAAATAACACTATTCCTCTCATTCAAAATTTAAACTTATCATTAGACGATGTTTTTTCAGAAATTAGTAATTTAGATATTAAAAAAGTAATTTTACATAACTGTATTCATAATTTAACTGTCTCACTTACATTAATTTTGAACAGATCCCTTATGTTAGGTACTTTTCCACAGTTTTGGAAAACCTCATACCTGATCTTAAGATGTATCATGTAATTAAGAATGATACTGATTGGTGTTTTCTTTAATCAAAATTGAAGTGCTTAGAAAAATGGTGCTCTGACAACATGCTAGATCTCAACGTTAGTAAGTGCTATACTATGACCTTTTTTTTTTACATAATTAACTAACTAAAAACTCTAAGTAATAAAAATTTAGCATAAGTATTATGTGATAAAAAAAAAAAACCATATTAAAAACATTGACTCATTTTACATACATAAAATAAAAATAACTTTTATCTTTATTGTACCTATCATAATTAATTTAATTTTTTTTTTTTTTTTCTTTATGTATTATTTTTTTTTATAAATTCAACATAGTTTAATTCTAGAAATTGAAAATTAACATTTATATACTTACAGACCTTAGCAAAAACAGCTGTGTGGTCTAATAATTTTTTTTTTAGAATATACAGACGTGTTAAAAAAACGAAAAGAAAAATTAATTTAAGATTCAATATTCAAAATTTATCTAAATCTAAATCTAATATTTCAATATTATGTAACGATTTCAAATTTTATATTCTAAACAGTTGCTTTATTTATTTTTTTTTACATTATTTTTTACTTTTGTGATTTTATACATTTTGATTGCATACCAATTAACATTGTAACGTTTAAAACAAGTTATTATTACATATAGCTAAACTATATTGCATTTGACTTCCCTTTTTTTATATTATTATTTTTTTTTTTTTTATGTTTTTAATATATTTTAAATTTAGTTACGTATTAGTACTGTTAGTTTAAATTTGTGTTTAGGAGAAGATCCCTAATATTTTTCTTAAATAAACTAAACGAGGACATGTTTTTTAGTTCATTACTTAAATAATTAAATGCACTTAAACTTGTTTATACAACATTGTTTTTTTGTTTATTCGTTTTAAATAAAGAAAGATAGAAATTCAACTTGTTTCTAGTATTGTAGCCATGAATATCAATATTTCGATTAATTAAAAAGTTATGTTTAAATAAATTGTTAATTATTTTATAGGCTAGATAATATAACTCTCTTTTACAAAAAACTTCAAAACTTAAATATTGAGCCGAGTAGAGCAGATTTGTGGGATGTCTATGATGATAAAAATTAATAATTTTTATTGCTCTCTTATGAACAATATCAATTTTTTTAATATGTGTTTGTGACGCATTACTCTAAAGTGGGTTTAAGTAAGTTAAATTAGAAGCAATGTATGACGAACATATGATGAATAATGTGTTTCTATCGAAGTATTTTCGTAGTTTTTTTAATATAAAAACGTATGGAGTGATTTTTTTTATGACATGGTCTATATGTTCTTGCCATGTAAGTTTACTGTCTATTACGAGACCTAGATAATTGAAATTTTTTACTATATTAATATTATTATTTTTATATTTGATATTGTGGAAATTTATAATTTTTTAATTTAATTTATAAATTTTTAGTTGATTCATTGAATATGTAAAAATGTATAATAAGTACATACTTTTACACACATATATACATATATTATAGATGTTAAAATTATATGTAGATTTATAATAAATAAATAAAAAGCTTAGTCTTAGGTTAGTAATAGAAAAAAAAATTTTGTATAAATTAAATTTAAAGTGTTTGGATACGAAATTAGTATATATAAAATTTTGTTTTTGTTTTAATGACAAATTGTATGTATTAATAATACATTCTAGTTTATAACTAAAAATAGAAGATAAACTTATTTCTAGGTTAGTAATAGAGCATCCAATACCGGACCAAAATGTGAATACCGGTATTTCGGTATTCACATTTTGTGGAAACCGGTATACCGGTATTAATACCGGTATTTAGAAAACACTGAAAAAAAACATTAATGTTAACACAAAACAACAAATAAACTGTTCAAAAATTTTATTGTTTAAGTTAAAATAATATAGAGTATAAAATTAATTCATTTGACGAAAAAAGCAAAATACATAAAAAAATTATTTGTTGTTATTAAAATAAGCCCGCAAAAAACATAAATTATTTAAAGTTTCGTCATTTAAAGATGACCGAATTATATTCCTGAAGAAGAATATATTTAGAACGTCATTTAAAGATGACCGTACATAACATTCCTGAAGAAGAGAAAGCCCGTTCAGCTTCTACGCTCGTTGGGGAAATTGTTAGAATATAATCGTATACCAACTTCAAGTTGGTACCACATGTGCCGTCTTCCTCGAATATAGAAATTTCTTTTCGGATCATTTTAGTCAAATCGTTAATATTTCGATTTGTTTTTGGTACTGTTTGAATTTTCATCTCATTATTAATGGCCATGTCTAGCTGCTCCTGTAATGTCAAGTCCAAAATTTCGTCTTCGCACATTATAGTATCTTCGTCATCATCTGTTTCTGATGCTAATGCTATAGTTTCAGCTGGGACGGATGAGAGCCGCTGGATAAGATGCACAATTAAATTTACCAAAGCTGTTTTACTTAGTCGATCAAATATGATATCTGAGCCAAAATTGTTTTGGGCTTGATCTCCTTTATGAAGATATTGTATCGAATAAGATAAATTTGTGCGTCTTTCTTTTATTCTTTGAATTAAGGAGGTTTTCATATTGTTACTTAATGGCCCTACGCCCAAATTTTGCAGCATAAATGCCAGGGTAGTATCGGCTGAGAGAAGATTAGCATCTCTGCGACACAAAGCCTCTACAGCCAATTTCACTGGTAACAACATAGAAACTGTTGATAATATCAATTCTAATTCAGATTCTGTAAAGGTAATAGCTGAATTTAAGTCAATCAGGGCTTTTTGAATAGAATTTTTTAATTTATAAAAACGCTCTAACATAAAAAGTAAGCTGTTCCATCTGGTTTTATTATCTAACATTAATGAGAATTCTTTTCGATGTTCAGTTTTAACATACACTTGAAGAATTTAATTTTTTGTTGGTGATCGTCTGAACAGCTTCACAACTTTTCTAACTTTGCTTATCAATGGAGCCAAATTATTTGCAAGTTCATTTGAATTCGGTGAGCTCTGAAAAATCCTTAATCCGTCTAAATGGTCTTCAATATTTTCATCGGAAATCTCATCAGCACTATCTTCATCAGATTCAAAATAATCATCTGTCGAGTCCACGACTGTTGTTTTATACAAGACGTCAACCACAGCCAATTGGATTCCATGTGTTAGACAAAGTTGTTGGTCGATGGACATTAATCGTCCAACTTTCTTCATAACCGAAGCACCGTCCGTGGTAATACATACGATATCGCGATCAATTTTTAAGTTGTGTTCTTTTAGTATGTTGTCAATTAACTTAACACACATTTCTGCTGGGAAATGTCCATTAACTCGTGCTAAACCCAAATTCCAAAATCTATTTCGAGAATGAACATTAATGTTCAAATAACGTCTATTTTTTACAGAAGTCCACTCATCAAACGTAAGACTAAATCAGTTTCCTCGCCGTTGAAGTTCTGATAATTCTTTTATTATCGAGTTTCGAATTTTAATAGCATATTTCATGACTATTTGACGAATGGATTCGGATGATTTTGGAACGTCGAAACCTCGTGCTATCAGCGATTTTCTTAGCTCAATGGAAGTTATAAAAACTCTGAATGGCAAGCCATCGCTGGCTGTCATTTTAGCTAAAACTTTCGGCAAGGTATTTTCGTCTTCGCTTTTTGTAAAATATGTTGAAAATTTATTTCTGAGTCTAGCGAGATGCAATTCAGATGTAGTGGAAACACCATCAGTAAAAGACGAAACTGAAACTTCAACTGAATTACGTTTCAATAAATTTATTTGGTGAGAAGTCCTTAAATGTGTATGGAGTCCACTAGTTGACCCACCACATGTCTTAATTTCTCTAGCACATTTTTTACATTTCGCTACAGTACCAGACTTCTCGCGCAAAAAGTAATGCCATACTGAGTTTTTGTCCTGAAGTCCTCTTTTAAAATCTTCAAATACTTTTGGTTTATCAGCCATTGCTGGGGCAGCAAAATAATTTTTAAATAGAAAAAAAATAAATAGTAAAAATGTATAAATGTATAAATACGAAGATATTATATTTACCTGCTAGAAAAACGCAACAATTATATTATGTTCACCTGCTAGAAAAACGCGACAATAAAAATAAAGATTTTTTTATCTTTTTTTAATGACAATTTTTATTCACTTTTAAAGTTTTAATTACTTTTAATAGTTTTAATTTTATTCAATATTATTTATCAAGTATATATTTAATTCACACTATTTTGTTATTTTTCAAGAATGTTTTAAAAATAAGTTACCGTAAGTTAATATAAATATTAGACAAACAAAACAATAATAATAAAGAAGTGTTATTAAAGAACTTCAACTAGATTAGAATAATATTTAAAAAAAATTCAACAGCGATACCAGAAACGAGTATGAATAATTTTCCTCACCATCTAGATTATAAATAAACTTTCAAATTTTTAAAAATAAATCATGGTGCATTTCGTTTGATCTTGATGAGTTTTTCTTCGAACTTTTAAATAAGTCAAAGCCTCCTGAGAAAAAAAAAATATTTCTGTTCGATGAGAAAAAAAACTGAAATACCGGTATATACCGGTATTGATTGCTCGGTATCGGTATTGGAAAAACGACCGGTATACCGGGATACCGGTTTTCGGTATACCGGTATTGGATGCCCTAGTTAGTAATATTAAAAGAGTTTTTCAATGAATGTAATTTAAAGTGTTTATTAATAAGATTATATAAAATATTGTTTATGTTTTAATGATAAATTATATGTGTTATGTAGGTTAGTAATATTAAAAACTTTTTCAAATAAGTACAAATAAGTAATATAAGTTTAACTTCAAGAATTTTTGTAACGACCTTGCTTTGGTTCTAAAAACAAAATAAAAAACGAGAAAGAATACAGTTGCCTTTGTCAACTTTTAGATACCCGTACGAACCCTTAGTATGTTCACAGCCTGCCACTCTGCTTACAATATTATTATACCCAACACCTAAAGTATAGGGTATATTAACTTTGGTATGGTGTTTGTAACCACCAAAAGGAAGCGAGTTAGATATGGACATGTATATATATTCTGAATCGGGATCACCTCCTGAGTCGATTTAATGATGTCCGTCCGTCCGTCAGTCCGTTCGCACGATAACTCAAAAACTAATGAAGCTATCTTGATGAAATTTATATAGTAGGTTACTAATCACGAAAGGAAAACTAAGTTCGAATTTGGACATAATCGGTCCATGGGTTCGGATTCTGGAAGCTTCCGAATGATTCCGGAGCAAACGAGATTATCTTCAAAACCAAGAAAGATAGAATCTTTAAATTTTGTACAATGATGTTCCTTCCCATTCGATTTATGTCTCTGAAATTAAGGAGGATTTGGTCCATGGGCTTGGATTTTGGAAGCTTCCGAACGAGCACCAGAGCAAATGAGATTATCTCCAAAACCAATAAAGATATAACCTTCAAATTTGACAGAGTGGTGTTCTTTCATGTTTTATTTAAGTTTCTAAAATTTGAGAGGATTTGGTTAATGGGTTCGGATTTTGGAAGCTTCCGAACGAGCCCCAGAGCAAACGAGATTATCTCCAAAATCAACAAAGATAGAAACTTTAAATTTTGGACAATGATGTTTCTTCCCGTTCGATTTATGTCTCTGAAATTTAAGAGGATTTGATCCATGGGTTTGGATTTTGGAAGCTACCGAACAAGCCCCAGAGCATATGAGACTATCTCCAAAACAACAAAGATACCCGAAAAACAATTTAAATGTTTGAGTCCAAAAAAAAACTGAGCTGTGCCTGAGGACCGTAATAAGTGTGCTGTTTGGAAGACCTTGGGCAAGGAATGTTTCCCAACGAAGACTGATTCAGGTTATTATCGGGTTTCGTGTCCATTATAATACCTTGGATATTTACCTGTTATTAACCTATGATTTAAGAGTCCAAATTACGGTTATTTTAAGGATAGATTTTAAGAAAATTTATAGTCCACTTCAGTGATTTTTTGGTGAAATTTTAATAGTGTCAGTCAATTAAAACTAGGTTATTTCACCACCATACTGCTGTGGAAATTTGAAATACAATTCAGTGATTTTTCGAAAATAAAAACCAGTTTTAAGTGACTAATTTATGGGTAATATACAGACTATCTATCAGATCAATGTGAGATATTAATTGGTGATTTTTTGGTAATATTTGAGTTTTAGTTGACCAAAACTCAGTGATTTCACAACCTCATTGTTAGAGAAATCTGAGATACAATTCAGTCATTTTTCGATAATAAAAACCAGTTTTATGTGACTAATTTATGGGTAATATGCAGACTATCTATCAGATCAATGTAAGACATTAATTGGTAATTTTTTGGTAATATTTGAGTATTAGTTGACCAAAACTCAGTGATTTCACAACCTCATTATTAGAGAAATATGAGATACAATTCAAGGATTTTTCGGTAATAAAAATTAGTTTTATGTGATTAATTTATTTTATAATTATTTATTTAATTTTTAAATCATATATTAAAGTAAATGTTTTATCTGAATTCATTAATTGTTAATTTATTTACTTTAATTTTTTTTTAAATTATAATAAAATTATGAATAATAATGAATTAATAATAAAAAAAGTATAGTATTAAATTGATTTTAAAATTTCACAAAAAAGATCAAAGAAAACAAAATAAATAAATTGATAATAAAAAATTAGAAACTTATTAATATTCAGAAACTTATAAATTTATGATAGTAATAATTTTTTTTTCTCTCTTATATTTCTTATACTAGATCGTTTTAAAAACTCTTGTATTCCTTTTTTGACCTGCTCGTAAGTTACATTATTTTCCTTATTAGAATAATTTATTACGTTTTCCAATAGTTGGATTATACCGGTGTTCTCTGAAAATATTAGTTTATTGATATCTGAAAAAATAAAAAGCAAACAAAAATTAAGTTAGTAGAGATTAAAGCCAACAGTAAAAAATAAACACAAGCTCATACCTTTTCCAATGTATTTAATAAATCTTAAAAAAATCACCATTTACACATTTAATAAATAAATAAAATTCTAACTTAAAGTTTTACAGATAATATTAACCTTTACCTTTTTGAAAAATATCTTTTTGAAAATAAAGTTCTCAACTCCAATAACTTTTAACAGCTTTTTCTAAAATGAAAAATTTTAAGAAAAATTTATAAGGTTTTTAATTTTTCGTTAAAAATTTAAGAAATGTGTCCGAGTTTCACTTGGCAAAAATTCAGGAAATGTACCTGAGTTTTACTTGGTGAAAATGTATTTAATAAATCTTAAAAAAATCACTATGTACACATTTAATAAATAAATAAAATTCTAACTTAAAGTTTTATAGATAATATTAACCTTTACCTTTTTGAAAAATATCTTTTTGAAAATAAAGTTCTCAACTCCAATAACTTTTAACAGCTTTTTCTTAAATGAAAAATTTTAATAAAAATTAATAAGGTTTTTAATTTTTCGTTAAAAATTTAAGAAATGTGTCCGAGTTTCACTTGGCAAAAATTCAGGAAATGTGCCTGAGTTTAACTTGGTGAAAATGTATTTAATAAATCTTAAAAAAATCACTATGTACACATTTAATAAATAAATTAAATTATAACTTTAAGTTTTATAGATAACATTAACCTTTACCTTTTTGAAAATAAAGTTCTTAACTCCAATAACTTTCAACATCTTTTTCTCAAAATAAGAAAGTTTTAATAAAATTTAATAATTTTAAATAAAATTGAAATAGTTTCACCCGTGTTTTTTAATTTAAGAATATCAACCAGTGTTTTTTAATTTAAAAAATTTCACTATTACTATTTTTTTATTTGTAATACTTTTTTTTATATTTATTTCTATATTTACTTTTCTATATTTTAATTCAACTTTATATTATATATTATATGTAATCACAAAATTTCTTTCACTAATAATGACATAAATTAAAACACGTCTTAACAATTAGAAGTTCTAGAACAACTAACAATTAACAAAAACGAAACTGACAAAATAAGAAAGCAAAAAAAAAAGAAGAAATAAAAAATGTATGCTGTTCTCCACTTTTGTGACTTTCCGTATCATGCTCATTCGCAGTCAGATAAACCAGCTACAGTTTTTGTTTAATCGGCTAAACTCGTGAAATTTTCGTACCTTTGCATTTATATTTTGGGACCGTAGCTCGGTGAATATGTGTCCGAGATCACTGCTACGGTGAACTTTTGTTTGTCGGGATATAATCTTAACATTTGGCAGAATAATGTTCTTTCATGTTTGATTTAGGTCACTGAAATTTGAGAGGATTTGGTCCTTGGGTTCGGATTTTGGAATCTTCCGAACGAGCCTCAGAGCAAATGATATTATCTCCAAAACCAACTAAAATATAACCTTTAAATTAGGCAAAATGGTGTTCCTTCATGTTTGATTTATGTTTCTGAAATTTGTGAGGATTTGGTCCATGGGTTCAAATCTTGGAAGCTTCCGGACGAGCCCCAGAGCAAACGAGTATATCTCCACAGCAAATAAAGACAGAACTTTTATTTTTAGTACAAAGGTGTTCTGTTATATTTCCTTTTCTGTAAACTGACATTTTAAAGAATTTGAACCCTGGGTTCGTATTTTGGATCCGGACGAGCAAAGACGAGCGGACGAGCAAAGAGCAACGAGCATATCTCCAAAACCAACAAAAGTAGAACCTTTAAATTTAGTACAATGGTGTTCTGGCATGTTTTCTTTATGTTCCTGAGATGGATTCGATGAATTGGAGTGGCATTTCGGGTACCTGACACACAACTCCCAAGGACTAACAATTTTCGAAATTAATAAAGATAGAAACTTAAAATTTTTTACAAAGGTGTCAAGCATATCCCAAGAGGATGCCTCTTTTACGTTCCTGAAATTCGAGTTGAATAAGCAAGAAAAGGGAAGAAGTTCAAGCAGCTGCCAAAAAAACTTATGCATTTTTAATTTAATTCGAATTATTCAGGTGTAGGGTATTAATAAGTCGGTTGCATCGACTTACTGTTACATTAACTTGTTTTTAGAATTTTTTTATTATAATTTTGACTAATTTTATTTACATAATAACTTTTAATTATATTTGATAATAGTTAACATTTACGATAATTATATAGAAAATATATTAATTAGAAAATTTGAATAAATACAAAACATTATTTCATTTAGTTATTAGAATTTAATATTATAAATCAAAGTAGTTAAGCATTTCTTACTCTCATATTAAGCTTTTTTTTTCCCCTTTCTAACCTTTTTTTTTTCTTTATTTTAAAAGTTAATAATATTATTAATATTTTAAATTTTTTTTTTTTTTTTTATTAAATTATATCAAAATTATAATTTGTGCACTTTTTAATTAAAAATTTTTTTTTTTTTTATTTAACTTGAAACGTTTTAAAAGTGTAGTGTGTAACTAAATATATTAAATTATACGGCTGCACTTTAATGGCGGCAGGATAAGTATTTTTTTTTTTTATAACTTACTACACAAGAACCATACATTTTTTTCTTATTCTAAAATTATTTACACATTACAATTTTTTTTTTTTATATTAAAATATTAAAATTGTTTTTTTTTATTTTATTTTTATTTTTGATTTTCATTTTTTGAACTACATATCTATTTATTAAATTCGAATAATTTTTAGTTTTACAATTATAACTTCTAATTAAACGCGCTCGGTTGGTTTTGTTTACTTTAATTTACATTTATTTTTTATTTCTTATTTCATCTTAAAATCAATTTGTCGTAAACAAAACAATTTTTATATCTATCTCCCTCCCACCCGTATGATGGATGCTGGAGTTCTTCTTTCATTCTCAATTCGCTCAATTTTTTTTAATACCACCATAGTTATTACTGTAATTTAATTTATTAATTTCTGGTGGTAAGTTTTGCTTTTGGTGAGTTTGTGGTTCTACCTGCGTTCAATAAGGTCACTTAAAAGTGTATATTAAAAACTGTTGAACGTTGTTATAAACCGTTTGCTCGCTCAAAGCAAAATATTAAAATATTAAAATTATTAGTACGATATCAAGGTATTGATATTGTTAATAATTTATTTTAAAGTGTTGTCAAGCTCCGGTTATTTAAATCGTACACTTTTACTTTTGATTTCGATTTTAATTTTGATTAAATTTTAATTTTTGTTCATTTCAATTTTTACTGTAATCTTAAATTACATACTTTAATTTATTTTAATTCAAATTTTGATTTTGGTTAATCATGGTTTTAATTACAATTTGATCCTATTTTAATTCCGATTTTGATTATAATTTTAAATTAAATTTAAATTTTAACGTTATTCTGGTTTTTTTTATTGCTTTTTGTTTTGCATTAATTGTTTTCCAACAAAATTACCAATTTTAATATTAATTTCTGTAATATACGCGGGTTGCAAACGAATTTTGATGCCGTCGAGTGCCATCTTAGTTCAATTAAACCAGCAATTTTAGCCCTATGTGAAACACAAGTCAGTAATAACAATGGTAACTTTAATGTTACCGGCTACTCACATATTTCACACTTCGTACCCAAAAGAGGTATCGCTATCTATATAAAAAATGACATTGCTTTCAACACACTTCCAAAATATAAATTTTCTAGCCCAACCTTCCACTACATTTGGGTAAAACTTCTCGTTGGAAAGCATGTCATTCATTTCTGTTTTCTATACAGATCACCCAACTTAAATGAACAAGAAACTGCTATGGAAATTGAAAATCTATCGAACCAGATCAATGAAATTTTGGACGCATCTCCAGAAACTGAAATTGTTCTGGCGAAAGATTTCAACATTCATAATAGGGACTGGCTTCATTTTTCTAGTAACATCTCTCCGAGTCAAAACTCAATTGGGAAACAAGTTGAACTATTCTCGACACTGTTCCACCTTTCTCAACTTGTCTAAAATCCCACTAGGATCCCGGACCGTGCTGATCAAGAAGGTCACCTCTTGGATCTGTTTCTCACCTCACACCCTGAAAAATATGTGGTTTCAGTTGGTTGCCCCCTGGGTAATTCCGATCATTGTTTGGTTAAGACAAGTTTCCGGGTAAGCCCAATCCCCAATCAGAGGTCCCCTCCCAAAAAATTAGTTTGGCGCTACAGCCATGCTGACTGGGAGGGTCTTAACAACTTTTTTAGGACATTTGATTGGTCATTCTGCTTCCGTAATAAGAATGTTAACTTTGCTGCAAATGCGATTAGTGAAACTATTTTACTTGGAATGAGGTTATTCATTCCTCATTCCATGAAATCTGTTAAGAGAAGGCCCAAATCTTGGTTAAAGCGCATTTGCAAAGAAGCTATTTTTAGAAAAGACGAGGCTTTTAATACAGTTTAAAACAATAGATCGGAGGCTCACAGGGCCAACTATATAGTGGTGAAAAACCGATACAAAAGAGTTATCAACAAGCAAAAATTCTTCTTCAACCAAGGGTTGAAACGTAAAGTCATCCACATGCCAAAGAATAGCAAATCCTTTTGGACATTTGCTAAAAGTCCAAAAGAAGACATTAGAGGGTCTTCTTTTCCACCACTTGTTGATAATAATAGCAAAACAGTATCAGATTCTAGAGAGAAAGCGAACTTATTTGGCAAGCAGTTCGCTTTTAATTCGACACTGCCACAGTCAGCTCAGATGCCACCTTCTGTTCCCCGAGTTGGATGCTCCTTTGGAAAAATTTACTTTAGGACGCGGGCGGTGAAATCTTGAAAAATCTTGATACAAATAAGTCCATGGTGCTTAAAAATACCTACTCCAGTATTTCAAAACCTCTCCTTCAATTCTGGTATTCATCCTACCCAATGGAAGGTTGCACATGTTTTCCCAATTCCCAAAAAAGGTAATAAAAGCGATCCCTCCAAATACCGCCCTATTGCTATAACTTCGGTCCTCTCCAAGGTAATGGAGAAAATAGTGAACCAGCTTCTGAAAGCTTCTGAAATACCTGAATCACAAAGGTTTGCTTCATGATCATCAATACGGGTTCAGAGCCCGTCGTTCAACTAGTGATCTCATGACTTACCTTTGTGAGAAGCTAAGCATCAACCTTTACCATTCTGGTGAATCTGATATTGTGGCTCTTGATATTTCTAAGGCTTTCGATCGAGTTTGGCACGATGCTCTATTGGCAAAGTGCGAAGCATTAGGTCTAGGTAGGGTCTTTTTAAAATTGATTATAGATTTCCTTTCGATAGGCACGATTCGTGTAGTCATCGTTGGATATTCATCTGACAAATTCAAAATAAATGCTGGTGTCTCCCAGGGATCAGTTTTATCCCCAACTCTCTTCTTAATATTTATCAATGACCTACTCTTATTAACCTCCAATGCGATGCATAGTTTCGCAGACGACAGCACCCTTGCAGCTTCCTATGAATTTCATAGCCGCTGTAACATTAATTACCAGATTAATGCAACAGGAAAAAATTTCACTATTAGTGAGCTAAATAACGATTTAGCCAAAATTCAAAAATGGGGTGAAGTCAACAGAGTTGATTTCAACATCAAAAAAACCCAATGCTGTCTGATCTCGCGAAAAATTGCCACTACTATTTGCAACCTATTATTCCAGGGAGAGGTTTTGCCGCATTGAACAGATTTAAACATGTTGGGTATCGAGTTAAACCAAAAATTGACTTAGTCAAATCACATTTTTGGTATAGCTAAGGATGCAGCTAAATGTTTGGGTTTTTTGTATCGCTGCAAAACTTACTTTTCTGCATCTGATCTTCTCAATATCTACAAAACGTACATTCGGCCGAAAATGGAGTATAATGCACACATTTGGGCTGCAGGCCCTCAAACAGCGCTGGGTTACCTAGATAATGTGCAAAACAGAGTTAGTCGTCTTATCAACGACCCCAGTGTAACTTCAATGCTCACTTCACTCAACCATCGTCGCACAGTTGGGTCACTAACCTTGTTTTATAGGTATCTCGTAGGGGTTAACACCTGCTCGAATGAATTAAAACAGTTAATGCCTCCGCTCAAAGTTTTCCAGCGAGAAATAAGGCGGGCAGCAGAAGCTCATCCCTACCATGTAGAGATTTCAAGATGGCGAAATACAGCTTATGGAAATTCGTTTGTCATGCGCACGTCCCGCCTGTGGAACCATATACCATCGCATGTGTTCCCTAAAGTTGGTAATTCTTATGTGTATGATTTACTTTCTTTCTTCAAAATATCCCTCAAAATTTTCCTACCTATTCCCCATAATCCAAATTTCCCAATTCCAATTTTCCCAATTATCCTTCCCACATCCCTATCCCCAAAACCAAACTGTACATTCGTATTAAAGGTTCCATCCTAAAGTTTGGTTTTAAAAGGAGGGTGGTTGTGGTTGGTTAAAGTCCAACACTACCCTGAGGAAGCACGTGCAGTTCCTCTTGGTGACTTTCAAGTTTTCCACCAATCCTCGTAAAAAAAAAAAAAAAAAAAAAGCTTTATGATCTTTCTAATTTTTGTAATAATAATCATAACAAATATCAGTTTCTAATTTTACAGAAAGGGAAACATAACAGAACACCCTTGTACTAAAAATAAAGGTTCTATCTTTCTTGGTTGTGGAGATATACTCGTTTGCTCTGTTTGCTCCTTTGCTCTGGGCCAGAAGTGTTGAAGAAGATCCAAAAACTTCCATTCGTCATCGTTCCAGGCAATTAAACATCAAACCATCCACATTATTCAACATTTTGCATCGTGATCTCCATTTGAAGGCTTAAAAGATCCAGCTGACGCAATAATTAAAACCAACTGACCATGCATTACGTCGGCAATTCGTTTCTTGGGCAATCGAAAAGCAAGAAGAAAATGAGAATTTTTTTAACAAAATAATCTTCACCGATGAAGCTCATTTCCAGCGCAATGGCTACGTCAATAAACAGAATTGCCGCATTTGAAGAGAACCCAAGGGTTATCTTAGGGTGAAGAGAATCCAAGGTTTATCTTAGAGCAACCAGTACATCCACAAAAAGTTACGGTTTGGTGTGGTTTGTGGTCAGGAGGAATCATCGGACCATATTTTTTTGAAAACGCAAATGGAAATGCGATTACGGTCAATGCAAATCGCTACAGGGAGATGATTTGGACGTAGAGAATATGTGGTTTCAACAGGACGGTGCCACTTACCACACAGCAAGAGAAACAATGGATCTTTTGAAGGAAAAGTTCGAAGATCGCATTATTTCTCGTAGGGGAGGAGTGATGTGGCCACTAAGATCGTGCGATTTGACACCGTTGGATTTGTTTTTGTGGGGTTTTGTGAAATCGAAAGTGTACAGCAATAATCCCACAACAATTCAAGAGCTTAAAAACAACATTATCGAGCAGATTTCAACCATTGAGAACAGTTTATTGAACAACGTGATTCAGAATTTTGGTAAAAGATTGGAGGCCTGTCGAAGTAGTAGATGGGGCCACTTGGCCGACATAATTTTTCATTATTAAGCGGAACCTATTTGTAATAAATTAAAATAAAAATATATTTAATATTTCAAAAAAAAGTCTTTTTTTATTAAAATTAAAATGATACCTCAATTTTAAACACCCTATATATTTAAGTTTTAAATTAAACTCATGCTTCTTTTATTTAATTTATTTATTTGTAGCAACAGTACAAACTAGAAGAAGACAAACTATAGAATGAATATTAATGTTCTTATTTCTAATGCATGTTTATTTAATCACGCGGATTGCAACGTGATCGTATAAATATGTATTTCATACATCTTACCTTTAATACTGTACCTAAACGATCAATTCAGGTGATAAAACTGCTGTGTATGCGCTTTTTGTCAGCCAGACATTTTTTTTCTTATGTTACACCTTCAACCTTTAAGAGTTTGCAGTCTCTGCAAATGGATCGAGATCTTTTGAAACTTTCTTAATTTCTTTTAATTGCAATTTTGATTGATCGTTTAGTTCAATATTAGTGGTAATAAGTTTGTTTTTTTTTTACATCTTGACTAAAATTATTATGACAGGAAAAGTAGTTACAATACTTAAACCTAGAGTTGTATACTTTACAGTTTTATGCTTATATTCTGTAAATTATATTTGTGTATGTTACTCATTTTTAATTAAATTCTGTACAGAAATGTGAATATGTTTTCTAATTTAATTGATTATGTTTATAGTATTTTAAATATATTCATATTATTATATTCTATATGTACATATTTCAATGATATTTTATGGGAAATATATTATACACATGCATCTTATATAGGTAGACCACATGTAAAGACCACATGTATGTAATGCATTTCTGAATGATGACATGATGATTGTCTAATGTAGGAGATTGTTTCTGTTTTTTAACAACGGCCGAAAATGTTATGTTGTTAAGACTTAAACACAGTATTCTTAAGATACTTAATAAGGTTATTTTAAAGACTGTTATATTAGAAATTTGCATTGAAAGGTTTTTATGGAATATTAAAAACAGTATAAATAAAATTTCTATTTGTTTTCTATTTTCTATTGTATTTAAATGTAATTTTTCTAAAGTTAAATTGTTTATATTTTTTGTCAAATTATGGTAATATATTGGAATTATGTTACTTTGTATAAATTTTCCTATTTTGATACTAAAAGAATAATTACCAATCTTTATTTCACAACTTTAAATTTTATTACGTTACTAGCAGAGTACTCGGCATTGCCCGGAGTATTTTATTGGTTTTATGAAATAAAAATGATTAACTTTAGTTTCTGCGTTAACATAATTTAATTAATATAGCTAACTTATTACTAGGCATTAACAGATGCTGGTAGTTAATATTCTATTTTTTATTACATTTAGTTAAATTGAATAAACAGAGCGAAAAATTAGAGACAATTCGTCTACAAAAAATCTTTAAAGGAATCAATAATCTATTGAGTACACAATTACGGCGAAGTGAGTTTTCACAATATATTCGTTAATACCGAAACATAAAATCGCATTTCAATTATGTATAATTTCGTAAGTAATGGCAGTTCATCTTTTTATGGATTATCCTTTTACATTTTGAAAAATTTGCTATTAGGTTCGCTCTGTCCCTCCGTCTGTTTACAAAACTTATATACTGTTTAATAAAGAGCAATGAAATATCAACTATGCATAGGTCTCTTAAAAGAGTAATGTTGTAGAACAACTTTTTTATGAACCCTCACCGTTGGAGATCCTACAGCTCCGAAAGCTCTTCAAATTTTGAAAAAACTTCTTTTAAATGAATACTTCTCAGGTTCTGTTTAACATATTTTCAATATAAAAGATACACGATTGTTTTTTACCTTTATAAATCAACCTGATTTTTTTTAGGTTTACTTTTTCTAATTATGTTTTCAAATTGATTGGCTAAAAATATGTTTAAAAATTATATATGGATAAGAATGTAAGGTTTTCTGTTCTTTAAATTTGTGTATGTTACTCATTTTTAATTAAATTCTGTACAGAAATGTGAATATGTTTTCTAATTTAATTGATTATGTTTATAGTATTTTAAATATATTCATATTATATATTCTATATGTACATATTTCAATGATATTTTATGGGAAATATATTATACACATGCATCTTATATAGGTAGACCACATGTAAAGACCACATGTAAGTAATGCATTTCTGAATGATGACATGATGATTGTCTAATGTAGGAGATTGTTTCTGTTTTTTAACAACGGCCGAAAATGTTATGTTGTTAAGACTTAAACACAGTATTCTTAAGATACTTAATAAGGTTATTTTAAAGACTGTTATATTAGAAATTTGCATTGAAAGGTTTTTATGGAATATTAAAAACAGTATAAATAAAAGTAAAGGGTTTTGGAAATATCTTTTTAATAATAGTACCAATACAAAAAATTAGGCAGAATATTTCTAAAGGTGCTCGTGCTGAGATAGGTTAACAAATGTTAATAAACATTTCATCATAGGCTTTATTAAGAGTCCTAAATTCATCGTGAAAAATTAGACACAAATTAGAATTTTTTTTGACGGTCTATGTGCTGAAATGTGTTAATGTATCACGACAAAATTTAGTGAATGAGTTTGTGTGCCAAGGTGCAATTCTTGTGCAAATTTTCAATTAGTCAAATCGTTTAAGCACAACAATAAAAAAATGAGAAACTTCATGGCCTGAAGCCTGATGCTGAAAAGGGTTAATGTATCGTAAGCAAATCAACTCAGAAACCTTTTGTGATAAAGACCTACACTTTTGTTAATTTCCAAATCAATTGGTCAAACCGTTTAAGCGCGACAACAAAGAAATTAAAAAAATTCATTGGGCCCTGGTGCCAAAACGGATTAACAAATCGTAACCAAATCAACTGAGTGATGTTCTGGGGGGAAGGCGCTACACTTTTGTAAATTTTCAACTCAATTGGTAAAACCGTTTAAGTGCGACAACAAAGAAATTAAAAAACTTTATTGAGCCCTGGTGCCTAAATGGGTTAATGGATCGTAACCAAATCAACTCAACTCAACTTTGTAACAGCAGGGGAAATACTAGCCAATAAATGTGATGATAGCATACATTACACTAGAGCAAAAGAACTAAATCTTTCGATTTTGACACAGTAGATAAGAATGTTATCTTCAATACAATTAAAAGTTATTTCAATACAATTTGCCTTAACAATTCAAAAGCAATAGACAACTTAAATCTTTCATCGGACATGTTAAAAAATTGTAATGAAATGCTGTGCGAACAAATAGCAATAATAGTAAATAAATCTCTAAGAGAAGGTGTGGTTCCAGAACAATTAAAAATAGGAAGAATAGTACCTGTCTTTAAATCCGGTGATAAACAGGATCCAAATAACTACCGCACAATTTGCATAGGAACAGTATTAGCAAAAATCATCGAAAAAATTGTTAATTCACAAATTTGTAAATTTCTACATAGCAATAACTTATTATCCAAACGGCAGTATGGTTTTAGAATAAAATCTAACACAGAAATGGCATTGGTAAACATGTTACACTGGTTACCTTTGTACAAAGCTGAAAAGATAAGAAAAAATCAGTATCTCTAGTCTTCATGGATTTATCTAAAGCATTCGATTCGGTTGATCCTAGAATACTTCTTAAAATACTACAATCGTTTGGTGTGAAGGGTAAGGCTTTTAAGGGGTTTGCTTCTTACCTAAGTAATCGTATTCAGTACACAAAAATTGGGAGTAGCAGCATTTTAGCAGCATTGGGGAGCAGCATTTTAGGACCATTACTCTTTATAGTTTTTATTGAGGGTATTCAGCAAATTGACATAAATGCAGAAATATTTTTGTACGCGAATGATATTTGTTTTATATTTCAAGCAGACACCCATACGGATCTACAATATAAAATGAATACTGAATTAACCAAAATCAGCGAGTGGATGATTACTCAAAAATTAACCATAAATATAGGAAAAACCAAATTCATGGTTATTGGACATCTTTCACAAAAATTAAATATTCAAATTGCTGGTAAAAAGCTGGAGCAAGTTGAAGAACATAAATATTAAATTATAATATAAATGCAGAATATAAGTATAAACTAATGTTACCGGCTACTCACATATTTCACACTTCGTACCCAAAAGAGGTATCGCTGTCTATATCAAAAATGACATCGCTTTCAACACACTTCCAAAATATAAATGCTCTAGCCTAACCTTTCATTACATTTGGGTCAAAATTCTCGTTGAAAAGCATGTCATAAATTTCTGCTTCCTATACAGATCTCCCAACTCAAATGAACAAGAAACTGCTACAGAAATTGAAAATCTATCGAAGCAGATCAATGAAATTTTGGACACATCTCCAGAAACTGAAATTGTTCTGGCGGGAGATTTCAACATTCATAACAGGGACTGGCTTCATTTTTCTAGCAACATCTCCCGAGTCAAAACTCGATTGGGAAATTGAACTATTCTCCACACTGTTCCACTTTTCTCCACTTATGCAAAATTCTACTAAGATCCCGGACCGTGCTGATCATGAAGGTCACCTCTTGGATCTGTTTCCCACCACACACTCTCAAAAATATGTGGTTTCAGTTGGTTGCCCCCTGGGTAATTCCGACCATTGTTTGGTTAACACAAGTTTCCAGGTAAGCCCAATCTCCAACCAGAGGTCCCCTCCCAAAAAATTATTTTGGAGTTCCAGCCATGCGGACTGGGAGGGTCTTAACAACTTTTTTGGAGCCTTTGATTGGTCATTCTGCTTCCGCAACAGAAATGTGAACTTTGCTGCAAATGCGATTAGTGAAACTATTTTATTTGGAATGAGGTATTCATCCCTCATTTCATGAAATCTGTTAAGAGAAGGCCCAAATCTTGGTTTAATCGCATTTGCAAAGAAGCCATTTCTAGAAAAGAGGAGGCTTGCAAACAGTATCAAAACAATAGGTCGGAGGATCGCAGGGCCAACTATATAGTGGTGAGAAACAGATGCAAGAGAGTTATCAATAAGCAAGACGTTAGAGGGTCTTCCTTTCCAGCACTTATTGATAAGAAAAACAGAACCGTATCAGATTCTAAGGAGAAGGCGAAATTGTTTGGCAAGCAGTTTGCTTTCAATTCAACACTGTCACAGTCAGCTCAGGTGCCACCTTCTGTTCCAGGAGCTGGCTGCTGCTTCGGTAAAATTTAATTTAGGACGCGGGCAGTGATGAAAATCTTAAAGAATCTTGATACAAATAAGTCAGCCGGTCCAGATGGTATAACCACCATGGTGCTTAAAAATACTTACTTCACTATTTCAAAACCTCTGCGCAACCTTTTCTATCTCTCCTTCACTTCTGGTATTCATCCTACCCAATGGAAGGTTGCACATGTTTTCCCAATTCCCAAAAAGGTAATAAACGCGATCCCTCCAACTACCGCCCTATTGCTATAACTCTCTCTCCAAGCTAATGGGGAAAATAGTGAACCAAAAGCTTCTGAAATACCTGGACAACAAAGGTTTGCTTCATGATCGTCAATACGGATTCAGAGCCCGTCGTTCAACCGGTGATCTTATGACTTACTTTTGTGAGAAGCTAAGCATCAACATTCATCATTCTGGTGAATCTGATGTTGTGGCTCTTGATATTTCTAAGGCTTTCGATCGAGTTCGGCACGATGCTCTATTGGCAAAATGCAAAGCATTAGGTCTAGGTAGAGTCTTTCTAAAATGGATTGGAGATTTCCTTTCGAATCGCACAATTCGTGTACTGGTCGATGGATATTCATCTGACAAATTCAAAATAAATGCTGGTGTCCCCAGGGATCAATTTTATCCTCAACTCTCTTCTTAATATTTATCAATGACCTACTCTCATTAACCTCCAATCCAATTCATAGTTTCGCAGATGACAGCACCCTTGTAGTTTCCTATGAGTTTCATAGTCGCTGTAACATTAATTACCAGATTAATACAACAGGAAAAAATTTCACTATTAGTGAGCTAAATAACGATTTAGCAAAAATTCAAAAATTGGGTGAAGTCAACAGAGTTTACTTCAATACCAAAAAAACACAATGCTGTCTGATCTCGCGGAAAATTGCCACTACTGTTCCCAACCTACTATTTCAGGGAGAAGTCTTGCAGCATTCAACGGATTTAAACATGCTGGGCATCGGGTTAAACCAGAAATTTACTTGGTCAAATCACATTTTTGGTATAGCTAAGGATGCAGCTAAATGTTTGAGTTTTTTGTATCGCTGCAAAACTTTCTTTTCCGCATCTGATCTTCTCAATATCTATAAAACGTACATTAAGCCGAAAATGGAGTATAATGCACACATTTGGGCTGCAGGGCCTCAAACAGCACTGGGTTATTTAGATAATGTGCAAAACAGAGCTATTCGTTTGATCAACGACCACAGTGTAACTTCAATGCTCACTCCACTCAGCCACCATCGCACAGTTGGGTCACTAACCTTGTTTTATAGGTATCTCGTAGGGGTTAACACCTGCTCGAATGAATTAAAACAGTTAATGCCTCCGCTCAAAGTTTTCCAGCGAGAAATAAGGCGGGCAGCAGAAGCTCATCCCTACCATGTAGAGATTTCAAGATGGCGAAATACAGCTTATGGAAATTCGTTTGTTATGCGCACGTCCCGTTTGTGGAACCATATACAATCGCATGTGTTCCCTAAAGTTGGTAATTTATATGTGTACGATTTACTTAAGTTTAAGAAGAACATTAATGTCTTTCTTCAAAATGTCCCTCCAAATTTTCCTACCTATCCCCCATAATCCAAATTTCCCAATTCCAATTTCCCCAATTATCCTTCCCACATCCCTATCCTCAAAGCCAAACTGTACATTTGTATTAAAGGTTCCATCCTAAAGTTTGGTTTTAAAAGGAGGGTTGTTTTGGTTGGTTAAAGTACAACACTACCCTGACGAAGCACGTGCAGTTCCTCTTGGTGACTTTCGAATTTTCCATCAACCCTCGTAAAAAAAAAAAAATCTAGGTTTTTGGATAGATTCCAAACTCAAGTGTAACGTGCATACATTGTTTTTAGCTAGAAAACTTTCGTCAATTGCTGAGGTATTTAAAAAAATATCATATGTGTTACCTAATTCTGTGAAAAAGCAAATCTATTTTGCGCTTTTTCATAGTCACGTAACATATAGCATAAATTTGTGGGGAACAGCAACAAAACAAAACATACAAGATATACAAGTAATACAAAACAAAGCCTTAAAAAATCTCTATCAGTACAAACGGTTGGAAAAAACACAGTATATTCATAGCGCAAATAATCTACTATTAATTAAAGATCTGATACAAGTAAAATTATTCTACCCATACATAATATATACAGTGATAATGTTCACACTGCAACAACATTAACTAAACGCAGAGATCATCATAACATTAATGTAAATCAGCAATCACTGTACGTTGTTCGTAAAATGACAACACAATTTGGTCTTTCAACTACAATGCATCTCGCTGCTAATCTTTATAACAAATTGGACAATAATTTAAAAACATTAACAAGTTTAATACTTAAAAAAGAATTAACAAGACGAATTATTGGTGAATATAGTACATTTAGAATTTAATATATGTAGAATCAGTGTTAAACATTTTCTTTATTTTTTTTTTAATTTTCATTTATTAATTACATACATAAAATTAATTTATATTACAATTTACAAGATAAAAACGAATGCTGCAACTTATATATTATTTTGTTTGTTAACTATATTTGAAATATCTGGTCACTTCATTAATGTCAAAATTTCTTTTTTTATTAATTTTAAAAGTTTAAAGTTTTCTTTTTTGTTTACTTCTAATTTCTTTTTGTTTTTGTTATATTAATTTGAATTTATTGTTTTTTTTTTGCTAATATTGTTATTATTGTGTATTTTATATGAACTACATTACATTTGTCATATTTTATACCTCTTTTATATTTTGAAAATTTAATAATTAAGATTGAAATGAATAAATAATATTTTAAAATGTATACAGCCATGATATGAGAGCAATCTCTTTTGGCATTTACTATTGAAAATAAATAAAAATAAATAAATTCAGTTAGCTTCTGTGGTAAAGAGCTACTTTTTTGTAAATTTTCAAATTAATTGGTAAAACCGTTTAAGCGCGACAACAAAATAAATTAAAAAACTTCACTGCCCCTGGTGCCGAAACGGGTTAACAACCAAATTAACCTAGTGAGCTTTTCTGCTACAGAGCAACATTTTTAGGAATTTTCAAATCAATTGATTAA
This sequence comes from Poecilobothrus nobilitatus, assembly GCA_947095535.1. Taxonomy (NCBI): domain Eukaryota; kingdom Metazoa; phylum Arthropoda; class Insecta; order Diptera; family Dolichopodidae; genus Poecilobothrus; species Poecilobothrus nobilitatus. The sequence continues at coordinate 109,053,232 of OX352772.1, forward strand.
ACCGTTTAAGCAAGACAACCGAAAAATTTAATGAACTTCGTTCGGCACTCGTGCCCAAACGGCTTACCGGAACTTCATAAAAATTTGTCACTGGATTTTTCCAGACCATAAAATCACCTATAAAATTGGACACAAATCGGAAACAAAAAATTTTGTGGAAATTTTCTGGGCCAAATCCGTGTTAGTTATTGCATCCAAATTTCTTCGGCACCCGTCCATAGCTAAGAAGAACATTTGTACAAATTTTCAACTCAATCGATCAAACCGTTTCGGCAGGACAACGAAAAAGCTTTAAATGGATCTCGGGCCGCAATGGGTTAATTTTATCCGAGTCTAATTGCTCGAATTTTCTGTTAGGGAACGGCATTATTAGTGCCTTGTGATATTTTTCTATCGTAAATTGAGGCAAACTAATAATGAAGATTAAGATTAAACATTATGCTACTTTGAATATATGGAAGTATATTCACCGTTATGTTGTTCTTTTCTGTTTCTTCCTCAGTAAGAATGTCGTGTGCAAGACCGTTAAATTTACTAAGCAAGATTATATCTGTTATTTTATTTATCTGATTATTTAATGTTGAGATGCTTGCGTATAATTGTAAAACGTAGTATGATTTGTTAAAAAATCTTAATATTTTATTATTTTGTACGGTTATGTTCGATAGATAGTTGTTTAGTTATTTTTGTTGTGCGTTAAGATGTTTATTTATTTTCTCTGTATGCTTAATTAAATTGTTATTGATTGTTACTTGTTTATTTAGCTGGTTAACAGTATTTTTAACTTTGAAGTCTAGAGTACTTAAGTGGTCATAAATTTCTTTAGCGTCTTCATCGTCCATATTATCTGTTAAAAGGTTTAATCCCCTTCCAAATATGTTTATTGAGGCTCGTTTTGCTCTATTTTTCTTATAGGCATGGGGGATTATTGTGTTATAATTGTGCTTTAAGGCTTGTAATTCTTTATTTAATAGTTCACTATTGCTGTCTGAAGTTTCTAATTTTAGTGAGTTTACATTTGATTCGATTATGTTTATCAAATCTTGGTATTCTATTAGATTTACCAGATGCAATATTTTTCTAAAAGAATTTACAACTAATATTTCCTCTAGTTTAAAAAGTGCATACCCATTTTCCGTATTGATTGCGGATACTTCCATAGTTTATCTATAGTATAATTATTATCTATTCTAAATTTATTTAATTTTTTAAATTTTTGGTTTAATTTTTTCAATTTGCTTATTTTAACTAAATTTGGTGTTAGCTGATAATTAGCGTTTTTATCTTTATTTAATTTATTAATTCTATTTATTTTTCTAGTCTATATTTGTCCGCTAGTGTTTTGATTTCAATCCTATCATAGTTTGATTTCAATCCTATCATTATTGTACGTTATTATTATTTTATGTACTTTACAGTCTAAGTTTTCGTCTATATTTGTTAAGTACGCTTCTAGTAAACGCAGGTGCTCGTATAGAGTACCATGTACTCTCTCTATCTTACGATTTTGCAAAAGTTATTTTCGCACCCCTTAAAATTTATTTTATATAACATAAAAATATGAAATTTAATAAATATTTAAGGATATTTTTTATAAATATATGTTTGAATGATGAAATTGTGGTCGTTTAGGTTTTGAATGAGATACTGCCATTTGGGTTTGTATTTTGAGTTATTCAGAAGTGATATGCCCCTTTTTATTCTGAAAGTCCAGTATAAGATTTTTTGATTAAACTTTAACAAAACAAAAACTAAATGATAATAATTCAAACTTTCAATTTTATTAAAAACTAAATAAATACCTTTTCTGGTAAAAAGAAATTATAATATAAAATTTTTCTTTATAACCAAAAACTTTGTAAACAAAAACTAAATGATAAGTAATTCAAATTTTCAATTTCATTAAAAACTAAATAAATATCTTTTCTGGTAAAAACAAGTTATAATATAACATTTTTAGTTCACATAAATTTAATAAAAATTTAATCCATTTTTGGAAGATTATTCCAAAAATTTAAGCGATTTGGCATTAAACTGGCTAGGTTTTTTATTATGTTATCTTTTTTTATTTTACTTAATGCGGCTGGCATTGTCTTCTGTTTCGGAGATGGTAATGATTTTCCTTTATTTATTTTATTTGTTATAAAATTTATTTTTATTTCATCGTCTTTATAATTAATTTTGTAAGAGAAATCGTAAGTGCCTCTTTTTACGGTAACAGTGACCATGTCACTTATATATGGTCGTGGTGATATCCGTGCTAATGTATATTGAGAACTATAATCAGGCCATTCATAAAAATTTTCAATCTTCATTTCTTTTGGTTCAACAATATTCGCAGCATTACGTACACCTTGAACAAAGTCTTGGAAATCATATACTTTATTTTTAATTTTTTTCTTCATAGACAACTCCACTCTATGATGGAACGAGTCAGCTGACATGAAAGTATGACCTGCCTCAAAGTATTTTATTGTTATAACTTCAGCCGATATTTCATTAGAGTTTATTAAATAAATTAAAAATTAAAAAAATGTCCAATTTTTATTTTGTGCGCTGCAGTTGTCTACCCATATAACAATATTTTTCGCATCTCTATGAAATTTAAAAAATTCAAAATATGTACTAATTAGTTCATCTTTTGAACCCCCGCATAATGCCTCGTGCCATAAAATAGGAATTGCTTTTAAAATTTTTTGTTTAGTTCCTACTGGTACAAAACTTTCATTATACACTACTAAACAGTTTATAAAAATGGCAGTTTTAAACATTTCTAGTCTGGACAGCATTATAACTTTTTGCAAGTCAGCAGAGTATATTATAGTTCCAGCTTGAGGAGATCGTTCTGGAAGACCTTACGATATTTCTCGTGTGAATATTTAAAACCAGTATTTTTTTTTTAAAAATCCTCGTATAATGTATTAATTGTTAGATCGCTCGGCAAATATAATCGTTTAGGAGCATGTTCTCTTCTATAGTGTGATAAGTTGGGTTCAAAAGATAAAACATGTTGCCTTATTCGTGTATCATTTATTTTATTATAAGGAATATTTTCACTTCGACCGTCTTCTGTTGCGTGTACTGAATTTATAATGTTTTTTAGTGCAGTCTTAAAGTAAAGGTTTTAGTGCAGTAAAGGTTTGTCATTGGCTGAATTGTATCCTAGTGTCGTTAAGAAGAACTTTTTACAAACTTGCTGAGTATGACCACTTTCGTCTCTTAAAGTATATTTATAAGAATTATTGCTTTCCTCTTATAATAAGTGTTTATTCCTCTTATAATAAGTGTCGCTCTTAGTAGTTCTCTGTTTAACAGTATACGATGTAGTTCAATGCAACATAAAAGCTTTCCTTTCTGCAGAAGTTTTTAAATTCCAGTAGGATTCATTTAATACATGACGACGTTCTTCAGATATTTTTTCTATACATTTTCGCTTGCAATTGTTGTTACAAGGTTTTTTTACGCAATTTTTAATTTATTTTTTAATTTATTTTTTTTAATTTCCTCTCGTTCTTTAACTGTTTTATCAAATTTCCGCCTTTTTCTTATTGTACCTTTCTTTGTATAAGCTGGTTCATTATTTGAAAGTTGCTCAATTAAATTAGACCGTGATGAATCTTCTGTTGACTCTAAAGTATTGAGCTCAAAATGAAATATTTCTTTATTATTATTTACAGAATTTGAGTTAGTGTCAACTATTTCTTCAATATTATCACTAACATTCGAAATTGTATCTACATTCACCATTGAGGCTGCATTATAATTTAAACCTGAACATTTTGGCAATGTATAATCAACGTCTCATTCAGAATCAGAATCTGGGAAATAATCTGGATCAACACATTGAATCGCGACTTTTATTTGTTTTGATTTACTAAATTTTTCCCTAAGTTGCTTATTCTTATCTGCTAGTAACATCATTTTTGTACTTCTAAGTGACATTTTTATACTACAAACAAAAAATTTGAATTAACGGCTTTAATTACATTAATTTATGTTAAACCAGACTGTAGCAAATTTTTTTTTTATTTAGTGTTTAACTAAAACATATATATGTACATAATATGTACTTACTTTTTATTTTTTTCAATCAGTAGCTACTTAGGTATACATATAACACACTGACTATTTAAGAATATTATTAAATTTTATTTCAAAAACTTTAGTTCGCCTCAAACAATTTTTAATGCGCATTACACGAAGAACACATTAAAACTGCGTTCTAATTGTATGCATATTTATTTATTTTATATTGTATGCTTTTTATTTTAGCCAAAAACTAAACAAACTACACCACACAAAAACTGCAACAAACAAAAATTTACATGAATGGACATGTTTATTTAGTAAGAATATCACGTTAGAGTTGCTGCTATTCTGATTATTATATCATGTACAATATTTAACTGTTACAATTTTCAATCGCTTTTAAAATTAGAAGTATTCTAAGCAAATAAGCAGTAAGTCACAATTCACAAGCATATTAGCAGTATCTAGAACTTTAATTTGATATGCCGCTAATTTTCTTATGAATAGGATATACTGCTGATTTGTTTAGTATTTTGGATCAAATTTGAGATATGCTTTTTTTTTAGTGTTTTTAAATAGTTTTCTTAATGAAAATAAAACAATTTATGTTATTGAGATGAAGCTATTTGGTCTAAAGAATCCAAAACCATATAAAACAGAAAATACATTTTTTTGAGTTACCGCTTTTTCCATAAGCACGGCATAGTGCAGAGGAAAGTGTACAGGTTTTGAAAGTAAGAGTAATTAGGTTCGAATCCAATTCGTGTACGTAATTTTTTTTTTTTTTGTTAACTGTATTCATCAACATTTTTTTAATAAAATTTTATGTATAATATACACATATTATTTGATATTTCCTCCTATAAAGTTCAATCAATCTTGATGTGCACATGTGTTTTGTATTAGGATTTAGCAAAACACAAAATACATAGGTACAATATTTTTATGTTGCTAAATTATTTTGTTTTAAAACATTTGTTTAGGATTTAAATCAGAATATTTGTTGTCAACATTCTTTATTGCATATTGAATATGCATGGCGTTAAAAATTAATATTTTATGTGTTTTATTTAGGAACATTTATTATGTACATTGTGTATATAGATATACATATAAAATTTTATTCAAAATAATTCCAATTGCCAAATTCAAACTACATACATACATAATATATTTTTGCATCTTTATAGTAAAGAATATAAAAAGTAAAGATCATTACAAAATTATGCTTTTGCGCATTACGCATTATGATTTACAAACAAAATTTTGTCAACACAAAAAATTAAAACTACGTATGGAAATATGTACGTACGTATGTACATAATATTATGTTAAACTAATTTCCTAAATTATTTTGTTCCGCTCCATTTGTTTATAATTTAAATCAAGATATTTGTCAACAATTTTTATATCCGTATGAACTATGTTCAAGGGTATAATAAATTTGCCATTACGTTTGTGACACCTTAAAGGAGTCGAGCTAGATATAGTGTCAAAGGTATGGATCGGCTCAGAATCGAATTCTGAATCGATTAAGCCATGTACGTCCGTCCGTCCGCACGATAACTCAAAAAATAAAGGAGCTAGGAGGCTGAAATTTTTTTTACGGCACTTTTGCAAAATTGTTAGTTTTGCTATTTAAATCCAACATTTTCGGTCGGCGGGTTCGAGTAGCTGCCATACAACTTCTATCTTTATATAGAAATAACTCAGTATCTATTCAAGCTAGGTTTCTGAAATTTTGCAAATGATGATCAAGTTTTATGGCAACCACTTTTGCAAAATTTGGTTGTGGTGGTGCGACGGGTTCGGGTAGCTGCCATACAACTTATCCGTTTAAATGAGATTAACTCAGTGTTTATTGAAGCTAGGAACCTGAAATTTAGTAAAAAGGTGTCGAGTTATAGGCCAACAACTTTTGTAAAATTTGGTTGGTCTAGAGCAGCCGGTTCAGGCTTCTTGCACCTCTTGGAACTTAATGAAGCTAGGCACAATAGATTCAGGTAGCTGTCATACAACTCCACAATTTACATAAATATATTTCTGTAGTTCGGTACTAAAACAACTTAATGTTTTTAAAAGATGATCAAGTTTTATAGAAACAGGATATATTACGTTCATACGGGTATCCCAGAGTTGACATGGTCTACTCTACTGCACTCTTCCTCGTTACTGCATGATCTTATTAAGTGATTAGGTAGATACTAGGCAGGTGTTCAAGGTTAGATGTTTGTTTGGATATACGATATACTACTAATGCTATACTATAGTATAGCATTAGCATAGCATTTACTGTGTATACTATACAGTAAAATACATTTATGTACAATATATATCATTTTCATACGTGTTAGAAATGTTGCAATAAAATTGGATTGTAATATTTATAATCACAGTATTTTGGTACATATTTTTATATTAGTATCCTTCGAGGTACTTTCATTATTTATGAATTACTGAAATAAAAAATTTTTACTCTTGCTGTAATGGAATCGATTTAACGTCTCTTAATTTACTTAAACATTTGGTATAAAATTGTAAAACGTATTTTATATCTGAAACAATAATAATGTATGTAAAAATATCCCATATTTTTTAAATTTAAATTATGTGTTTCATTTAAAACTAAAAAGTATAAAATAAAATAATAAGTAAAAAAAATAATTTTTAAAATACATATGCTTTTATCAAAACCGAATTCGCCCTAAAAAGTAGAAAATAAAATTTATTGCAAAACTTTAGCTTTTTGGACTGTTATAATATAAAAGTAAATTGCTGGAATAAAAAAGAAACACGAACCTCAAATTTCGCAAATTTTTGTTTAACCTTATTCCAGCAATGACTACAAAATATATTAAAAAAGACAGTTTACGTGTAAAGCTAATAACCTTACATTTCTGTATGTTGAGTTCTAATTTATTTGACTTGCACCAAGCTTGTAACACTGATAAGCTTGATTGAAGTTTAGCTGCATCAGAATTATATTAAACCACTTGATATATTTTTAGGTCATCAGCAAACGAAATGTGAGGTATACTGCTTAGATATTTCGAAAGATCTGAAATAAAAATATTAAACAGAAGTTGGCCTAAATGCCTACCTTGCGATATACCAGAAGTGATCCCGATAGTGTTGGATAATACACCACGAAATTTAACATTTTGAGTTCTTTCTGAAAGATAAGAATTAAGCCACTCCACTGAAAGATAAGATAAGTGTAATAAGTTGGGTTCAAAAGATAAAACATGTTGCCTTATTCGTGTATCATTTATTTTATTATAAGGAATATTTTCACTTCGACCGTCTTCTGTTGCGTGTACTGAATTTATAATGTTTTTTAGTGCAGTCTGTAAAGGTTTGTCATTGGCTGAATTGTATCCTAGTGTCGTTAAGAAGAACTTTTTACAAACTTGCTGAGTATGACCACTTTCGTCTCTTAAAGTATATTTATAAGAATTATTGCTTTCCTCTTATAATAAGTGTTTATTCCTCTTATAATAAGTGTCGCTCTTAGTAGTTCTCTGTTTAACAGTATACGATGTAGTTCAATGCAACATAAAAGCTTTCCTTTCTGCAGAAGTTTTTAAATTCCAGTAGGATTCATTTAATACATGACGACGTTCTTCAGATATTTTTTCTATACATTTTCGCTTGCAATTGTTGTTACAAGGTTTTTTTACGCAATTTTTAATTTATTTTTTAATTTATTTTTTTTAATTTCCTCTCGTTCTTTAACTGTTTTATCAAATTTCCGCCTTTTTCTTATTGTACCTTTCTTTGTATAAGCTGGTTCATTATTTGAAAGTTGCTCAATTAAATTAGACCGTGATGAATCTTCTGTTGACTCTAAAGTATTGAGCTCAAAATGAAATATTTCTTTATTATTATTTACAGAATTTGAGTTAGTGTCAACTATTTCTTCAATATTATCACTAACATTCGAAATTGTATCTACATTCACCATTGAGGCTGCATTATAATTTAAACCTGAACATTTTGGCAATGTATAATCAACGTCTCATTCAGAATCAGAATCTGGGAAATAATCTGGATCAACACATTGAATCGCGACTTTTATTTGTTTTGATTTACTGAATTTTTCCCTAAGTTGCTTATTCTTATCTGCTAGTAACATCATTTTTGTACTTCTAAGTGACATTTTTATACTACAAACAAAAAATTTGAATTAACGGCTTTAATTACATTAATTTATGTTAAACCAGACTGTAGCAAATTTTTTTTTTATTTAGTGTTTAACTAAAACATATATATGTACATAATATGTACTTACTTTTTATTTTTTTCAATCAGTAGCTACTTAGGTATACATATAACACACTGACTATTTAAGAATATTATTAAATTTTATTTCAAAAACTTTAGTTCGCCTCAAACAATTTTTAATGCGCATTACACGAAGAACACATTAAAACTGCGTTCTAATTGTATGCATATTCTTTTTATTTTAGCCAAAAACTAAACAAACTACACCACACAAAAACTGCAACAAACAAAAATTTACATGAATGGACATGTTTATTTAGTAAGAATATCACGTTAGAGTTGCTGCTATTCTGATTATTATATCATGTACAATATTTAACTGTTACAATTTTCAATCGCTTTTAAAATTAGAAGTATTCTAAGCAAATAAGCAGTAAGTCACAATTCACAAGCATATTAGCAGTATCTAGAACTTTAATTTGATATGCCGCTAATTTTCTTATGAATAGGATATACTGCTGATTTGTTTAGTATTTTGGATCAAATTTGAGATATGCTTTTTTTTTAGTGTTTTTAAATAGTTTTCTTAATGAAAATAAAACAATTTATGTTATTGAGATGAAGCTATTTGGTCTAAAGAATCCAAAACCATATAAAACAGAAAATACATTTTTTTGAGTTACCGCTTTTTCCATAAGCACGGCATAGTGCAGAGGAAAGTGTACAGGTTTTGAAAGTAAGAGTAATTAGGTTCGAATCCAATTCGTGTACGTAATTTTTTTTTTTTTTGTTAACTGTATTCATCAACATTTTTTTAATAAAATTTTATGTATAATATACACATATTATTTGATATTTCCTCCTATAAAGTTCAATCAATCTTGATGCGCACATGTGTTTTGTATTAGGATTTAGCAAAACACAAAATACATAGGTACAATATTTTTATGTTGCTAAATTATTTTGTTTTAAAACATTTGTTTAGGATTTAAATCAGAATATTTGTTGTCAACATTCTTTATTGCATATTGAATATGCATGGCGTTAAAAATTAATATTTTGTGTTTTATTTAGGAGCATTTATTATGTACATTGTGTATATAGATATACATATAAAATTTTATTCAAAATAATTCCAATTGCCAAATTCAAACTACATACATACATAATATATTTTTGCATCTTTATAGTAAAGAATATAAAAAGTAAAGATCATTACAAAATTATGCTTTTGCGCATTACGCATTATGATTTACAAACAAAATTTTATCAACACAAAAAATTAAAACTACGTATGGAAATATGTACGTACGTATGTACATAATATTATGTTAAACTAATTTCCTAAATTATTTTGTTCCGCTCCATTTGTTTATAATTTAAATCAAGATATTTGTCAACAATTTTTATATCCGTATGAACTATGTTCAAGGGTATAATAAATTTGCCATTACGTTTGTGACACCTTAAAGGAGTCGAGCTAGATATAGTGTCAAAGGTATGGATCGGCTCAGAATCGAATTCTGAATCGATTAAGCCATGTACGTCCGTCCGTCCGCACGATAACTCAAAAAATAAAGGAGCTAGGAGGCTGAAATTTTTTTTACGGCACTTTTGCAAAATTGTTAGTTTTGCTATTTAAATCCAACATTTTCGGTCGGCGGGTTCGAGTAGCTGCCATACAACTTCTATCTTTATATAGAAATAACTCAGTATCTATTCAAGCTAGGTTTCTGAAATTTTGCAAATGATGATCAAGTTTTATGGCAACCACTTTTGCAAAATTTGGTTGTGGTGGTGCGACGGGTTCGGGTAGCTGCCATACAACTTATCCGTTTAAATGAGATTAACTCAGTGTTTATTGAAGCTAGGAACCTGAAATTTAGTAAAAAGGTGTCGAGTTATAGGCCAACAACTTTTGTAAAATTTGGTTGGTCTAGAGCAGCCGGTTCAGGCTTCTTGCACCTCTTGGAACTTAATGAAGCTAGGCACAATAGATTCAGGTAGCTGTCATACAACTCCACAATTTACATAAATATACTCTGTAGTTCGGTACTAAAACAACTTAATGTTTTTAAAAGATGATCAAGTTTTATAGAAACAGGATATATTACGTTCATACGGGTATCCCAGAGTTGACATGGTCTACTCTACTGCACTCTTCCTCGTTACTGCATGATCTTATTAAGTGATTAGGTAGTAACTAGGCAGGTGTTCAAGGTTAGATGTTTGTTTGGATATACGATATACTACTAATGCTATACTATAGTATAGCATTAGCATATCATTTACTGTGTATACTATACAGTAAAATACATTTATGTACAATATATATCATTTTCATACGTGTTAGAAATATTGCAATAAAATTGGATTGTAATATTTATAATCACAGTATTTTGGTACATATTTTTATATTAGTACCCTTCGAGGTACTTTCATTATTTATGAATTACTGAAATAAAAAATTTTTACTCTTGCTGTAATGGAATCGATTTAACGTCTCTTAATTTACTTAAACATTTGGTATAAAATTATAAAACGTATTTTATATCTGAAACAATAATAATGTATGTAAAAATATCCCATATTTTTTAAATTTAAATTATGTGTTTCATTTAAAACTAAAGAGTATAAAATAAAAAAATAAGTAAAAAAAATAATTTTTAAAATACATATGCTTTTATCAAAACCGAATTCGCCCCCTAAAAAGTAGAAAATAAAATTGATTGCAAAACTTTAGCTTTTTGGACTGTTATAATATAAAAGTAAATTGCTGGAATAAAAAAGAAACACGAACCTCAAATTTCGCAAATTTTTGTTTAACCTTATTCCAGCAATGACTACAAAATATATTAAAAAAGACAATTTACGTGTAAAGCTAATAACCTTACATTTCTGTATGTTGAGTTCTAATTTATTTGACTTGCACCAAGCTTGTAACACTGATAAGCTTGATTGAAGTTTAGCTGCATCAGAATTATATTAAACCACTTGATATATTTTTAGGTCATCAGCAAACGAAATTTGAGGTATATTGCTTAGATATTTCGAAAGATCTGAAATAAAAATATTAAACAGAAGTTGGCCTAAATGGCTACCTTGCGATATACCAGAAGTGATCCCGATAGTGTTGGATAATACACCACGAAATTTAACATTTTGAGTTCTTTCTGAAAGATAAGAATTAAGCCACTCAAGAAATAAACCCCAAATGCCAAAAGTTGATAGTTTGATTAGTAAAGTGAAGTGATTTACACGATCGAAAGCTAAAATCAGTGTAAATTGCATCAACTTGGTACCCTTTTTCCATTTGATTCAGGATTTTAGATGTATAAACCATCAGGTTCGTTGTAGTTGAACGACCTCTTCTGAAACTATATTGTTGTTCATTTAGTTTTGCATTTATGATAGGAGTAATTCTATCAACGACAATTTTTTCAAATAATTTAGGTATAGTCGAAAGGATTGCTATACCTCGATAATTTTCCACCGATACTCTATCCCCTTTTTTAAAAATAGGGGTTAAGTGGGAGGATTTATGTGAAAATCCCAATCGAAAATGACTTATTGAAAATAAAATGAAGAGGGAAGATTAGACTGTGAGAGCAATTATGGAAAAAGATTGGAGTAATTAAGTCGGGACCAGCACACTTTTTTATATCAAGGCTCAAAATTTCTTCAAGAATATCATTTTCAGAAAGATACAAGTCTGTAAATAGCAAATTTGAGCTATTAGATAAGGAGTTAGTCGAAGTGGTAACTGGTGCTGTTGGACGATAAACTTGTTGAAAATGATCAGAAAAGAAGTTACAAATTTCTTTTGGGCAATCAGAAACCACATTGTCTTTTGACATCATTGAATTAGAATACCCAAATAATTTCCGTTTTGTGTTAACAAAATCAAAAATTTTTTTAGGATCAGTAACAAGGTTGTTGCCAATATCCGTGACATAGTTTTCATATGCTGCATTGGCTTTTTGTTTAAATTCAATTGCAAGTTACTTATACATATTCAATAAGTCGTCGCATGGTGCTTGATGATGTTTAAGTTTTTTGTATATTTTATTGCGCCGATTTCTCAAGTTCCTAAAATCTCTATCTAACCATGGTTCTGTTGTTTTATGCTTTTTGCGAATTTTAGGAACAAAGGCATAAATAATTTGAAAACAGATTTGATCTAAAGATAGAGATTAGTAAATTGATATCCTGTTGAACTAACAGTTCGTCCCATGTGATTAATGACAAAGCATAATTAATACTTTGATAGTCAGCATTAAAAAAATCGTATACAATTTCATTATTGTAAGATTTGGCGAAGAGTAGGATAGAAGTGGAGAACTCGAAAATAAGTGCGTTATGATGAGCAGAGTTGGTAAAAAGATTATCAACATCATCAGCGAGTTTAACCGACACTCTATCATATGCATTTTAAAATACAAGATCTAACCACTTATTATTACTATTAGGATAACTGATAATTTGATGTAAATCGTTACCGTAGAACTCGCTAATAAGACCGAAGTCAATTTCGTCATGAAAGTAAACCGGTAATAACAAATTATCAGCGTCGTCAACAATAAAAGAAATAGAAAGACGTTTAAAATCGCCAAACACAAAAATTGAGTCATCCTCATGCATTTCTAAAATAATATTGTGATATACACTATAAAAATCAGAATATGAAGAATTGTCACAGTTCGGAGGCAAATAAACAATACCTAGATATAAATTATTTGTACCTAATTTTATTTTAACAAATTGGTGATCGAAAGATTGATGTGTACCAGTGATTAATGGTACACTAGATAAGTTATTCTTTACAGCAAGTAGAAAACCACTTCCTCGCGAACAGTTTGCAAATAGATAATCACGATCTTTTCTGTAAATGGACCAATTACCATCAAGAATTTGCTCGTTTGTAAGCGAATCGTTGAGCCATGTTTCAGTTATAACTAATACACTGAAATTACACGATTTGGCATCAACAAAAAGCTTCTTGAGCTTGCCTGTCATACTACTACAATTATGGTAAAATATTTTAATATTGTTTATGTTGTTGGAAGTTTGAGAGGTTTTTTTATAGTAAGTAATGTTAGAGTAAGTAAAGAGATGAGATTTGAAGTTTGGTTGAAACTTGAGTAATTACTTAGAGTTTGGACGAAAATACTTGTTATAACTCTCACGTGATTGATTTAAATGATTGTAGTAGTTGCTATTGCAATGACTACGATAAGCCTTAAGATCCTCTTCGACTTCTTTAACAGAGAAGCCTCTATTTTTATGATATCTGACATTTATCTGTTATTCTTATGCAGTCCAATCCGTCTTCACTTGTAACTTGAACTGTTCCTGTAGTCGACATAACTTCATTACCATTGCTATTATTATTCATATTAGTATTACCTACTGACATGACTTCAACGTTCAAGCTGCCAGTATAACTATAATTGTCTAATTCGTTATTTTATATTTCATTTTCTTCATTTAACGGTGTTGTCTTATGATCAAACGATTTTTGTTCGTCTTTGTTTATGTAGCGACATAGTCCATCCGCCACATTATTTTCTTTACCTTTTAAGTAGTTTACTTCAAAATCGTAGTCATTTAACATTAACTTCCATCTTTGAAGTTTCATGTGTGGCTCTTTTATGTTATTTAACCATACAAGTGGTCTATGGTCAGTACGTACAATAAATTTTCTTCCGTAAAGGTAAGTTCTAAAGTATTTTACTGACCATACAATTGCCAATAGTTCTTTCTCAATCGTTTTTAAGTTCGAACGGCATTCTTGTGAATTGATAATGATCATGAGTGGTCGAAAATGCTGTCTTCATTCTATCACGGTAATCGTCTTCGATCTGATGGAAGCCGTTTGCTAGATCCAACTTGGTGAAGTAGTTGCATTTTCCCAATTTGTCGAATAAGTCTTCCATATTTGGAATTGGGAATGTGTCGTCTACTGTTTCATCATTTAGTCTTTAATAGTCGACAACTATACGCCGTTTTTGCTGTTCCCTGTTATTTATTTTCTTTGGCACCACCCAGAGAGGAAAATTATGTGGTCTGTTGCTTGGAACAATTATTTTTTGGTCCAGCATTTCCTCGATCTGTTTTTCCACTTCATCGTGGATGATTTCGGTGTATCTATACAATTTATTATACATAGGAATGCCATTCTTGGTTATTATTCTATGTTTAATTATATTGATAAATGATAAATGATCACCATCTTTATGAAATATTTCCTTATACGAATATAAAAGTGATTTTAATTTGGCCATGTCATCATCGTTTAAGTGGCTCGCAAAATATTTTGTCCGACATTTGTTGTTGATTTATTTCACTATTAAAAAGTTCCAAAGATTTAATATTATAACATTGATTCGCATAATTCTCCTCGTTTCTATTTAACTTTATTTGTAATTATTAATCTATTCTTATATTTAATAATAGCATTCAATTTTACCAACAAGTTATTTCCTAATATACTATCGTATTCATTATGAAAGTTATATTCTAAAAAGTTGCAATAATGGTTTGGTTCGTTAAATTCTTTAAATAATGGGACTTTGTATTGAGTATTTGTATGAACGTTCCGGTTTAGTACCTTAAGCGTGTAAGAAGGACAAGTTATTTTCCATTTTGGGTTACAAATATTAGGATTTATTATGCTGAATTCAGCACCAGAATCTATAATAAATTTAGGTTTCCTTACGGGTGTATTTCTTATTAAATAGGGTAGTTGTTTTGTCCCTCTATACGAACATTTTGTAATTCGGCATTTTTATTTGTGGCAATGTCCATGACATGGTCATGGTTGTTGTTATTATTATTTGACCGGTAGTTTTGACTATTATTAGACCGGTAGTTTTGACTATTATTGGACCGGTAGTTTTGACTATTTCTGTAACTGTGTTGTCTACTTTGAGTATTTACCATTAGATTTGATGGCAATCTCCTTTGTATAGTATTGTTAGTAGCAATGTCCATAGGTTCTGGATTTCTGTGATTGTTATTATTGTTAAAATTACGATTATTATTGAACCGATAATTTTTACTACTATTAGCGTGGGTATTATTATTATTATTAAAGCTTAGAGAGTTAAAGTTATTATAAGAAAAACACCTACTGTTATTTCTAAAATTAGTATTTTTATTAGATTATTATGGGTATAATTTAAATATCCATTTTCTTGAATTATTTTATGTGCTTCGGTTAATGTTGCAGGGTTTCTACTAACAAGGACACTTTTGACCGGCTCTGGTATACCGTGTTTAAGTGTATGTAGAGCTATTCTCGAAATACTTGTGATTTCATTTACATTACCTCCACCTTCTAAAAGATACGCGTTGTTTAGTCTGCATAATAGAGTATTAATTTTTTGGAAAAAATTATCAATTGTTGAATCACACCTACACGATCTTATTTTATCTATTAATGTTTCTTTAGAATCACTTTCACTATAATTTCTGATAAGAGTGGCTTTGAGATCAACCCATGTTTCGAGTTCACTGTTAATAATTAGAGTTCTGCGCGCATTACCTACTATTTTATCTTTAATAAGCCCTAATAATAAACGTTTATAATCATTTTCGAAGGTGTCAAGGATAGGAATTAAGCATTATATTCTTTTAATAAAATTTAACAATGAATTTTTATCGCCATGCAATTTAAGCTACTTGATGCTAGTTTAAATTTTTCTGATACACTTAAGTTATCCATAATTATATTACAATGAAAAAAAATAAAATATTACAAAAAAAATTTTGGCTGTTTTTTTTTTTATTACTCTAAGCTAATTTTAATTAATTTTTGTGTTTCAATTTATTTTTGCTGTTAATGATTTCATAAAATTTAATGAAACTTAACAAGGATAAAAAAATGTATTTTTTTTTGTTTAATAAAATTTAATAAAATTTAATTTAACTTATTATTATTATTCTTATAAAAATGTAGTAGGTACTTGCGTTAATGTTGCTCCCTAGATGCAAAATGAAATTTATTTAAAACAGTGAAAATTTATTTTTTTTTTAAAATTAAATAATTTTTTTTTTGTTATAGTTATAGAATTTTTTTTTTGTTTTTGTTATAGAATTCTATTTATTTTTTTCAATACACTTTTACTTTATCTGTACTTTTTTTTTTTGTTTTTGTTTGTACAGTTCAAATTTATTTTAATTTTTATTTTACTTTTATTTATTTTTAATTTTTATTTTAGTTTTAAAATAAAATTATTTTTAATTATAGTTTATTTGTGTAATATTTTTCAAACAGTTTTTGTTTTACTATTTTTTTTTTTTATTGTTTTATAGTTAATGAATTTTATTTAATTGATTATTAGTACATTTTAACTGTAAAAGTTGTTTGTTACACTGTAACTGTTATTATAAAAATTTTAATACATTGTAACTCTATTATAAAAAATTTAATACACTGTACTATTATAAAAAATTTAATACATTGTAACTTTATTATTGGTTGTTTACCGACTGCGCCATTTTGGTTTTAAATTAAACTCATGCTTCTTTTATTTAATTTAATTATTTGTAGCAACAGTACTTATCGCTTAGAAGACAAACTATAGAATGAATATTAATGTTCTTATTTCTAATGCATGTTTATTTAACCACGCGGATTGCAACGTTATCGTATAAACATGCATTTTATACATCTTACCTTTAATACTGTACCTAAACGATCAATTCAGGGGATAAAACTGCTGTGTATGCGCTTTTTGTCAGCCAGACAGTTTTTGTCTTGTGTTACAATATGGTATATGCCTATGTATACGTGATACGTCGTACATACAATTTATATTTTATGTGTCTGATTACGAGAAAAAATAGAATACTACACAAAACCAAGTTGAATGTATAAATTGTATTTAAAATTTTAAGGTTTTGTCTATCATGGTGTGCATGATCAATAGATAAAACGAACAAGGTAGAATGTAAATCAACGGTTTTTAAAAGCGCACATTTCCAAAACTCAATATAAACTGTTTAGAATTGTGACTTGCACAAAAATTTGAAAATTTCATGTAATAAGAAAAAAAGTGAAAATAGGACATTTTTGAAATTTTGAGGGGCCGTAAGTCCGGAATTCTATATAACTAAGAAAAGCCTTTAACACACGTAAAAACATATTAATTAACCTTTAATTTTCATGTCTTGCCGAAGAAAAATTTTTACAGGTGCCTAAGTTACAGGTGTCTAAAAATAGCAAATTTTCAATTTTTGAGGTGTAATAACTCTTAAAGAGGGGGTGCTACCAAAAAATTTTTTGAGGAAACTTATACTAATTCTAAAAGTTCTTTCTTTTCTCAAAAGTTCAGGTTTTACCGGACCGTACCGGAGTTATCAAAAAAGAAATTTCATGCAAAATGTGGTTTTCACATAACGGTAAATTTAAATAGTAAATTTCAAAATATTACATAATTTTGATATTGTTTTATATAGATAATAAAATTTTCGCTCTTCTGGCGGTTTTAGATTGCAAAAATATTAGGCAGAGCCTGAGATATATACATCTGAAAATGGGGCTTTTTCGCAATTTTGAAGAGCTGCAACTTTGGAACCCTTTGCAACTAAAATAAACCTTTAACACACGTAAAAATATAGTACTGTAGCTTTAATTTTTAAACCTTGCAGAAGTAAAATGTGTACAGGTTCCTAAGTTACAGGTGTTTAAAAATAGCAAATTTTCAATTTTTGCGCCCTAATAGCTCATAAACAGGGGGTGGTCCAAAAAAATTTTCTGAGCAAACTTATACTAATTCTAAAAGTTATTTCTTGCCTCAAAATTTCAAGCCTCTATCTAAAAGCGTGCCAGAGTTATGAAAGTAGAAAAATCATGCAAAATTTGGTTTTCACATAACGGTAAATTTAAATACTAAATTTAAAAAAATTGTATAATTTTGATATTAATTTAGAAAGCTAAAAAAGTACCTGTCGAATGGCGTTTTCAGATTGAAAAAATCTTAAGCAGAACATAAGATATATGTATTTAAAAATAGGGCTTTTTCAAAGTTTGAGGGGCTGTAGCTCCGTAATGGATGGGGCTACATGAAAAAGTTATTCAACAAAATTATTTTTTTTATGAGACTTTTTTTTACGAGACTCATGGTTAAAATTTTTTTTTCTATCTTTAACGGTGTAGAAGTTTTGTAAACAAACGGACGGACGGACGGACAGAGTGAAACTAATAAGCACATTTTTTCAAAATTTTTTTGGAAATGTGCTAAAAAGGTATGGAAAAATTAAAGAACGTTTTGAGCTTTGAAAGCTTTTAATTTTTATATTCACTAATATGTAGGCGAATTTTTACATAAAGTTTGAGTTTGACATAGCTCTTAACCTACTCTTAATATTATATTTCTATACAATGATAATACAATTATTTAGAAAGAAAATTTAATAAATAAACTGGCATCTTTCTTTAGATATATCAATTCAAAGAAAGAGCTGAATATAATAATATATATAAAGAAAATCTAAGGAAAAATGGAAAACACAGCAGAGATTTTTTCATACTCTCAACAGATAGAGCCAACACAGGAGTTAGCCCCAATCAAAAGGAAAAGGATAAAAACACAACAAGAACAGAAGACACACCATCAACAACATCATCATCAACAACAACAACCACCACATCAACAATTTCAACAGCTTATTGAAACTAGAGAAGCTTATAATAAAAAAAACATTTAAACTAGAAATAGTTTTTTAAAAACAAGACAATAAAAGATATGGAGCCAGATGCTCTATACCACATAATAAACGCAAAACAAATCAAGACCATTTATGGTCTTAAGTAGGTCTTTGAAACCCGCAATTTAATTATATTTCTACCTCAAAAATATACTGAATTTTTGAAAATTCTAATTTTTTTAAAAAAATAGAACATTTTGTTTATAAGGATAAAAATTTAAATTTAAGTGTTGTAGATACATACATCTGAATATTATTCATAAATAAATATAAAATTAAAAAAAAAGGATTAAATTTCTCATCAGGTATTTCTCATCGTATTTTTCACATCAGGTTTATATTATGGTCTTAAGAGAGTCTTTGCAATCTGCAATTTAATAATATTTGTATCTCGAAGGTACCTCAAATGTAAAGCGTTTTTATATTAGGTATTCATAAATAAACATAAAACTTTAAAAATATGTATTAATTTTTTTTTTTCATTTGCTTTTTTTAGGTTTATATGTGTCTACATATATATTTACAAAATTGATTTATTTAACATTTTTTTCGTAGAAATACAGGTATTTCATAAAAGAGCCGAGAAAAATTACATCGTACATTAAATTTTTGAACCGCAATATAAATCTCCACTTTCAACCTTATAACATTCTTTTCTTCACAGAACTTTACGTATTTCATTTACTATTGGAGACCTTGACATGATTTTTGCACTATGTGATTAGTTTTAAAAATCCAATTTTACATTTCTTTATTTACATACTCTGAAAACTTTGAATTTTAACTGGGTTCTACAATATATAACGCGGTTCAATTTTATGGACAAATCATTTTTAATTCAATTTTAATAAGATATTTTACAAAAATGGAAGCTGATTAAACAAAATTTCCATTTACTGAGGCAACTGGAATAGTCGGTATACAAAATGAGATTCAAGTTGATGAAATTACATCCACTGAGGAATTAATGGAAACTGAAGAATTCATACCATCTTTTCAAGTCTTAGATGAAGATACAGTGGATCAATAAATTTGGGAAATAAATAACCAAGAAGGAGATCCTGACTATTTTTAGCAAATTTTTTTAGAAATAATTTATAGCCTAATAGAATATAATAAAAAACCAATCAAATAAATTTTACAAATTTTTTCATTTATTGTTGATCTTGACTAAAATATAAGAATTTTATTTTCTAGTAGTACATGTATTTTAAAAACAATCTAGAATAATTCCATTGAACGCTACAACGTTGCATTGGAATATATATTTCTTCGTGCAATTTCATAACATGTTTTTCTTGACACGTTTTTATTAATTTAATAACATATTCCCGTACATTTGATTCAGCATTTTTTTTGTGTATTATTACAGCTTGAATAAAATCAATTCAGTTGTAAAATGTGTCAGCTTCCTCTTTGTTAATGCTAAGACATCGACCAATAACCATTCTTAACCCATATTGAAAACATCATTTTGTATTCTTTGTCTATTGTTTCGAGTTCTTTTCATAAAATTGCTGATAGAATTTACACCAAACATGATATTTTAAAATTTCTCACTCTTTGTCAATACGGTGAAAAATGCAAGTCGGTACAAGAGATTCTGTATCAAAACCAACAAGAACTTTTAATGACTAATTTGTGTTGAGAAAATATGTATAACTCAACATCAACTTTCTGTTCGAACCTTGATCTTCCATTACTACGTTTCAACTAAAGCTTTTGAATATTAATTATATTGCTTAGGTTCAACACATATTAATAATCAGATTGTCGTTTGCTATATGATTATCTTTGCTAAATTCATTCAAAAAAGTTTTCTTATTTAAACCAAAACATCTAAACCACATACATCCGAAAAGACACCCTGTATCTCACTATCACTAAAAACTATACTGACTAACACTGATTTTTCACTGATTTTTCAAATATTTCAAAAACTAACACTGATTTTTCAAATATTTCAAAATTTCGGGTTTATCTGGAACTCCACCATACGAATTAAAATATTCTGTGCAATCATGCTTTGGAATATAAAGGGCAAATTAATGTGTTCCTGAATCTTTTATCTTGTCAGTGTTTACAATTAAAAAAGTTGGTTTTTCAATTATTTTTGGAATTTTGTTTAAAGCAAAAACTCCCTTAAAACATTTGTTTGTAAATTTGATACATTTTAAAACACTATAAGTTATTTCTAAAGTGTTCATGACTCATACTGACTCAAATCATACACTCTACTAATTTCATTAATGTAATTCATTAAAAACTCCTTTTTATTTTATTATTTGTTATAATAACATCAAATTTTTCTAGCACCTGTCTTAATTCTTTATTAATTTTATCATTATGTACAGTTCCAAAAGATTAAATTTAAAATATTCATTTATAATTTCTTTAGTTGGTAATTTGTAAGTAAACTTTTTTACAAATTTTTTACAAGGTTCTCAATTCCAACTAAACAAATATCTTTTATATATAAGGTATTTTTATCATCACAACAAAAGTGATGATAAAAAACATCCACAAGTGCACAGGACGATGACATCTTGTTGAATATTCAAATACATCTTTCAATATTCTATTTATAGATTTGTGAATATATTTCGATTTTAATTCAATTTGTCTGCTTGCATCAAATTCTCCGTAAACAATAGCTGTTAGAGTAGAAGGAAGTGGTTTTATTAACCTTTTCTCAATTCTAATTGTACCCTGATTAAGCAGACCTTGACATACTTCGTTTCCTGATGCATCTGGACTTTTCGTCAACTGATGAACTTTATCGTTATGATATATTCCTGTACCTGTAATGAATGGTGTTTTTATAGTTTTTCGTTTTCTTTTGCCAGAACTATACACTTCATTCATTTTCGTACGGCACCACGTCGTACATTTTTAACAATCTCTTTACTACGATCTTGCATAACTTCTTTTACATTTGCAACACATACAATACCAGATGAAGCATTAGTAGATAGGTAGGCACTTGGACCAGACAGGTCAGTAGGTCAAAGTTATCCGGAAGTAGGTCAAACCATAATTAGGTCAGACAGCAAGTAGGTTAATGTCATAAAAATAGGTCAGACAGGCGGCGGCGGCCGCCAGACAAGTCTAGTTGTTTATAAAGATTGTATTCTTGTTTTAAGTAATAGGTAAACATGGAAATAGTAAGAAAAAATTGCTTTTTAATTTTGCTTGCAATTTTGAAATGTTTTTGCCTGCATTTTTGATATGTTTGCATTTATTTCTTGTTTTTGTTTTTTTTTTATTTCAAGTATTTAAAGAAGAGGAAGGAAAAGCCATTAATTAATTGTTATGTAAGAATGTTGAATAAAAAAAAAAATATCTAACGTGGTACATGTTTACTTATTGATGTATACCTGGCTTAAGTAATAGGCGCATATGAAAATAATAAGCAAAAATGCTTTATAAAATTTAAAGAGAAAACTGAAAACAGAACAAAATAAGTGTAACTACATTTCTTTACAATTTTGCAACTATTTTTAAAACTGGTGAGTGAACTAAAGTGAAAACTGGTTATTTAAATCTTACATAAAGATTCAACCTTGACAAAATTGATGCAATTTTGAGAAGGTTTTTTTTTTTTTGTTTTTTTCTTTTTTTTTGTTAGTATTTTGTTAGTAAAGATGTTATTATTATGTAAGAATGGTGGAAAACAAGAAAAAGAATAAAAAGAGATTCAAAATAAGTTAATTGCTTTTTGGTACTTATAGTGTACATAGTAGTGTAAAAATAAAAAAAATAAAACAGATTTGTTTATATGTTTAAAATAATTTTTTCAAATAACAAGCAAAACTTTATGTATAAATTGTGTAAAAAGTCAAAAAATGGTTAACAGAGTGAAAACTCTAAAATTGGAAACGTTCGCGGTCGGTTGTTTATAAATAAAAAAAAAAATTGAAAATAAAAAAAAATAAAAAATGAATACAGAAAAATTCACGGTAAAATCTATAAAATCAGTGAATATAAAACGATTCAACATTTTTGGAAAAAAATTAGAGTTTATTATAAATCCAGTACCAGACAACAAAGATCCGATAGATTGGATTAAAACCGGTATTGAAGAATTATTCAGCAATTTAATTCAAAATGTTGACCCTAGTGACAAAATTAGTGTCACTTTTGGATGACAAAGTTTTCATGAACGTGGTCCAGCCTGGATCAATTTTAAAGAAGCAAAAGACCTTGACATTTCGGAAATTTGGAAGTTATTTTAAAAATTTTACAAAGCAACTCCGAAGGATTATCTACAGATACGTTCTGTATAAATGTTACATATGTACGACTTCCAGCGGGAAGAGGTAGAGGAAAAAGATACAACAATTTTGAAGAAGAATGTAATAACAGAAGAGGCATAATTTCAATTAAAAACAAAGATAATCTATGCTTACCAAATGCGTTAGTTGTTGCTATCTCGTTCATAAAAAAATCTGTTGACTACTGTAAAATACGAAAAGATGTAGGTCAACTTCAATTGAAAGCAGCGTGACAACTAATTAGAAATTCAAATGTAAGCATCCCAGCAAAAGGTAAATATCTAAATATATATCTAAATATCAAATTGAAGTTTTTGATTTCAGAGGAAAAGGAAAATCGATTATTTTTCAAGGTGAAGAAGATAAGGAAAAAAGATTGAATTTGATATACGATGAAGGTCACTTCAATGTAATTACATCATTAACAGCAGCATTTAGTTGTGATTACTTTTGCCTAACATGTAATGTGCCGTATAACAATAGATTGTCTCACAGATGTAAACAGTCGTGTTTCTTTTGCAAATAATCTCCAGCATGTGACGCAAATTTTCCAAATATTAAATGTGATGTATGCAATCGAAGTTTTAAAGGTAAAACTTGTTTTCATAATCATAAAGCAACATCATCTACAAATAAAAAATCTATTTGTTCTCTAATAAATTCCTGTACAAAATGCTTTAAAGTATACAGAGATGATGTAAATCATATATGCTATGGACATTTGTGTAAAAACCGTAATACAAATGTTGTTTCAGATCACCAATGCTTTATTACACCATGTAAAGAATTAGCTTAACTTAAGAATACATTATATATTTTCTACGATCTTCAAACAACTCAAGATGAGATCATCGGGGAGAATATAATTGAACATCAGCCTGATTTATGTATTTTTGAACAACGTTGAACGCATTATATATTATCTAATGTTAAAAGATGCAAGTTTTGTGGACTTCGACAACATGTGTTGAAACAAAATCCAATACAAACGTTTTTAGAATATAAACTCAACAAAAGAAAAATATTTGATAAAGTTGTAGTTATTGCACATAATGGACAAGCATTTGATAATCAGTTTTTATTAAACTATATCTTAGAGAAAACCATCATCAAACCAAAACTAATGAGGGGAACAAAGATAATTTTAATGCTGTTAGATAAAGTGAAATTTATTGATTCATTAAACTATTTTCCAATGCCGTTATCTAGTTTACCTAAAGCGTTTGATTTAGACATAAATTTGAAAAAAGGATATTTTCCTCATATGTTTAATCGTAAAAACAATATAAAATATAATGGAAAGTTACCCGATCGTAAATATTACTGTTATAATTCAATGAGTGCATCAGAAAGAAAACAATTTCTTGAATGGTATGAAGAAAATAAAAACAAGTCTTTTAACCTCCAAAATGAACTTGTAGAATATTGTATTAATGACGTAAAAATTTTGACAGCAGCCTGTATTAAATTCAGACAACTATTTTTGGAAGAATGTAAGGTTGAGCCATTTTTAGAGGCCACTACAATTGCTTCAGCGTATAATTTGGTTTTTAGAAGGAATTTTTTAAAACCGTGTACAGTTGGACTTATACCTCAATAAGGATATCTCTTATCAAAAAACCAGTCAATCATTCATTAAAATGGTTAATGTGGGAAGAAAAACAAAGAAAAATAAAAATTCAGCATAGTGGTAATGGAAAAGAAAAAGTTATTTTTGGTCTTCGTGTTGACGGATATTGTACAGACACAAAACAAATATTTGAGTTTACGGCTGTTATTACCATGGCCATCCAAAATGTTTCAAAAATAATAATGATAAAAAATATGAAATACGTTATGAGGCTACATTATCCAAAGCCAGTAAGTTACGATCTTTAGGTTATCAAGTAATTGAAAAGTGGGAGTGTGAATTTCGAAACGAAATGAGATCAAAAGAATACCATTTTTCTCAAATGAGAAAAATGCTCAGAAAAGCATTTTTCTCAAAATTGGAGAACGAAAGTTTGATACCACTAAAACCACGTGACGCGTTTTATGGCGGTAGAACAGGAAACACAAGAACATATTATAAATGTGCACCTGGTGAGAAAATAATGTATATAGATATATGCTCACTATATCCTTGGGTGTGTAAATATGGAAAATTTCCAGTGGGTCATCCAAAAGTTCATGTTGGACAAAATGAGTGCAATAAATTAAATTTAAGTGATACTGAAGGATTAATAAAGGCATTGATACTTCCTCCAGAAAAACTCTATCACCCGGTTTTGCCTATAAATCAAAATAATAAGCTAATGTTTTCCTGCTGTCAAACATATAGCTTAGAAATGAATAATGATGACTGCTCTCATGACAATCGTAATAGGTCAATTTTAGGAACATGGGTTATATATGAAGTAAGAGAAGCAGTTAAACAGGGATACAAAATTGTGCAAATATACGAGGTATGGGAGTATACTGTTAAACAATTTAATCCCCCTACATCACAACAAGGAATTTTCACTGAAATGATGAACAAGTTTCTTAAAATTAAACAAGAATCTTCTGGCTGGCCCAGCTTTTGTAGAACACCAAAGGAAAAGTGTAAATATTTAGAAAAATTTTCCAAAGTTGAAGGCATAAATTTACAGTTTAGCGAAATAGAAAAAAATCCTGGACTTAGATCATTAGCTAAATTAATGTTAAACTCTTTCTGGGGTAAATTTGGGCAGAGAGAAAATCAATCAAAAACAGAAATCATAAATGAGCTTTATGAATTATTTACTCTTCTGACTGATCCTTTCAAGAATGTAAATCAAATAACTCCAATAAACAAAAAAAACAGTTTTGGTAAATTGGGAATATAAAGAAGGAACAGCTGAAACATTATTAACAGTTAACGTTTGCATAGCTGCTTACACTACCACACAAGCTAGTTTAAAATTCTATTCTTATTTAAACAGACAGAAGAGAAAGACATATCGAATAAATTCCAGAAAACGACTTTTTGCAAATGATTATACTTCAGTTCCTTATGGCTTCAAAATGAAAAAAATTTAAAAATTATTGTTAATATATTGTAAAAATTTTGTATTTTAAACTAATGAAATTACATCCACCGTAGATGAGGAGGAATTAATGGAAACTGAAGAATTCATACCACCGTTTCAAGTCTTAGATGAAGATATAGAGGAGCAACAAATTTGGGAAATAAATAATCAAGAAGGAAATTTTGACTATTTTGCAGAACTTTTTAGAAATAATATATAAGAATATTTGTGTAAATGTATATGTATCTACTATATATAAGTAATTCATAATAAAAAAAAATTAAATAAAATTTAAAATTTTTTTCATTTATTGTTGTTTTTGTTAAAAACATTAGAAATTTTATTTTCTAGTAGTACAGGTATATATTTAATAACATATTCTCGTACATTTGATTCAGTATTTTTATTATGTATCATTACAGCTTGAAGAAAAATCAAGCTAAGATATCGGCCAATAACGATTCTTAACCCATATTGTAAACATAATTTTGTATTCTTTATTGATTGTTTTGAGTACTTTTTATAAAATTGCTGGTAAAATTTACACCAATCACGATATTTTAAAATAGCTGGCTTTTTTCCAATACGATGAAAAATTGAAGTAGCTACAAGAGATTCTGTATCAAAACCAACAAGAACTTTTAATGACTGATTTTTGTTGAGAAAATATGTATAACTCAAGATCAAATTTGTATTCGAACTTTGATCTTCCATTACTGCGTTTTAACTAAAGCTTTTTAATATTAATTGTATTGCTTAAATACACAAGATTGTGAAAAATTTAAATTTCCAAATAAGTAGTAAAACATATTAATAATCAGATTGTCGTTTTCTATATGATAATATTTGCTAAATTCATTCAAAAAAGTTTTCATACTTAAACCAAAACATCTATACCAGTCATAAACGCAACAGTATTGTCCACATACATTCGAAAGGACACCCTGTATCTGCCAATTATTAAAAACTACACACTGATTTTTTAAATATTTCAAAATTTCCGGTTTATCTGGAACTCCACCATACGAATCAAAATATTCTGTGCAACCATGCTTTGGATTATAAAGCGTAAACCAATGTGTTCCTGGATCTTTTATCTTGTCTGTGATTACAATTAAAAAAGTTGGTGTTTCTATTATTTTTGGAATTTTGTCTAAAACAAAAACTCCCTTAAAATATTTGTTTTGTAAATTTGTTACATTTTAAAATACTAGTTGTTTCTAAAGTGTTCATAACTCAAACTGACTCAAATCATACACTCTACTTATTTCATTAACGTAATTCATTAAAAACTCCTTTTTTATTTTTTCATTTGTTATAATAACATCAAATTTTTCTAGCACCTGTCTTAATTTTTTATTAATTCTATCATTATGTACAGTTCCAAAAGAGTAATTTTCAAAATTTTCATTTATAATTTCTTTTTTTGGGAATTTGTAAGTAAACTGTTTTACAAGGTTCTTTAATTGCAACTAAACAAATATCTTTTACAAATAAAGTATTTTTATTGTCACAACAAAACTTTACGTCCACAAGTGCACAGGAGGACGATGACATCTTGTTGAATATTCAAATACATGTTTCAATATTCTATTTACAGATTTATGAATATATTTCGATTTTTATCAATTTGTATGCTTGCATCAAAGTCTTCATAAACAATAGCAGTTAGTGTAGATGTAGAATGGTTTTGATAGCCTTGCCTCAATTCTAACTGTACCCTGGTTTAGTAAATCGTGACATACTTCATTTCCAGATGCATCTGGAGTTAAATCAAAAGCAAGTGTAAAAAATCCATTACTAAACATAGACTTTGTTATCTGAAGACTTTTATCATTGTGGTAAATTCCAGTTCCTGAAAAAAGTGTACTGTATGCTCTTGTACAGGAATTACTTTCATCTGAAAAACTGATTTCCATTGCTGAATTAGGTATTTGAACACCATTTACGTTTAACACAAATTGTGAAATATCAAAATGTTTAAAATTGTATCATAATAGCAATGTAGTGGAACTTATGGATAAACTACACGTTGATATGTTTAATCAACCTACTCTACTTATAAATAATGTTGACATTCCTATAGTTTTAACATTTGAAAAACCAGATTTTTATATATTTGCAGACGATTCTGATGAATCACAATTAAAAATTATAGAAGCGACGCTATTTATGAGGCATGTTACTGTTAATCCAAGCGTACTGTTAGCACACAATGCTGTTCTTGGGAAATCCAATGCTAAATATAATTATAAACGCGTTGAAGTAAAAAGTTTTACAATTCGAATGAAGAGCTCGTCAATATCACTTGATAATGTTTTTATTGGGCAGTTGTCAAAGACAATAATTTTTTGTATGACAGAAAATGTGGGTTACTCTAGAAAAAGATCAAAAAACACAAACAATTTTAAACATTTTGATATTTCACAATTTGTGTTAAACGTAGCATTTTACGATCTGAAGAAGTTTCCTACAATCAAATAGGCAACCCTTCAACTATTGAATTTGTTTCACTGGGTCATGGTGATACATATAGAGATTTGTGTTCTACATGTTTGAGATTAAAAGTACAGATCTTAAAGAAAGATGGAACGCAATGGAATAATGATAAAAATGCTGAAGGAAGAATAATAATACAACCAAGTGTAGTTAATAACATTTTACATTCTTTAATAAAACAATGTAATGTTCAATAAAATGGCAAAAATATAACACCATCTGATGGAAATTATCACTATAGAGCTTATATTGAATTTTTATTAAATTATGGTACGGATGCTGCTGCAACTCATTTAGAATATGTGAAGGATGGATTTTAAATAAAGCAAATATAGCTAGTTGAAGGGTTGCCTATTTGAATGTAGGAAACTTCTTCAGATCGTAAAATGCTAGACTGAATGGATTGGGTTTTAAAAATATCCAACTCAGATTTCATACACTCAATCATAATTAATGAAAAATATCTTTATGTTTCTTTTTGTTATTATGTTTGCGTTGTTTTGACGTAAAATCGTTTAAATTTTTAATGAATGGTCTTTTTATAGCTTTTCGTTTTCTTTTACCAGAACCATACATTTCATTCAGTTTTCGTACTGCACCACGTCATTCATTTTTAACAATCTCTTTACTACGATCTTGCATAACTTCTTTTACATTTGCACCAGATGCAATATCAGATAAAGCATTAATACCAGACTTAATAACCTCTTTTTTCCAAATATAACCGCCTGAAGTAAATACGGGTTTCAAATATCTAAAAAGTCTCCCAAAAAAACTTTCCAATCCACAGCCTCTTTGCAAAGGTACGGTTGAATGTAATAAAGGGCCGATATCATGAAGTACTCTACCAGATTGAATTAAATAATACTTATAGTATACTCTCTTCATAATGAATAAAATAAAATAATATATAGTTTTGTAAAATCGCATTTATTTATACTTTTTTAAAATGTAATACAATTTTTGTTGGAATTGAACTATTGGAAAAGTTTATTTTGTATCCATATTTATCACATAAAAGTAATGAAATATTAGTAAATGATTTCTCCACATTGAAATATTGAATATTACTGAATCCTTTTACAGTATCAGTGAAAGAATTTTGTATGTTAACAAATCTTAAAAATCTTACATCTTTATCACCTATTGTCAAAAGTCTTTCCAGGGTGTAAGCGTAATTTGCTCTTCTTTTTATATCTATTTTAGATCTAGTAACACATATTGTAGTGTAACTTATATTTTTAGGCATCTCCTCAGCTTTTCTGGTTGTGTATAATTTTCCTTATCCCCTAAACCAAACTGTACATTCGTATTAAAGGTTCCATCCTAAAGTTTGGTTTTAAAAGGGGGGTGGTTTTGGTTGGTTAAAATCCAACACTACCTTGAGGAAGCACGTGCAGTTCCTCTTGATGACTTTCGAGTTTTACACCAACCCTCGTAAAAAAAAAAAAAAAAAAAAAAAAACATCATCGTTTATAAAATTAAAAATTCCCCAAATCAACTGTAATTCAACGTCTTTTCTTGTAAACCTATTAAGTGGGCGTATATTTTGAATTAGTGTTGGTAGTAGAAAAACTTTCCCGTCACATATCATTTGTTTTTCTATGTATGGAATATATGATGTTCCAACTCCTATCATATCTTATTGCATACCTTTAATAAATATTTAAGTACTTTTTTCCCATTCTTCACCATACACATTTGGAACAAAATCATTAAAATACATTTCTGAAATACCGACTTTCCTTGAGTTTTTGAAATACCGATTTCGACCTTGAATCACACATGTATTTATTCATTTTATTTGTAAAAGATGATAATGAATTTTCTGGATAATAGTTCATAGATGAATCACTAAGTAGACATAAAATTCATCATTTACTTGTATGTTGTCCATGAGCTTGCGGATTTATTCTTACGAATTGGAAAATTAAGTTCTGTTTGAGTATTACCTGCTATAGCTGACCTTAAAACACGTCTTGATGAATTATTCAACTCTTTAGTATTTATAATTTTTTCTTTTTTCGTTGATGGGCTTGGGCCCACGTTATACGAAAAAAGAATATCAAAGGAACAGTTATAATGTATCCTGTATTAGTTTCAAAAATTTGTACATTTTGATTTCTAATTGATTTTCTTTTTCTAAGACGTTCAACAACTGAAGCGGTTGACAAAGCTTTTGTTAAAATATTTTCTTGAATTTCATCATTAAATACTTCAACATCAGCTTCTGTTTCATATACTTCTTCTTCAGGTACAACTTGTCTTCCAACATTTTTATATTCAGGAAAATGCGATTGAGTTTCCACATCTATATAAATTGATTTTGCACGAGTTTGAGTACCTTTTGTTTCCGTAATTTTTACTCTTTCCTCTTTATTCCTAGGAAATTCTCGTTTTTTGTTTCTTATTTTAAATAGATTTTGTCTGTATAAATACCATTTTTGAGTGTCCGTAAGATATTTATTTATTAATATTTTTTTCATAATTTTATCCAACTCATTGAGTTCAGCGTCTGCATTTTGCTTCATTTTCTCATAAATCTCGGGTTTTAGAATTATCATTTTGTTAAATGTTGTATTATTAATTTTATAAAATTTCCGATTATCCCTGATAGTACTGCACCAAGAAGTGTAGGTAAAAATCCACCACGTTGAATAATAATTTTTTTTTGCTATTTATAGATTTTTTACGGCAAATGAGTGAACTTAATTCCTTTTTATACTTTCGTAATTGTGTTGTTGCTTTTTTATTCAGATTACAATTACCTTTTAAAATATTTAATGCTATTTCACAAATTGTTTTAATTACTTCAGGGTCACAATGTTTTATAATTACTGTCTGCAATCTTAGTTTGGAGGTTTTTAATAGGTGCAATATATGACAATTGGTCTTCAAACGTTTCATATTCTTCCCCAAATTGTTCTAATTGATCTCTCGTACAACAACACAAACCTTTTCCAAAATATCACTTCTTAATAGAAATATGTCGTTAACGTCTTGAGTAAGATCTATTAATATATAGCCGTATGGGACTGACGTTATATCATTATATACTTTTTCAAATGCTTTGATTTGATTGGGATATATTTGGCGAGCTAGAGGTAATATCTGCGATTTATCTCTTGGATTTTTGAAAAGTACTAGATATTTACAGTTAAGTGAAATATGTCTTGAAGATTTACCCTAGTGAAAAACATTTTGTGTTACAAATATTACTGATAAATTTCTATGATGTGATCCTCTAGTAAATAAATCACATACATACTTATCATGAGAATTTAACATCATATTATCGATAATAATTAACAAAGGTTTTTGATTATCATTAAAATCTCGAATAGTATTACTATATTCTACATCTTTGATATATATTATTCTACATCTTATATATATTACGGCATTTTTGTCTGGATTACACCAAATAATGCTATTAATATGTGGTTGTATATTTTCTTTTTTATATATTTGTATTAGTTAAAAACATATTTGTATTAGTTAAAAACTAACAATGGTAACCTATATTTATAGGAAAAGCTCATTTTCCGAAGTGAATATAAATACAAATTTAGTAATTCTAATGAACATTCTTCCGTAAACCTTCAACATAGATAATCAAATTTTTGTAGTTGATCTACAATTTTTAAAAGGAAATGAAAAGCAATATTTTCTAAAAGAACTGTCTATACTAAAAAAAAGAAGCTTAATTCCTACTGTATATCACTTCAAACCACCATACCCTGCAGAAGAACTTAGTCCAGAGGGAAATTATAATAACCAGTATTGCGAAAATAAAATAAATGGACTTAAATGGAATAACGGTTTAATTGAATATTTAGACATAAAACCTATATTAAAATACTATTTAGAATCAGCTGAAAAAATTTATGTTAAAGAACTAGCTAAAAAAACATTTTCTTGAAAAGTACATTGACAGTGTTAAAATAGAAGATCTAAGCAGAGACTTACCGTCATTATCAAAGATTGAAAATTTTAAATCAACATGTCCTATACACTATACAAACACCAGTTTCAGATGTGCTGTAAAAAATTGTTTTAATGTCTATATGCATCTCTTAAAAGAAAAAATATTGAATTAAGATTTTTCAAAGTTATATACAGACAGACGTATATAATCAAAGACGTATAGAAAAATTGGATTTCACTATTTCTGCAATCTTAACATGATCATCGTAAAAAATTTTTCAACTCAGATTTTTATAAAATTGTAAAATATTTCTAGTTAATTAAAAATTTTTTGAACATGTAAATAAATCTGTTATACTTTTATATTCTTGTTTTCAAAATAGGTACCAAATGTAATTAACCTGATGACGTGGACTTCTTTTTTTATTCTTTGCAGATTATGCAACATACAATGAACCTAAGCAACATGTTAATCGTTAAGTATTTCCATAACTTTAATTTTTTCAACATTCTTACAAACAAAAAATATCTTACATGACAAAGTGATAATAATTATTAATTCTCTCCTTAAAAAAAAAAAAAAAATATTTGTTTCTTTGTTCCATTGTTCTTTTTCCAATGGTTTGATCATTATGTAGATCAAACAGGTTTGGAATTTTTCTTTATAATTTTTAAGGATGAGTTGTACCTTTTAAAATTGTTGTATCTTGTACTTTTTTGTTTTTTTCTTTTTACATTTATCAACCATTTTTTCTTTCTACTTTCATATCACATATGCGGCTATTACTTAAGCCAAGTATATATCAATAAGTAAACATGAACTACATTGCAATATTGAATATTACTGAATCCTTTTACAGTATCAGTGAAAGAATTTTGTATGTTAACAGATCTTAAAAATCTTACATCTTTATCACCTATTGTCAAAAGTCTTTCCAGGGTGTAAGCGTAATTTGCTCTTCTTTTTATATCTATTTTAGATCTAGTAACACATATTGTAGTGTAACTTATATTTTTAGGCATCTCCTCAGCTTTTCTGGTTGTGTATAATTTTCCTTATCCCCTAAACCAAACTGTACATTCGTATTAAAGGTTCCATCCTAAAGTTTGGTTTTAAAAGGGGAGTGGTTTTGGTTGGTTAAAGTCCAACACTACCTTGAGGAAGCACGTGCAGTTCCTCTTGATGACTTTCGAGTTTTACACCAACCCTCGTAAAAAAAAAAAAAAAAAAAAAAAAACATCATCGTTTATAAAATTAAAAATTCCCCAAATCAACTGTAATTCAACGTCTTTTCTTGTAAACCTATTAAGTGGGCGTATATTTTGAATTAGTGTTGGTAGTAGAAAAACTTTCCGTCACATATCATTTGTTTTTCTATGTATGGAATATATGATGTTCCAACTCCTATCATATCTTATTGCATACCTTAAATAAATATTTAAGTACTTTTTTCCCATTCTTCACCATACACATTTGGAACAAAATCATTAAAATACATTTCTGAAATACCGACTTTCCTTGAGTTTTTGAAATACCGATTTCGACCTTGAATCACACATGTATTTATTCATTTTATTTGTAAAAGATGATAATGAATTTTCTGGATAATAGTTCATAGATGAATCACTAAGTAGACATAAAATTCATCATTTACTTGTATGTTGTCCATGAGCTTGCGGATTTATTCTTACGAATTGGAAAATTAAGTTCTGTTTGAGTATTACCTGCTATAGCTGACCTTAAAACACGTCTTGATGAATTATTCAACTCTTTAGTATTTATAATTTTTTCTTTTTTCGTTGATGGGCTTGGGCCCACATTATACGAAAAAAGAATATCAAAGGAACAGTTATAATGTATCCTGTATCAGTTTCAAAAATTTGTACATTTTGATTTCTAATTGATTTTCTTTTTCTAAGACGTTCAACAACTGAAGCGGTTGACAAAGCTTTTGTTAAAATATTTTCTTGAATTTCATCATTAAATACTTCAACATCAGCTTCTGTTTCATATACTTCTTCTTCAGGTACAACTTGTCTTCCAACATTTTTATATTCAGGAAAATGCGATTGAGTTTCCACATCTATATAAATTGATTTTGCACGAGTTTGAGTACCTTTTGTTTCCGTAATTTTTACTCTTTCCTCTTTATTCCTAGGAAATTCTCGTTTTTTGTTTCTTATTTTAAATAGATTTTGTCTGTATAAATACCATTTTTGAGTGTCCGTAAGATATTTATTTATTAATATTTTTTTCATAATTTTATCCAACTCATTGAGTTCAGCGTCTGCATTTTGCTTCATTTTCTCATAAATCTCGGGTTTTAGAATTATCATTTTGTTAAATGTTGTATTATTAATTTTATAAAATTTCCGATTATCCCTGATAGTACTGCACCAAGAAGTGTAGGTAAAAATCCACCACGTTGAATAATAATTTTTTTTTGCTATTTATAGATTTTTTACGGCAAATGAGTGAACTTAATTCCTTTTTATACTTTCGTAATTGTGTTGTTGCTTTTTTATTCAGATTACAATTACCTTTTAAAATATTTAATGCTATTTCACAAATTGTTTTAATTACTTCAGGGTCACAATGTTTTATAATTACTGTCTGCAATTTTAGTTTGGAGGTTTTTAATAGGTGCAATATATGACAATTGGTCTTCAAACGTTTCATATTCTTCCCCAAATTGTTCTAATTGATCTCTCGTACAACAACACAAACCTTTTCCAAAATATCACTTCTTAATAGAAATATGTCGTTAACGTCTTGAGTAAGATCTATTAATATATAGCCGTATGGGACTGACGTTATATCATTATATACTTTTTCAAATGCTTTGATTTGATTGGGATATATTTGGCGAGCTAGAGGTAATATCTGCGATTTATCTCTTGGATTTTTGAAAAGTACTAGATATTTACAGTTAAGTGAAATATGTCTTGAAGATTTACCCTAGTGAAAAACATTTTGTGTTACAAATATTACTGATAAATTTCTATGATGTGATCCTCTAGTAAATAAATCACATACATACTTATCATGAGAATTTAACATCATATTATCGATAATAATTAACAAAGGTTTTTGATTATCATTAAAATCTCGAATAGTATTACTATATTCTACATCTTTGATATATATTATTCTACATCTTATATATATTACGGCATTTTTGTCTGGATTACACCAAATAATGCTATTAATATGTGGTTGTATATTTTCTTTTTTATATATTTGTATTAGTTAAAAACATATTTGTATTAGTTAAAAACTAACAATGGTAACCTATATTTATAGGAAAAGCTCATTTTCCGAAGTGAATATAAATGCAAATTTAGTAATTCTAATGAACATTCTTCCGTAAACCTTCAACATAGATAATCAAATTTTTGTAGTTGATCTACAATTTTTAAAAGGAAATGAAAAGCAATATTTTCTAAAAGAACTGTCTATACTAAAAAAAAGAAGCTTAATTCCTACTGTATATCACTTCAAACCACCATACCCTGCAGAAGAACTTAGTCCAGAGGGAAATTATAATAACCAGTATTGCGAAAATAAAATAAATGGACTTAAATGGAATAACGGTTTAATTGAATATTTAGACATAAAACCTATATTAAAATACTATTTAGAATCAGCTGAAAAAATTTATGTTAAAGAACTAGCTAAAAAAACATTTTCTTGAAAAGTACATTGACAGTGTTAAAATAGAAGATCTAAGCAGAGACTTACCGTCATTATCAAAGATTGAAAATTTTAAATCAACATGTCCTATACACTATACAAACACCAGTTTCAGATGTGCTGTAAAAAATTGTTTTAATGTCTATATGCATCTCTTAAAAGAAAAAATATTGAATTAAGATTTTTCAAAGTTATATACAGACAGACTTATATCATCAAAGACGTATAGAAAAATTGGATTTCACTATTTCTGCAATCTTAACATGATCATCGTAAAAAATTTTTCAACTCAGATTTCTATAAAATTGTAAAATATTTCTAGTTAATTAAAAATTTTTTGAACATGTAAATAAATCTGTTATACTTTTATATTCTTGTTTTCAAAATAGGTACCAAATGTAATTAACCTGATGACGTGGACTTCTTTTTTTATTCTTTGCAGATTATGCAACATACAATGAACCTAAGCAACATGTTAATCGTTAAGTATTTCCATAACTTTAATTTTTTCAACATTCTTACAAACAAAAAATATCTTACATGACAAAGTGATAATAATTATTAATTCTCTCCTTAAAAAAAAAAAAAAAATATTTGTTTCTTTGTTCCATTGTTCTTTTTCCAATGGTTTGATCATTATGTAGATCAAACAGGTTTGGCCTTTTTCTTTATAATTTTTAAGGATAAGTTGTACCTTTTAAAATTGTTGTATCTTGTACTTTTTTGTTTTTTTCTTTTTACATTTATCAACCATTTTTTCTTTCTACTTTCATATCACATATGCGGCTATTACTTAAGCCAAGTATATATCAATAAGTAAACATGAACTACGTTAGATATTTTTTTGATTTCCTGTTTTTGTTTTTTTTTTTTTTCATAGTTTTTCATATTTTTTTTTATCATTTTTTTTTTATATTTTTATAACAATTAATTAATGGCTTTTCCTTCCTCTTCTTTAAATACTTGTCATAAAAAAAAAAACAAGAAATAAATGCAAACATATCAAAAATACAAGCAAAAACATCTCAAAACTGCAAGCAAAAATAAAAAGCAATTTTTAAACAACTAGACTTGTCTGGCATCTTTTTATGATATTAACCTACTTCCGGGTGACCTTGATCTACTGACCTATCTGGCCCAAGTGCCTACCTATCTACTAGCATTGATACCAGAGTTAACATCCTCTTTTTTCAAAATATCAGTACCTGAAGTAAATAATGGTTTCAAATATCTAAAAGCGACCGACCTCTTTGAAAAGATGCGATTGAGCCCTTTGAAAAGATACGTTTGATTGTAATAAAGGACCGATATCGTCAAGTTCTCTACCAGATTGAAATAAATAATAGTTATAGTATACTCTCTCCATAATGAATAAAAATAAAATAATATATAGTTTTGTAAAATCGCTTTTATTTATACTTTTTTAAAATGTAATACAATTTTTGTTGGAATTGAACTATTGGAAAAGTTTATTTTGTATCCATATCTATCACATAAAAGTAATGAAATGTTATTAAATGATTTCTCAACATTGCAATATTGAATATTACTGAATTCTTTTACAGTATCAGTGAAAGGATTTTGTATGCAGATCTGAACACCTTACATCTTTATCACCTGTTTTTTGCGGTTCAATTAGATCTGTTTATATAAAAAACATATCTGATTTAATAATTGGGGTTAATTGTGCATTATCTATAAAAGTTTTAAAAGCTGTAATAGATACACGTAGTTAATATTTTTTAAATTCTGCAACTTTCGAAGATACTTGATTAAAACATGTTGTCAAAAGTCCTTCCAGAGTGTAAGCGTAATTTGCTTTTATTTGTATATCTATTTTAGGTCTAGTAACACATAGTGCAGTGTAACTCCGCAGACATCAGTTAGGCATCTCCTCAAGTTTTGCTGGTTGTATATAATGAACATAATCATTTATAAAATAAAAAATTCCCCAAATCAACTGTAGTTCAACTACTTTTCTTGTAAACCTATTAAGTGGACGTATATTTTGAATTAGTGTTGGTAGTAGAAAAACTTTCCAGTCGTATATCATTTGTTTTTCTATGTATGGAATGTATGATGTTCCAACTCCTATCATTTTTTTTTGCATACTTTGAATAAATATTTGAGTATTTTTTTCTCATTCTTCACCACATACATTTGGAACAAAACACATTGTGTTTGGAGCACACATTTCTGAAATACCGACTTTCCACCTTGAATCACACATGTATTTATTTATTTTATTTGTAAAAGATGACAATGAATTTTCTGGATAATAGTTCATAGATGAATCAGTAAGTAAAGTGACATAAAATTCATCATTTAATTGTATATTGTCCATGATTTTAAAGATTTATTCTTACGAATTGGAAAATTAAGTTCTGTTTGAGTTTTACCTACTATATAGCTGACCTTAAAACACGTCTTGATGAATTATTCAACTCTTTAGTATTTATAGTTTTTTCTTTTTCCGTTGGTGGGCCCGGGCTATGAAGAAACATGTACAACGTTAGATGTTTTTGATTTCCTGTTTTTTTTTTTTTTTATTCATATTTTTTTCAACACTCTTACATAACAATTAATTAATGGTTTTTCTTTCCTCTTCTTTAAATACTTCATAAAAAGAAAACGAAAGAAAAAAAAAAGAAATAAATTTATTTCAAAATTGCCAGCATAAAAAAGCATTTCTTCTTACTATTTTCATGTTTACCTATTACTTAAAACAAGTATACAATCTTTATAAACAAAAAAACTTTTCTGACTTTCGCTCTGTTTGACCTACTTTTATGACGTTAAACTAGTTCCTGTCTGATCTAATTACGGTTTAACCTACTTCCGGTGACCTTGACCTACTGATCTGTCTAGCACAAGTGCCTACCTATCTACTTGCGCCACTGAAGTATTTCGATCAACGAAATCTTTATCCTTTTATCCAAACATAATTAATTTAATTCTAATCTTACATGGTTTCTATATATTTCTAAAAGGTACAATTTAAGCAATTAATTGTATAAAATTATTAAAATATTATGGACAAACAGGTAATAATATTATGAGAAAATTAAATTTTAAAGTTCACATATTGTAATTTGATATATAAGTATAAGGTGTTCAAAATTGAGGTATCATTTTGATTTTGCCGCCATTTTTTTTCTACCTGGAATTTTTATACGAGGTTTCTTTAGGTATATTCTAAATACATTCCGGTTAGTTAATATGGAACGTCACACGAAGGAGCAACGTGTTTTTGTTATTACAACATTTTTTGAAAATGGTAAAAGTTTTCAAGATGTAATTAGGAAATTCTGAACAAAATTTGGTAGAGAAAATGCTCCAACAAATCGTGCCATCAAGCTGATGGTTGATAAATTTCTAGAAACTGGATCTGTTCTTGATAACAGATGCAACATTTATCAACGTAGTGGCCGTTCAACCGAGAATGTAGCAGCTGTGAGCATAAGTGTTGAAGAAGATCCAAAAACTTCCATTCGTCATCGTTCGCAGCAATTAAACATCCAATCATCCACATTATTCAACATTTTGCATCGTGATCTCCATTTAAAGGCTTATAAGATCCAGCTGACGCAAGAATTAAAACCAACTGACCATGCATTACGTCGGCCATTCGTTTCTTGAGCAATCGAAAAACAAGAAGAAAATGAGAATTCAGGAGGAGGAGGAGGAATCATCGGACCATATTTTTTTGAAAACGCAAATGGAAATGCGATTA
Source organism: Poecilobothrus nobilitatus (assembly GCA_947095535.1). NCBI lineage: Eukaryota > Metazoa > Arthropoda > Insecta > Diptera > Dolichopodidae > Poecilobothrus > Poecilobothrus nobilitatus. Next base: position 109,093,354 of record OX352772.1, read on the forward strand.
CGGTCAATGGAAATCGCTATAGGGAGATGATCCGAAGCTTTTTGTGGCGGGAAATTGATGATTTGGACGTAGAGAATATGTGGTTTCAACAGGACGGTGCCACTTGCCACACAGCTAGAGAAACAATGGATCTTTTGAAGGAAAAGTTCGAAGATCGCATTATTTCTCGTAGAGGAGGAGTGATGTGGCCACCAAGATCGTGCGATTTGACACCGTTGAATTTTTTTTTGTGGGGTTTTGTGAAATCGAAAGTGTACAGCAATAATCCCACAACAATTCAAGAGCTTAAAAACAACATTATCGAGCAGATTTTAACTATTGAGAACAGTTTATTAAACAACGTGATTCAGAATTTTGGTAAAAGATTGGAAGCCTGGCGAAGTAGTAGAGGGGGTCACTTGGCCGACATAATTTTTCATTATTAACCGGAACCTATTTGTAATAAATTAAAATAAAAATATATTTAATATTTCAAAAAAAAAGTCTTTTTTTATTAAAATTAAAATGATACCTCAATTTTGAACACCCTATATAATTCATAAATTTAGGTTACAATTGACTTATAATTCATAAATTTAAATTACCATAAAGGTTAATGTATTGCAATAATGAAGCTTTAATTGAATTTAATTTAATTGTTAAATGGTGCTTATACAGATGCTGTTGCGTAATCTTAGATTGTATGGTATGATTGAATGATCACATAACTCGCACAATAACGATTTCCTGTGGCATTTCAATATCTAAATCAGCTATCGAATTTGGGTCACTTTTATTATCATCTATGGCCTATGCTATCATCTAATAAATTATCAAATTCATCAATATCACTAAGCAAATCATCTTCAGAATCTGCATTTAAAATTTCTAATATCTCAAATTCATTAAAATTTTTTCGCGCCATTTTTCAAATTTCCTAGAATTCAGTAAAACAATTGTGTTACAAATGTGTACAATGTATATGATGAATAAAGAAAACAAATGAGACATTTTTTTATGTCTCTTTTACAATGTTACACATTTTTGGACTAATATATTATTTAAATTTCTACTTACCTGAATAATTATTTTTTTTAGAAACTTTTAAGAAATGAAAAAAAAAATAATCATTGATTTAAAACAAATTCAGAAACAAATTTGAAATAATCAAATTCAGTTTTTTTTTTAAATGTTCCAAGAGTTTATGACTTTCACTCACTCAAATTATAATTTAAATAAAACTACGTACCTTATCTATAAGAAAAATACATTTCATGAAAGAGAATGAGAAACACGAGCTCTCTTTTTTTAAAGAAAAAAAAACTGATACAGAAATAAATTGAAACCGTTATGGATGAGAAGGTTAGTATTTGTATCATTTGTTGTTAATGGCTGACATTCTACATTACTGATAAATGAGTTAATATTTACGTCTCCTTTACCAGTAAAAGTTGACATAAACTTAGTAATTCTATATATCTAATGCTAACATTGATGTTGTGTTTGCTAGTGCTGATGTTGGATAATATGTAATCCTTTTCCACTTTCGTTTTTTTTTTTTGATTTTATTTTATTTGTTCAGTTTTAAAGGTTTTATTTAAAACCCTTGATTCACGGAATTTAGATTTTATCACTGAATAATTCGTTTTATATTTATCGTGCTTTAAGCAGACTGACTTAAGAATTGCCAAAACTAGTCTTATTTGAGGATAAAAATATTTTATTTATAATTTTATTTATAATTTTGTATTATTCTACCGACTGGCACCACTTAAATAACTGCTTTTCTTTATTTAAAAAAAAAAATTTTTATATTTTTGTTTACAGAAATTTTATAATTACCTAGATGCAAAATATATATCTACATATTTTTTATTGAAATATGAGATTGATTTTCAATTATTTCGTTAATAAATTTTTGGAATAAAAGTTAATGCTATTTTAGCATTTGTTATTTTTGTGGGAATGTAATTTTAAAAATTTGTATTGAAAAAAGCAGGAAATGACGATAAAATATAATATAGATAAAAATACGTATGACGAATACGTAGCTCTAACGTAACTCTCCACACTCATCTAATATGTTTAACATTTCATGAATGTAAAAACAACATAATTATAATTTACTACTTATACTTTATAATTCTCAAATCTTACATTTTTTTTTTAATTATTAAGGTTTTGTTTTTTTTTAAATCAGAAACAAATAAAACAAATACTACACGCTCATTTACTAATTAGAATTGACGTATTATTCACCCTATTATTCAATTTAACGCGAAACTTTTGGTTTTTTCTCTCGATAATGGACACTGTGATAATGGTAGTAAGATCCAATATTGACGAGGCAGATATTGGATCCTACTGCCATAATATATAAATTACAAAAAGCAAATTCCAATATAGCAATTTTGCAAATAAAATCACACAAAATCTCCCTGCCGTAAAATTAAATATGGTAGATATACCTCAAACAAATATACCTAAGAATGATATTAGATTCCTAATTAAACTACGTCAAAGAAGTACGTCAAAGAGGAAAGACCTAGAATCTAATTAAAGAGTATGTATTGTATTGGCTTCTTAATAGAAAATCAAATTCTATTAAAATATAAAAATGCAGCATACAGCAATAGGATGGTACCGAAAGTACAATTTTGAAAAAATAAAATGTTACATAGGCTGATTAATGCTTTCCGGTAGATACGAAAGTACGGTTTATATGGGGATCTAGAAATTTCGGTGAAAGGGAAGAATTAATAGAAAAACATGCAATAAAACTTATGAAAGGCCGATAAATATAGAAGCATAAGAACTCCTGGATTACGAAGTATTTGTTTAAGAAACGTTGTCGCAACAACATAAATTTTCCGACTCATTTTCTGCACTTACCAGTCGGTACAAATAAAAAAAAATGTCAGACATTTTTGTTTCAAAATGCGGCGGTTCAGTGTTAGGTTACCTTTGTTTTCAGCTATTTTCAGAAATATATATTTTTGATAATATTTCTTATACTTAATATTCTAATAACCATATCAAATTTAGTTTATAAATGAATTTTTTGGAATATTTTTTCAGTTGTTACATACATTATATGTTATATAGTAGTAAAATAGCTATATGTTATATAGTGATAAAATAAAATGCTTACCTTTCGTTTGTATTTAAAATTTCTCTATTTTTTTCTTGTTCTGAATTAATTGCACAAAGATCTTCAGCAACGAAATTATTTTTAGAATCATAATTTTCTGTATGATGATTGATTTCTTGTAAATTAGCTTTATGTTCATTGACATTTGTGGTTTCAGTATCTTCTACAAGTATCTCACAATTTATTACTGAGGCGGGCTTATCAGGAAAAATTTTGTTGACCACTAACTTAGAGAGCGTTTGCATTGGTATGTCTATAAAAACAGCAAGAACCATCGCATACACGTAAATAATCAAAACCTCGTTACAGCTTATCTAAAGAAATAACATTTAGAAAAGGAATACATTTTTAATTAAACTTACAATATCGTTAAACGAATATGTTTTCACTTCTTTTTGTTGAGCAGTTATATATAATACCATAATGTACGATACTAATTGCGTGGGATACGTTATCCTACTCAAAATTAAAATAGGCTGTAATGTTAATAACCGATTAAGTGCAGCATATTTGTCATTTGTTTGTAGAAAATATATTATCCATGTTATAGCAAATCCTAAAGCTAAAGGTGACCATGACTCATAAGATGCAGCGTCTTCTGAATTATAAGTATAATCTGAACGGGAGGCTAAATATGAATACCAAAAGCAATAACATATTGAAACTCCTGTAGATAACCAGCCGGAAAGTAAACCAAGCTTTGAAACTTGCTTCCATTTATGTTTTGAAGTTTTGTAGAGAATGCCAAAGCCAATACCTATTAAGAACGCGGTTGCTCTTGTAATAGGTGATGAGAATAGTAAATTAGCAGTTCGATTAAATTTGCTTATACTAAAAGATAAAACTATTTATTGGGGAAAAGCATGTATTACAATTAGCTTACTGTATTCCATGAAAAATTATTGATGATAAATGTTCTAGATTTGTTCTTGAATAACGTACAGCAACAGATAACATATGAATCCCACAATATACCATAAAACCAATTTCAGCGCTACAATAAAACAACCATACAATTAGAGCTGTTAAAAGGTACAACTGCAGTTCAATGGCATATTGTATAGTCATTGGAGAACACTATAAAAAAACAAAGCTATTAATCTTCAAAAATTTCGAAAATTATAAATTGTGCTAACTGTTTCTTCAAAATTTATAGCGTTTTGAACACCAAAAAAGTTTCTCCACAAGTTTTCTTCACATAATTGACTTTGTGTTCCAATAATATTTTTCCAAAGTGGGCCAGAATCAAGATGAGGTAAAATCCATGTTTGAAATAATAACACTGCATATAATGTTGGTAAAAACCTGTTCAATTGTACAAACTATAATTTAATATTTATGACTTTTAATCGCTAAATTTTTCCACCTTTTAGGGTTTTACTTGTTAATTTTGGTTTGAATAAAAAATTTTTTTCCTTTTCTTTTTTATTCAAATAATTTATCTGGATGCATTTCGGTATTTAATATACCATCTTCAGCATTTATAGTAATTGCGACTAATGGTGCATTTCAATTACAAAAACTTCTATTTATATCGAAAATTATTATTACAAAATTTTTTTTCTTCTAATATAGCTGAAGTATATACATATTATGTTACATATTATCTAGTTATTTTTTATATGAAATGTACGTATGTAAATAATGAAATAATTACTTTTTTTTTTTGTCTTTTACAAAATTTCAAAAAAAAAATAAAATAAAATAAAATAAAAACATATGTATGTTTGAACTTCATTCTTAAAAATTACATAATAAATTCTTCTTTTTTATTTTATTTTTATTTTTAATTTTTTTTTTATGTTCCCTTTTTAGCTCTATTCTGTGATTACAATATTTGTTGTTGTTTTGAATATGTGGTGTTAAGAAAAAACCGTACATGAATAATTTGTATAAACGTGCTAGGTATAGTTTCTATTGTTGAATATTGTTTGTGATGGTTTAATTGAAATAGTGGTGAATCAATATTCATTAATTTGTTTGTTTCGATTGATTTCGATTTCGATGTATTATTATCCTTGTCTTTGGGATTTCCTAAGATGTTGCTTAATTTATTATTATTGGCGAAAACTAATTTGGTTTTGTTTTTAAAAAAAAAATGGTTTGTAGTTTATTTGTTGAATAACCAATCAATAATTGATTGAATAATCAATCAATTAAATAATTTTGTAATAATAATTTTCAATATAAATAGAAGTTTTTGTAATTGAAGTGCACCATTAGTCGCAATTATTTTAAATGCTGAAGATGGTATTTTAAATACCGAAATGCATCCAGATAAATTATTTGAATAAAAAAAAAATAAAAAAAAAAAATATTTTATTCAAACCAAAATTAACAAATAAAACCCTAAATGGTGGAAAAATTTACACTACATCTACGAATTACTAAACAATTAAGTAACAACGAATTCAACTTCAATTATAATAATTGCCTAGATTTTTTAAATGAATGCACCCAAAATCACAAAAAATAATAAAATTAAAATAATATAAATTCGCAATAAATACAAAAATAAGAAAGGCAAAACAATAAACCAGAAATAGTAAATAATTACATAAAAATCTCTCAAATGAAGTGTTCTCCGAAGAAGAAACATCATTACTAAACAAAGGGTTGAATTTTGTTCCAACCCCAAAAAACATAAATAACGACAATTTGATAACAAATGTAGAATATTGTCTACAAACATATCCACATTTACCAAAATCAAGCATAAGAAGTGAGATCAAACATTTCCTACAAAACAAACCCTCCATTAAGAAAAAGAATACTCCAAAAACAATCAACCATTCAGATACCATAAAATCGTTTAAAAGAAAAAAATGTATTCTATCAAAAAGCAGACAAAGGTAATTCATTAGTCATAATCAACAAAGAAGACTACATGAACAACATGGAAAACACAATTAAAGAAAATAAATTCGAAATTTTAAAAAAAGATCCATTACCACAAATGATGAAATCTGCTAATGTCTGCAAACAAAACATTTCAAAAACTTTTGGAATTCCAAAATACAAATTAGCAACCCCTAATCCGACAATTCCAAAACTATTTAGGTTATGCAAAATACATAAACCTGGCAATAAAATGCTCCCAATCGTATGAAACAAGCAATCACCATCATATGAAATTTCAAAATGGCTGGTAAAAAAATTCAAAAACTTCCCAAATCCACAGATTTATCAATAAAAAACTCATTCGAATTCGCAAAAAAAATAAAAAATATCTCAATCAATAATGACGAAATTTTAATTTGCTTCGATGTCACAGCTATACCCGAGCGTACCTATACCAGAAACACTAGAATATATAAACGGATATTTGAACAGCAGAGATTTAGCTAATGATAAAGCCGAAATGTATTTCCAAGCCATTAACTTATGCATGCAACAAAATCAGTTCCAATTTAATAAAAAATTCTACAGATTAACAAAAGGAACCAGTATGGGCGTTCCACTTTCCTGTTTCAATTCTAATTTCTTCATGGGAAACTAGAAATGAAATTAAAACAAGAAAACAAAATACCTATTGGCTCTATACCTAATATGGCTCAGATACGTCGACGATGTGTTTGCAATCTAAATATAATAAAAGACAAGCTGCTGCTGCTGATTAGCTTGCTTTACTGTTATGTTAAATGTTAATTTAACAAATGTTATGCTATAAAAAGAAAGAAACGTGTATTTGATATTTAAGTACATAACAGATAGAAAACAATAAATATTAAAATGTTATGCTATGAAAAGAAAGAAAAAACAAGGCATTGTATAAATCAAAGTTTTTAAAGGGTCGCATTTTTAAGTAGAACATTATAAAATTGCAATAATATTTTTATTTAAATTTTGAATTTTGCTATGCAACAATTTCTTAATTTTTTAAAAATTTTTCCACAATATAATATAGTACAATGTAACAGAAGTTTAAACCATAATATAGATATGTGGGTATATGAATGAATATATGGCTATATATGTATGTAGTTATAGATTTATTATTTTTTAATAGCAACAATTATATTAATATGAATGGACGGTAAACATAAACGAACAAAAAAAAATTCAGAATGTTCTATAGTTTATAATTTTTATTTTTTAAATAGACTGTATGTAAAAATTTAATATTTAAAAAAAAATTAAAGAAATACTTAGCGTAAATAACAGAAAACAAAAAAAAATAAAATGTAATACTGCGAAAAAAAATAAAAACGAATAGAAAAAAACAAGAGAACAAAAAATGTTACTTTGATTGTTTTTAAATATTTTTAAAGTCTATTTCTTATATATAGTTTTTAAAGGGTTGCATTTTTAAGTAGAAATAAAGAACATTATAAAATTGCAATAACATTTTTATTTAAATTTTGAATTTTGCTATGCAACGTTTTCTTAATTTTTTAAAAATCTTGCCACATATAATATAACAATGTAACAATCAGAAGTTCAGCCCATAATATAGATAAATATATGAATGAATATATGGGTATTATATATGTAGCTATAGATTTATTATTTTTTAATAGCAATAATTATATTTATATGAATGGACGGTAAACATAAACGAACAAAAAAAAAATTTTATGTACCTATGCATAATCTGGTCGGCAAACATAAACGAACAAAAAAAAATTCATGTTCTATAGGTTATAATTTTTACTTTTTAAATAGACTGTATGTATAAGTTTAATATTAAAAAAAATAAAAGAAATACTTAGCGTAAATAACAGAAAACAAAAAATAAAATAAAATGTAATACTGCGAAGAAAAATAAAAACGAATAGGAAAAGAAACGAAAAGAACAAAAAATGTTACTTTGATTGTTTTTAAATTTTTTAAAGTCTATTTCTTACATATTTCTTACATACGTACATCAGATATTTACGTAGATAACAGACAGAAAAACAGAAATATTAAAATGTTATGCTATGAAAATAAAGAAACGTACATCTGATATTTAGGTACTTAACAGCTAGAAAAAAAGAAATATTAAAATATTATTCTATGAAAAGAAAGAAAAAATAAGGCAGTGTATAAAATAAAGTTTTTAAACGGTTGCATTTTTAAGTAGAAATAAAGAACATAAAATTGCAATAACATTTTGATTTAAATTTTGAATTTTGCTATGCAACGTTTTCTTAATTTTTTAAAAATTTTGCTGTAATATAACATAATACAATGCAAAAATTGCAAGTTCAGCCCATAATATAGATATATGAATGAATATATTGGTATAGTTATGGATTTATTATTTTTTAATAGCAATAATTATATTTATATAAATAGACTGTAAACAAAAACTAGCAAAAAAAAAAATTCAGAATGTTCTATATATAGGTACAAAATTTCTATTTCTTAAAAAAAAATTAGCGTAGATAATCGAAAACAAAAAAATTAAAGAGAAAAAAACGAATAAAAAATAAGCACATTTTTTCAAAATTTTTTGGAAATGTGCTAAAACAGAACAAAAAAAAAGAACAAAAATCTTACTTTGATTGTTTTTTAAATATTTTTAAAGTCTATTTCTTACATTTTTTACATATACCAAATATACGTACATCTGATATTTACCTACATAACAGACAGAAAAAAATAAATATTAAAATGTTATGCTATGAAAAGAAAGAAACATACGCTTGACATTTTCGTACTTCTTAACAGATAGTGTATAAATCAAAGTTTTTAAAGGTTCGCATTTTTAAATAGAAATAAAGAACATTATAAAATTGCAATAGTACGTACGATAAGTATCGGGTATAATAAAATTACTCCTCCGTTTGCAACACCTCGAAATAAGCGAGCTAGATATACCTTCAAAGGTATGAATCGGATCAGAATCAAATTCTGAGTTGATTAAGCCATGTCCGTCCGTTCGTCCGTCCGTCCGTCCGTCCGTCAGCACGCTAACTCAAAAACTAAGAAAGCTAGAATCTTGAAATGTATACAAAATATTCTGGGAGCAATTTGTAGGTTCCCTATTTATTTTGGTTGAGTTCCGACCCAAACTTTGGCTAGCTCCCGAACAACTAACTTTTAGATCTCCACAATTTTTTTGAAACAGAGCCATGAAATTTTAACTGCTAATAGATATCATAAAAATATTAATTTTATGATTATATTCATTTTTCTGTAGCCCCACCCGTTAAGAAGCTACAGCCCCCCTAAGTTCGAAAAATCTCTATATTTAAATTGTTATAACACAAGCTCAATAAGGTATATCTTTAATCTGAAAATTCCAAACGAAAGGTGCTATTATGAGCTTTACAAACATGTATATTGAAAAATGTCAAAACAAGTAAACAAAGTAAACTGTGCTCGATGCAAAATAAATATTAATTAAAAAGGATAAAGTAATTCAGTGTGATGCAGAATGTAAAAAATGGTTCCATAACACCTGTTCTGGATTAAGTATTGAAGATTTTGATCATCACCAAGGAAATCTAGACGAAATCTGGTTTTGTACAATTTGCAAAGAAAAAAGCCGAAAACGTAAATCAGTAAATCTATTTATGGAAAATATACCCTGAGTAGCGATGTAATTCACTAAAAATTAGAATTAATCATTTCAAACCAAACAAAACAAGCTAATGATTTTCTGAAACTGCAAAGTGAGGTTGGAAATTTAAAAGAATACATCGATTCATTGATTGACCAAAACTTAAGCCTTCAAAATTAAAACAAACTGCTTAGGGATGAAATAAATAAAAATAAAATCGGGTTGGAAAAAATCAAGCAGTAAAAACGTCTAAACTTGATCGAAATAAATGGAGTACCTACAAAACTAGCGAAAAATAATCCAGAGTCTGTAATAAAGCGTATATCACAGGAAGCTGGTGTAAATATTGCTGACGAAAATATTAATTGGTTCTAAAATGGTCCATGTTCTGGAAGAATCAAATCTAGTTGTTAAATGAAGTGTCTTATGATTTACCTCTTAATACCCATGTAGAATCAAATATATTTAACATAAATAATATTAATATAAAAAATAGCAATTCCCTAAAAGTTCTTTATTTTAATGCATAGGAGCATTAAACATAAAATTGATGACTTAACTCATATATTAGATAAACTGAAACACATAATCCACATTATTATTATTACTGAAACTTGGATTCTGGAAAATGAGCAAGATCATATAAATACAAATAACTACAACAAGGTACTATCTTGTAGAAAAACTAGACGTGGAGGTGATGTTGGTCTGTTTGTACACAATTGCCTAAAATTTACAACAAATGAAACATATTGTGATGAATTAAGCAGGTTTGTTAGTACTACTATAATTCATAACAAAGATAAATTTAATATTACTGGTATCTACCGACCACCGGATGGTTCACCAATCCATATAAAAACATTTCTTGAAAAATTAGAGACGCATCTTGAAAAACTAAAAAACAAAAAAAATTTAATTATGGGTGACCTTAACTTGATATTAAATGTTCAAAAAATAGATATGTTGAACCTTACAAAACAATAATTGAGACTAATGGATTTTCCTTTGGTATCAATGAAACAACTAGACCTGAATCTGGATCCTGTCTCGATCACATTATAACTGATGATCTTGAAACAGAAATTAATAACTCCCTTTTTCACCATGATATCTCAGATCATTTGGGAATCGTTGTTGAATTGCAAAATGTAAACATTACAAATAAAAATGTAAACAATTTATAAACAAATCCTTGACGAGTGGTGAAATGCCATTGAAATTAAAAGTTAATAAAGTGGTACCCATTTACAAAAAAGGAGGGGATATTAATGACTTAAATAACTACCGGCCCATTTCTATCTCGTCCGCATTGAAACATTTGTAAATACTCAACTTACTGATTATTTACATAGAGAAAATTTAACAAATAAGCAACAATATGGTTTCAAAAGAAGCTCAAGTACTCATGCAGCATTGTTCGACATAATTTCCGAAATCCAATTCGGTATCAATAAAAAAAAAAGTTGCAATAGTATTTTTTGATGTAAAAAAATCTTTTGATTCTGTTGATAAAAATATACTCTTAAGAATACTGTTTGAGCATGGTGTAAAAGGAAACGAATATAATTGGTTCTCAAGTTATTTGTCAAATAGGTTTCAATATACAGAATTCGATGGTGTTCGAAGCGAGCTGCGAGGTGTTGAATATGGGGTAATTCAGGGTGGTTCACTAAGTCCTACCTTGTTTACCTTCTATATAAGCGACTTACTAAACACTGCATTAAGCGGCAAACCATTTATGTACGCAGATGACTTAGTTATTGTATACACAGATGATACATGTAGGTTTTTAGAAGAGAAAATAAACGCAGATATGTTTAAGGTACAAAATTGGATGAAGAACCACAGTCTAACAATAAATGAAAGCAAAACTAAATGTATGTAGGAAAAAAGCTAACGATCATTTAAAAATAATATTTGAAAATTCAGAGGTAGAAGTAGTACATAGCTATAAATATTTAGGCGTTATTGTTGACGATAACTGTTATAAACGGTAATGACACCACTAACAATAAGAAAGCTTTATTTGAAATATAATTATTTTCCCATAGATTTATTTTCAATAAATCTAAAACATTCTTGTCAATTCAGCATTTGCACATTATAGAAATACATATTATTACTTTCCCATAGACAAAATTCTCATTATGTTAATACGACACCTATATTCTTAAAAAAAGTAAATAATTTTTATCCCATAGATTTACCTTCAGTAAATCTACACATTCCTGCAAATTCAGCATTTGCAATATTATCATAAAAACATAATTATTTTCCCATATGCAAAATTCCTACTAATCGAACTTTTAATGTTCCCACAAAATAATATCTTTCCAATTAATTTTATATGACATAAAAAACTAAATTATCCCATAGATTTACTTTCAATAAATCTATACACAAGTTCCTGCAAATTCAGCATCTGGAACATTATTTTAAAAACAATTATTTTTCACACAGACAAAATTCCTACTAATCCTACTTTTATTGTTCCCACAAAATATTGTTTCAATAAGCAAAAATTATAATATAAATATCAGGAAATAAACGAATAAAATTAAGTTCTGTTCTGGATTTCAAACTCACTGAAGCTCCGTATAAACATTCAAAATTAATTAAATTAAGAATGTATAATTAAATAAATTAAATTAAAGAATATTTAAATTGTGAAATTAGTTCTTGATTAAATTATAGAATATAAGTTATTTTTTTTTTTGTATAAAGAAAAAAAAGTAAAATTAAAAAGTGTTAAAGCAAAATATTGTGTTTTTTTTAATGTTCGCGAAAATCGAATCTAAAATTGGCGCAGTCGGTAGGATGCGCTAAGTGCTTTCTTTTGTAATTTAAAGAAGAAATAAATAAAAGAAAACGCTTTGTGTCTTGACACATTTATAGTGCATTAACTTATAAACATTTTCGTGAAAAGCTTTTTATTTTTTTTGGTGAAAGACTTCCAAAATAAAAAGAAAAAAAAATATATAAAATTTTTTAACAAATGAAGTGTTAAAATTTTTTTTTGCAAAAATAAAAAAAAATAAAATTTTATCAAACGAAGTGATAAAAGTTTAAAATAAAATTGACACACTGTATATTTCTTTTAATTCTATTGTATACAAAAAAAAAAAACAAAAGATAAATTTAAAAATTTTTTTTAAATAAAAAAAAAAAAAAATAAAATAAAATAAAAAGAAAAAATAAGAGAAATTAAATCAAAAAAAAAAAAAGAGGGGAACCTATATATATAAAAATAAAAAAATTATTTGCAATGTTTGTCGATAGTGACGACGAGGACACAATCCCATTTTACCCTCCGTGTACATGGGAAGAATAAGAACAATATTATAACATAAATTAAATTATTTATTATTAAAAACAAAAAAAAATATTTTACTATATAAACTTCAAATAAATATATAAAATTATAAATATTTTTTCTGAAAAAAAAAAACAAAACAAAAAAATAATAAAATCTAACTATATGGTGATTGCGAATATTAAATCCAGTTCCTGTATTCCTGTTATCCTGTACATTGCTGCTTAGTTCCTGTTCATCTCGTTGCTGTTTAAGTTCCTGTTTATCCCGAAGCTGATCAACATCAAAAACAACTTTAAAATTTTAACGTAAGCAATAATTTAGAAATTTTAAAATATTAAAATTATAGAAATAGCGATTAGTACAATTAGGTTAAGTTTTAAAAAAAAAAAAAAAAAAAACCCCAATAGAAAGCGTTCTTGCAATATTTAAAATTAGTAATAGTTTTTTGAAAAAAACTATATTTAAATAATTATTATAATAAAAATAAAAATGACTGAAACTCAATTAAGCCTTACTATTGACCCCCTGAAATATCTCGATAAATTACCCGACTTTACTGGAAACTTTAAAGAACTACAAAATTTCACAGATTTGGTTGATAGGGTAAGCCCTTTATTAGGCAAATATGACGACATAAGTCAAAGTATATTTGCAGACTTGATTAAATCAAAACTTAAGGGAAAAGCGAGGGAAGTAGTGGAAATAAACAACCACATTAAGAAATGGACTGAAATAAAAGACGTCCTTGTAAAAAATTTTAGCGATCGGTGTAGTCTTGAAGAACTTTTTGACCAACTGAGAGCTACCACCTTTAAGACAAATTCCGTCGATTTCTACAGCGAAATTAAAAATACATTAAGAAGATTAAATATAAAAGTTAGCTTAGAATTAGGAGCCAACTCAACAGTTGCTCAACAAACAATAAGTAATAATAAAAACTCTGCTCTAACTATTTTTAAGAACAAAATGCCTGAACCAATGCGTTCAATTTTATATTGTCGTGACCCTAAAACACTTGAGTCCGCCATTGACATTTTACATGAAGCATGCTACGCACATATTAACCTTAATAATTTTAATGGTCAAAAGACATTTAATTCTATTAATAAAAATAAAAACTTTTCTGGTGACCCAATCACCAAAACCAATTACAATTATAATCGTACCAATAATAACGCTACTATCAATAATTCTAGAAACTTTAATAATACAAAGCTTCATAATAACAACTACATTAGGAACAACCAAAATAATAACAATTTTAATAGAAACAACCAAAATAATAACAATTTTAATAGGAACAACCAAAATAATAACAGTTTTAATAGGAACAACCAAAATAATAATTTTAATAGGAACAACCAAAATAATAACAGTTTTAATAGGAACAACCAAAATAATAACAATTCTAATAAGAATAACCAAAATAATAATAACAACTATAGGACCAATCAAAATAACAGTATTAATAACAATAGGAACCACCAATGGAATTCCTCTCAAAATCGAAATTCAAACTATTATAATCCCAATAATAGTAACAACTACCCACACATGAACAACCCATTTGTAAATAATAGTAATTTTACAAACAATTATAACAGAAATAATCAAATTTCTGAATCTGAACCAATGGAAATAAACATTGGAGAAACACAGCAAAGTGTTAACAAACCAGAACTACCAGCAAATTTTCTTTTAACGGCCTCGAATCTCAATTACCATATATCTTAGTTAGTGGGAATATTAGACCACTTAAATTTATAATAGATACCGGAGCAACACACTCTATTATAAATCCTAACCTTTGTCATCCAATGTATTTAACAGAACTTCAAACCCCCATAATTATTAAAACTATAAATGAAGATGTAAAAATAACTCATAAAGCAGTTATACCTCTTTTTAAAGAATTGGGAGACTCAACAAAGAAGGTTGAAATGTATGTCTTTCCTTTTCATGAAAATTATGACGGGCTAATAGGCAATAATATATTAATGCCATTAAAAACTAAAATCGACTTAGGTCAACAACTTTTAACCACACTTTATAATGAAATCCAAATACATTTTAAAAATAAAAATAAAGAAACAAAATATAATATTACTCAGAAAGGTGAATATGAATTAACTATACCAGTACTTCAAAAAGATTGTCTCGCTTATCTGCAGGAAAGGAAGTCCTCAGATGGCGAAATCACAATTAAAGAAGGAATATATGAAGTACAGAACTATACAGCCGTTGTAAAAGCAAATATTCTTAGTAGCGGTAATAAATCTATAACTTTTTCACCATTAGAAACTGAGATTGTAAATCATAATAATTTTAATATAATTTCTGAAACTAATAACAAATTTAATGTTCTAAGCGAAATTCGTAATGAACATTTATCCAACTTTGAAAAAATGCATTTATTATAAGTTATAAAACAATACTCGCATTTATTCTATAACGAAAACTTAGATTTATCTTTCACAAACGCTATCAAACATCGTATTCGTACTATTAATGACGTTCCAATATTCACTAAGTCTTATAGATATCCTCAAATTCACAAAGAGGAAGTACAAAGGCAAATTAACGAGATGTTGGACAAGGGCATTATTAGGCCTAGCAACTCCCCATATTCTGCTCCTGTCTGGATCGTCCCAAAGAAGGAGGACGCCAGTGGGACACAGAAATGGAGACTCGTTATTGACTATAGGAAACTAAACGAAATTACTTTGGACGATAGGCACCCTATACCAAATATAGATGACATTCTAAGTAAATTGGGAAGATGCCAATATTTTACCACGTTAGACCTTGCTAAAGGTTTCCACCAAATAGAAATTGACGAACGCGACATTCACAAAACCGCGTTCACTGTCGAAAATGGACATTATGAATTTATTCGAATGCCGTTTGGACTTAAAACAGCACCAGCTACCTTCCAACGGTTAATGAACCATGTTTTAAAAGACTATATAAATAAAATTTGTTTGGTGTATTTAGATGACATCATCATCTTCTCAGCATCTATTGAAGAACACATAGATTCGCTGAAAAAAATTTTTAAAAGGCTCGAAGAAGCCAAATTAATGATTCAATTAGATAAATCGGAGTTTATGAAAAAAGAAACTGAGTTTCTTGGTCACATTGTGACTTTAGAAGGAATAAGACCAAATCCTAAAAAAATTGAATGCGTCAAAAACTTTCCTATTCCCAAAACTCCAAAACAAATTAAACAATTTCTCGGACTATCAGGATATTACAGAAAATTCATTAAGGACTATTCCAAAGTCGCTAAACCAATGACAAAATACTTAAAGAAAAACGTAAAACTAAAAATTGATAATCCTGAATATGTTCAAAGTTTCGAAACTCTCAAAAGACTACTTATAAATGAACCAATCCTTATTTATCCCGAATTTAACAAAACTTTTACTCTTACAACAGACGCAAGCCAATTCGCTCTTGGTGCCGTATTATCACAAGAAGGACGCCCTGTGTGTTATGCTAGTCGTACTCTTAACGAACATGAAGTACACTACAGTACAATAGAGAAGGAATTATTGGCAATCGTATGGGCCACAAAGTACTTTCGCCCTTACATTTTCGGAAGAAAATTCGTAATTGAGACAGACCATAAGCCACTCCAATGGCTCTTCTCCATAAAAGAACCTAACTCAAAACTAGTTCGTTGGCGTCTCAAGCTTTCCGAATTTGATTACGAAATCAAATATAAAAAAGGTGTTCAAAACGGTAATGCCGATGCTTTATCACGTATAGAAGTAAACCTTAATGAAGAGCAAATGAACGGAAATAACGAGACAAATGAACTTATTAAAAATAATAGTATACCAATTAGTAAATCTCCTTTAAATGTATTTAAAACTCAAATTTCTATTTATAAAACAAATTCAGGTTCTCTTAGAATTAGGAACTTAAAAATATTTAATAAATGTAGGAAAGTAATTCACACTAAAAATTTCGATGAACAAACAGCCATTACTGTCTTGAAAAATCATTTCAATCCCAAAACTATCAATGCAATTTATATTGAAGATTCTAATTTTTTAGAAACCTTAGAAAAAATATTTTTCGAACATTTTTCATCTAGTGGCCAATTAAATTAACTTTAATGTAACAAATTATTAGAAGATATAGTAGACGAAGAGCAACTTGCCGAAATTATAGAAAAAGAGCATTTAAAAAATAATCACCGCGGAATTTCAGAAGTATGCAATGAACTGAAGTTACTATACTACCACCCAAAGTTATGCGATAGAGTAGCGCAATTTATAAACAACTGCGAGATTTGTAACCTCGAAAAATATGAAAGAAAACCCGTAAAAACAAAGTTCAAAATAACAGAAACACCTTTAGGTCCCAACCAAATAGTCCATATTGACGTTTTTTATAGCCTAGATCAAACATTATTTTTAACGTTTATCGATAAATTTACTAAGTTTGCGCAAGCAATCAAAATTAATTCCCGAACTTGGACCGAATTCAAAAGAGCCGTTTTACAATATTTATCTATTGTGGGAATTTTAAAAAAAATAGTAGTTGATAACGAATTAGGGTTCAAAGCCCTCCCGTTACGGGAATTTCTTCAAAATCAATATATTGATATTCATTATACCTCAAATAATAATCATACTTCGAACGCCGATGTCGAACGTCTGCACAACACTATTAACGAGCATATTAGACTACATAAACATAACGAACGAGTAAATTTGGACACCGTTGAGGAAAAAATTCTAAAAATTATAGCAATGTATAATAATACTATTCACTCGACAACCAACCATAAACCCATCGACTTCATAAATGGTAAAGTTAAGGATACTGACTATGAGAATATCCGTAATAAAATTCTAAAAATTAAAGACAAAACAATAGATGCTCTTAATAAAAATAGAACCGATATTGAAATAACTCCCGGTTTAAACTTTGTAAAAAATCCGCAAGGGGGAAAAAACCACCCGAAATTCAGAAAAATGGAAATAGAAATATTAGATGAAAACCATATAACTAATAAAGATACTGGTCTAAAGTATTATAATTCTCACGTCAAACCCAAA
Source organism: Poecilobothrus nobilitatus (assembly GCA_947095535.1). Classification (NCBI taxonomy): domain Eukaryota; kingdom Metazoa; phylum Arthropoda; class Insecta; order Diptera; family Dolichopodidae; genus Poecilobothrus; species Poecilobothrus nobilitatus. The sequence continues at coordinate 109,111,365 of OX352772.1, forward strand.
AAGAGATTTCAAGATAATAGTAACCCATCGGTCAAAGCAAAAACAAAAAAAGTTAAAAAGAAAAAACTAAATCAAAATCAAACTACAAATTAAACAAAAAAAAATAAATAATAAAAAATAAATACTTCTTTTCAGATCACAATGTTCAAAATTACCCTCTTAATTATAATATTCATACCTTTAATATTATCACAAAAATTAGAAGTACAAAACATTGATAACAACAATGGTTTTATTACAAGAAATCTAGGTAATAGAAAAATTATCAGAGATTTTAAAAAGGTATTACATATCATAAACATAACAGAATATGAAAACAGTAGAGTACTAATACACAAAAATATTGAACTAATACAACTAAATTTTAGTAACCCTATGTACAATACAATTAAACATAATTTCGATCTACTAGATAAAAAGATAGATAATCTTAAACCACACAAAAGACATACAAGAAGTTTATTTAACGGAGTAGGAACCGGACTAAAATACCTTATCGGTACAATGGACTATAATGATGAACAAGCTATTAACGAACAAATTGAAGCATTATCTAAGAACTCGATATCCCTTATTAACGAGAATAATAAACAAATACTAATTAATAATCAAATTTCTGACCAAATCAAGAATATCACAAAGCAAATTAAAATTCAACAAAATACAATTTCAGAATACCTAAATTCTTTTAATATGCAAACCAATAATGAAATTTTGGAAATAGAAGACGAAATAAAATATATGCAATATATGTATCAAATTAATTATGATATAGACCTACTCAAAACTCACGTTGACGATATGGAACAAGTAATACTTACAAGTAAATTAGGCATACTATCAAAAAACATTTTGACAGAAAAAGAACTAAATATGCTTTCTGATTTTGAAAGCATTCAAGATATTAAAATTACTGTAAAATTTTATTTAGAACAAATTATTATTATATTACTAATTCCAGAATATAGTGCAAGACCGCTTTCTGAAATTCATATTAAACCAATACCAAATAAAAATAATAAAACTATTCTATTAGAGAACTATAACGTTCTTATAGACGACACTAATATTTGTTACAATTCAAATGTCGAAAATAATTTAAAGAAAAATTTAAAAAATTATAGAAAATGAATGTATCAATAGTATATTTAAATTTGAAAAAGCATATTGTAATATGCAAAAATTATTAAATAAAGAAGTTAAAGAAATAATTCAGGGCATAATTATAACCAAAAATATTGGAAAAACAAATATACAACACAATTTTAATAATTTTAACATTACTATAACAGGTAACAATTTAATAAGGTACGAAAATTGTAAAATTAAAATAAAAGAAAAAACTTATGAAAATTTTTATACTAAAATTAATGACAAAATAATTTTACCTTTCTATACTACAAAAATAATTGAAAATAAAACTTTGAATTATATAAAATTTGAAGAATTTCATGTAAAAAATATAGAAAATAATAGAAAACATATCAACGACATTGTACACAAAAAATATAAAAATCATGTAATAAATATATCTATCAATATTTTTCTTATGTTTTTTATAATTATTGTAATTTTAATAATAAAATGTTTGTACAAAAAACATAAGAAAATCATAATAAATACTTCGTCGGAGCCTCAGAGTAACGGTGGGGGTGTTATAAACGGTAATGACACCACTAACAATAAGAAAGCTTTATTTGAAATATAATTATTTTCCCATAGATTTATTTTCAATAAATCTAAAACATTCTTGTCAATTCAGCATTTGCACATTATTGAAATACATATTATTACTTTCCCATAGACAAAATTCTCATTATGTTAATACGACACCTATATTCTTAAAAAAAAGTAAATAATTTTTATCCCATAGATTTACCTTCAGTAAATCTACACATTCCTGCAAATTCAGCATTTGCAATATTATCATAAAAACATAATTATTTTCCCATATGCAAAATTCCTACTAATCGAACTTTTAATGTTCCCACAAAATAATATCTTTCCAATTAATTTTATATGACATAAAAAACTAAATTATCCCATAGATTTACTTTCAATAAATCTATACACAAGTTCCTGCAAATTCAGCATCTGGAACATTATTTTAAAAACAATTATTTTTCACACAGACAAAATTCCTACTAATCCTACTTTTATTGTTCCCACAAAATATTGTTTCAATAAGCAAAAATTATAATATAAATATCAGGAAATAAACGAATAAAATTAAGTTCTGTTCTGGATTTAAAATTAATTAAATTAAGAATGTATAATTAAATAAATTAAATTAAAGAATATTTAAATTGTGAAATTAGTTCTTGATTAAATTATAGAATATAAGTTTTTTTTTTTTTTGTATAAAGAAAAAAAAGTAAAATTAAAAAGTGTTAAAGCAAAATATTGTGTTTTTTTTAATGTTCGCGAAAATCGAATCTAAAATTGATAACCTCACATTCAAGCCACAAATTCAGGAGAAACTGAAAAAAGCAAGAAAAACGGCAGGGATCTTTAAATTGATAGGTGATAGAATTCCTTTTAATCTAAAAAGAGCGGTATATTTCAGTATATTTCACTCTGCAATTACTTATGGCATTCAAATTTGGGGTAATGTTTACGATAACGAACTAAATTTATTACAAGTGGCACAAAATAAAGCCATTAAAAATCTATATAGATATAAAATAACAACGTCAACTCGGGAAATTCACAGTAAACTCAATATTTTACCTTTACACCTTTTGGTAAAAAGTACATTGGCAACACATGTATATTTAATTACTACAAATAGAATTAACGCAAGAGTTATACCGATTGTAAATTATGAAGTCCACGCTCACAACACCAGAAATTCTACTCAGTTAAGAATCATATCGTCAAAAGTCAGATTCAGCAATCATGAAACTATATACAATACAGTTTATAAAAACTTCAATAAATTGCCTACTGAAATTAAAAATATAACGAACAACTGTGTCAAGTTCAAAAAGAAGTTAAATGAATACTACATTAATAAAATATAAATTATTCAATTATGATTTTAATAGTTATCTAAATTTTTTCCATTTTATCTTTTCTGTTTTATTGTTTTGAATGAATTATTTTATTGTGAATTGTTGCTATTATTTACACACTTATATAGTTATTAGATTTATTGTATAGCTATTTTTTTAAATTTGCTTTATTTTTTTTTTTTTTGTTTTGGATTTCATTTGTGATTACTAGTTTATAATAATTGTTATACCCGTACGACAGGATCGGGTATAATAAAATTACTCCTCCGCTTGTAACACCTCGAAATAAGCGAGCTAGATATACCTTCAAAGGTATGGATCGGATCAGAAAAAAATTCTAAGACTTTTGAGCCATGTCCGTCCGTCCGTCCGTCCGTCAGCACGCTAACTCAAAAACTAAGACAGCTAGAACTTTGAAATTTACACAAAATATTCTGGGAGTAATTTGTAGGTTCCCTATTTTTTTTGGTTGAGTTTGGACCAAAAATTAGGGTAGCTCTCGAACACCTAACTTTTAGATCCCCACATTTTTTTTGAAATAGAGCTATGAAACTGCTGATAGATCTCACAAAAATATTAATTTTATTTTTAATAACTTTTTTTTGTAGCCCCACGCGTTACGGAGCTACAGCTGCCCAAAGGTTCAAAAAAGCTCTATATTTAAATTGTTATAGCACAAGTTGTATAAGGTATATCTTCATTTTGAAAACGCTAAACGATTACTGCTTTTATTAGCTTTAAAAGTATATATTTTCTATCTTTTAAACGGTGTAAGTTGGAAACTTGAAATTTTGACAGAAGTTAGATCTTTGAAAATAAGTATGAGTCATTTAAGAATTTTTTTTTGTATCACTCCCCGTTTAGGAGCTGTAAGGGGTCAAAAACTGAAAATTTCCTATTTTTAAACACCTGTAACTTGAACACCTGTTCAAGTTTTTTTGAAGTAATACACAAAAATTAAAGCTTCAACATTATACTCTTATTTCTGTTAAGAACTTTTTTTAATAATGTAGGGTTACTTATAATTGACGAAAGTGTTACTTGATTTTTTCAAATTTTCTAAAAAATTTCTTTAACGAATTTTTTGCATTTTATTTTACTCGATAATTTGAAATTGTTGAGGATATAATGCGTATACAAAAAAATGTAAATAAATAAACAACATAACGGTTGCTAGAAGAATTTTTATTTATATGATATTGATATTTATATACATACTTATATAATATCATGTTTATTTACATATCGTATATGTCACTAGTGAATGAATGATAAGAGTATAGATGTATATTATATAGCGCCGTATTTACATACATATATGTATTTTATTGTACTTATAAGAAATTATTCTGTCAATGGAATATTTAAATATAATATAATATAATATTTAAAATTATATTTACTATTTTGTACTAAGTAAATTTAATATACATTTACCGCTTAGTATTAAATGGTACTGTAGAATATTTGAAAAAGAAAAAGAAAAATATCTGCTTTTGAAGAATGTATAAACATATAGTTTGAATATATGTACATATGTACAACCCATAGTTCTAGAAATTATAATTTCATCCAAATTATTTTAAAATATTTAAAAAATTATATTGAAAGCAGAGTGACAGGCTGTGAAAGATATACCTTCAAATGTATGGATCGGATCAGAATCAAATTCTGAGTCACATCCGTCCATCAGCGCGCTAATTCAAAAATTAAGAAAGGAAGAATCTTGAAATTTACACAAAATATTCTGGGAGCAATTTGTAGGTTTCCTATTTTTTGTGGTTGAGTTCCGACCAAAACTTCGGGTAGCTTCCGAACAACTAAATTTTAGATCTCCACAATTTTTTTGAAATAGAGCTATGAAATTTTAACTGCTGATAGATATCATAAAAATATTAATTTTATGTTAATATTAATTTTTCTGTAGCCCCACCCTTTAAGGAGCTACAGCCTCCCAAAGCTCCCAAAAATCTCTATATTTAAATTTTTATAACACATGGTTCTATAAGGTATATCTTCAATCTGAAAATTCCAAACAATAGGTGCTATTATGAGCTTTACAAACATGTATATAATAAATATATACTTGTGCTATACGGTGTCTTAATTTACCGTTATGCGAAACTGAATTATTGCAAAATCCTTTAACCCTTGTATCTTTTAAACGGTTTAAGTTAAAAACTTTGAAAGAAGTTAGATCCTTGAAAATAAATATGAGTCATTTCAGAAATTTTTTTTGTATCACTCCCGGTTTAGAAGCTGTAAGAGATGAAAAACTAAAAATTTCCTATTTTTAAACACCTGTAACTTGAACACTGGTTAAAATTTTTTTGAAGTAATACAAAAAAATTAAAGCTTCAACATTATACTCTTATTTCTGTTAACAACTTTTTTTAATAATATAGGGTTACTTTATAATTGACGAAAGTGTTACTTGATTTTTTCAAATTTTCTAACAAATTTCTTTAACGAATTTTTTGCATTTTGTTTTACTCAATAATTTGAAATTGTTGAGGATATAATACGTAGTACAAAAAAATGTAAATAAATAAACAACATAACGGTTGCTAGAAGAATTTTTATTTATATGATATTGATATACATACATACTTATATAATATCATGTTTATTTACATATCGTATATGACACTGATGAACGAATGATAAGAGTATAGATGTATTTATTTACATACATATATGCATTTTATTGTACTTATAGAAATTATTCTATGAATGTTAGATCTTTGAAATATTTTTAAAGAAATATTGCAATGTATGGCGATATACTTATAACAATATAAATATACTATGTGCGCATTAATATAATATAATATTTAAAATTATATTTACTATTTTGTAATTTAATATACATTTACCGTTTAGTATTAAATAGTACTATAGAATATTTGAAAAAGTTTTGGATTGATAATCGATATGTGGAAGGTTAAAATCTGCTTTTGAAGAATGTATAAACATATAGTTTGAATATATGTACAACCCATTCTAGAAATTATAAAATTCACCCAAATTATTTTAAAATACTAAAATATTAAAAAAATAATATTGTAAGCAGAGTGACAGGCTGTCAACATACTAACGGTTCGTACGGGTATCTAAGAGTTGACAAAGGCAACTGTAGTCTTCCCCGTTTTATTATAAAATGTATTTAAAAAAAAAAAAAAAAGGTTTGCTTTCTTATCTAATTGTGTAAAAATTGTTGTCTATAATTTTTTTATTTTGTTTGCATTGATTGCAATTTTTATTTTATTTTGTTAAAACTCCATAAATTGTATGCGATTGAGCTCATTTGAGATAATAAATTGAAATATAAAAAAAATATAAGAACTTGATCATCATTTGCAAGATTTCAGACGCCTAGCTTCATTAAGTTCCAAGAGGTGCAAGAAGCCTGAGCCTGGGTATTTGATTTTATTTTGAAACCATATTGATTATTGCAATTTAAATTTGTATAATTTAAGTACCTTGTTAGTTGATCATTCACAAATGTTTCTATTATTTTGCTGATGACTATTGATATTGAAATGAGTTTAGTAATATTTTTAGCTAGTTCATATTTACAAAATTTAATCACTTTTGTGGAAATTTCATCAGCTCCAACAGAATTTGAGTTGGCAAGTTTTTCAATCAATTTAATAGTTTTGTATTCATCACTGAGTTTAAACTTGAATACTGCGTTAGTTCTTTTTCTTGGAATATAAGTTGAGTTAAATTCTTTCGCCATATTTTCACCCACAGTGCAGTAGTATTGATTGAACTGCTCAATTTTCTCAATTTTTTTTATTTCATTCAGTTCATCAGAAAAAAATTCATTATTTTTTTCATTTGATCCATTTATTAATTTTTTTATATACTCCCAATTTTTCTCGGATCACCAGTAGCTTTTTGAAATTGTAAGTTGTCATATTCTTCTCTCTTTTTCCTCTTTAAGGTTGTTAATCTGTTTAGCCAATAGCAGTATTTAGTTTTGATGTACTCATTTCTATTATTTGCATATTTCTTATACCAATACTTTTTTCTTTCAATCAATTTTTGACACTCACTATCTGTCCAAGGTACCGCAAATTTTTTAATTTTCTTTTTCATTTCAGTAAGTTCAGTGGTAGTTCTATTGATTGCATTTTTCATTTTAGCTGTCAGTTCATTAGCTATTTCATTAACTTCAGTTGTATAGATAGTTAATGCACTTAATTGATCAGCTATTTTTTTATAATTTAATTTTTTTTAAGGTTATGTGCTTTTACTTTGTTTATATTAATTTGAATATCTCCCATTTCAATAATTTTTGTTAAGTGATCAGACATATCCATGTCAAAAAGCGATATGTTAATATTAGCAATGGGATTCCTGCTGAGGATGTGATCTAAACATGTACCTGATTCTGGATGAGTAATTTCGTAATGTTTAAGGTACAAAATTGGATGAAGAACCACAGTCTAACAATAAATGAAAGCAAAACTAAATGTATGTAGGAAAAAAGCTAACGATCATTTAAAAATAATATTTGAAAATTCAGAGGTAGAAGTAGTACATAGCTATAAATATTTAGGCGTTATTGTTGACGATAACTGTTATAAACGGTAATGACACCACTAACAATAAGAAAGCTTTATTTGAAATATAATTATTTTCCCATAGATTTATTTTCAATAAATCTAAAACATTCTTGTCAATTCAGCATTTGCACATTATAGAAATACATATTATTACTTTCCCATAGACAAAATTCTCATTATGTTAATACGACACCTATATTCTTAAAAAAAGTAAATAATTTTTATCCCATAGATTTACCTTCAGTAAATCTACACATTCCTGCAAATTCAGCATTTGCAATATTATCATAAAAACATAATTATTTTCCCATATGCAAAATTCCTACTAATCGAACTTTTAATGTTCCCACAAAATAATATCTTTCCAATTAATTTTATATGACATAAAAAACTAAATTATCCCATAGATTTACTTTCAATAAATCTATACACAAGTTCCTGCAAATTCAGCATCTGGAACATTATTTTAAAAACAATTATTTTTCACACAGACAAAATTCCTACTAATCCTACTTTTATTGTTCCCACAAAATATTGTTTCAATAAGCAAAAATTATAATATAAATATCAGGAAATAAACGAATAAAATTAAGTTCTGTTCTGGATTTAAAATTAATTAAATTAAGAATGTATAATTAAATAAATTAAATTAAAGAATATTTAAATTGTGAAATTAGTTCTTGATTAAATTATAGAATATAAGTTTTTTTTTTTTTTGTATAAAGAAAAAAAAGTAAAATTAAAAAGTGTTAAAGCAAAATATTGTGTTTTTTTTAATGTTCGCGAAAATCGAATCTAAAATTGATAACCTCACATTCAAGCCACAAATTCAGGAGAAACTGAAAAAAGCAAGAAAAACGGCAGGGATCTTTAAATTGATAGGTGATAGAATTCCTTTTAATCTAAAAAGAGCGGTATATTTCAGTATATTTCACTCTGCAATTACTTATGGCATTCAAATTTGGGGTAATGTTTACGATAACGAACTAAATTTATTACAAGTGGCACAAAATAAAGCCATTAAAAATCTATATAGATATAAAATAACAACGTCAACTCGGGAAATTCACAGTAAACTCAATATTTTACCTTTACACCTTTTGGTAAAAAGTACATTGGCAACACATGTATATTTAATTACTACAAATAGAATTAACGCAAGAGTTATACCGATTGTAAATTATGAAGTCCACGCTCACAACACCAGAAATTCTACTCAGTTAAGAATCATATCGTCAAAAGTCAGATTCAGCAATCATGAAACTATATACAATACAGTTTATAAAAACTTCAATAAATTGCCTACTGAAATTAAAAATATAACGAACAACTGTGTCAAGTTCAAAAAGAAGTTAAATGAATACTACATTAATAAAATATAAATTATTCAATTATGATTTTAATAGTTATCTAAATTTTTTCCATTTTATCTTTTCTGTTTTATTGTTTTGAATGAATTATTTTATTGAGAATTGTTGCTATTATTTACACACTTATATAGTTATTAGATTTATTGTATAGCTATTTTTTTAAATTTGCTTTATTTTTTTTTTTTTTGTTTTGGATTTCATTTGTGATTACTAGTTTATAATAATTGTTATACCCGTACGACAGGATCGGGTATAATAAAATTACTCCTCCGCTTGTAACACCTCGAAATAAGCGAGCTAGATATACCTTCAAAGGTATGGATCGGATCAGAAAAAAATTCTAAGACTTTTGAGCCATGTCCGTCCGTCCGTCCGTCCGTCAGCACGCTAACTCAAAAACTAAGACAGCTAGAACTTTGAAATTTACACAAAATATTCTGGGAGTAATTTGTAGGTTCCCTATTTTTTTTGGTTGAGTTTGGACCAAAAATTAGGGTAGCTCTCGAACACCTAACTTTTAGATCCCCACATTTTTTTTGAAATAGAGCTATGAAACTGCTGATAGATCTCACAAAAATATTAATTTTATTTTTAATAACTTTTTTTTGTAGCCCCACGCGTTACGGAGCTACAGCTGCCCAAAGGTTCAAAAAAGCTCTATATTTAAATTGTTATAGCACAAGTTGTATAAGGTATATCTTCATTTTGAAAACGCTAAACGATTACTGCTTTTATTAGCTTTAAAAGTATATATTTTCTATCTTTTAAACGGTGTAAGTTGGAAACTTGAAATTTTGACAGAAGTTAGATCTTTGAAAATAAGTATGAGTCATTTAAGAATTTTTTTTTGTATCACTCCCCGTTTAGGAGCTGTAAGGGGTCAAAAACTGAAAATTTCCTATTTTTAAACACCTGTAACTTGAACACCTGTTCAAGTTTTTTTGAAGTAATACACAAAAATTAAAGCTTCAACATTATACTCTTATTTCTGTTAAGAACTTTTTTTAATAATGTAGGGTTACTTTATAATTGACGAAAGTGTTACTTGATTTTTTCAAATTTTCTAAAAAATTTCTTTAACGAATTTTTTGCATTTTATTTTACTCGATAATTTGAAATTGTTGAGGATATAATGCGTATACAAAAAAATGTAAATAAATAAACAACATAACGGTTGCTAGAAGAATTTTTATTTATATGATATTGATATTTATATACATACTTATATAATATCATGTTTATTTACATATCGTATATGTCACTAGTGAATGAATGATAAGAGTATAGATGTATATTATATAGCGCCGTATTTACATACATATATGTATTTTATTGTACTTATAAGAAATTATTCTGTCAATGGAATATTTAAATATAATATAATATAATATTTAAAATTATATTTACTATTTTGTACTAAGTAAATTTAATATACATTTACCGCTTAGTATTAAATGGTACTGTAGAATATTTGAAAAAGAAAAAGAAAAATATCTGCTTTTGAAGAATGTATAAACATATAGTTTGAATATATGTACATATGTACAACCCATAGTTCTAGAAATTATAATTTCATCCAAATTATTTTAAAATATTTAAAAAATTATATTGAAAGCAGAGTGACAGGCTGTGAAAGATATACCTTCAAATGTATGGATCGGATCAGAATCAAATTCTGAGTCACATCCGTCCATCAGCGCGCTAATTCAAAAATTAAGAAAGGAAGAATCTTGAAATTTACACAAAATATTCTGGGAGCAATTTGTAGGTTTCCTATTTTTTGTGGTTGAGTTCCGACCAAAACTTCGGGTAGCTTCCGAACAACTAAATTTTAGATCTCCACAATTTTTTTGAAATAGAGCCATGAAATTTTAACTGCTGATAGATATCATAAAAATATTAATTTTATGTTAATATTAATTTTTCTGTAGCCCCACCCTTTAAGGAGCTACAGCCTCCCAAAGCTCCCAAAAATCTCTATATTTAAATTTTTATAACACATGGTTCTATAAGGTATATCTTCAATCTGAAAATTCCAAACAATAGGTGCTATTATGAGCTTTACAAACATGTATATAATAAATATATACTTGTGCTATACGGTGTCTTAATTTACCGTTATGCGAAACTGAATTATTGCAAAATCCTTTAACCCTTGTATCTTTTAAACGGTTTAAGTTAAAAACTTTGAAAGAAGTTAGATCCTTGAAAATAAATATGAGTCATTTCAGAAATTTTTTTTGTATCACTCCCGGTTTAGAAGCTGTAAGAGATGAAAAACTAAAAATTTCCTATTTTTAAACACCTGTAACTTGAACACTGGTTAAAATTTTTTTGAAGTAATACAAAAAAATTAAAGCTTCAACATTATACTCTTATTTCTGTTAACAACTTTTTTTAATAATATAGGGTTACTTTATAATTGACGAAAGTGTTACTTGATTTTTTCAAATTTTCTAACAAATTTCTTTAACGAATTTTTTGCATTTTGTTTTACTCAATAATTTGAAATTGTTGAGGATATAATACGTAGTACAAAAAAATGTAAATAAATAAACAACATAACGGTTGCTAGAAGAATTTTTATTTATATGATATTGATATACATACATACTTATATAATATCATGTTTATTTACATATCGTATATGACACTGATGAACGAATGATAAGAGTATAGATGTATTTATTTACATACATATATGCATTTTATTGTACTTATAGAAATTATTCTATGAATGTTAGATCTTTGAAATATTTTTAAAGAAATATTGCAATGTATGGCGATATACTTATAACAATATAAATATACTATGTGCGCATTAATATAATATAATATTTAAAATTATATTTACTATTTTGTAATTTAATATACATTTACCGTTTAGTATTAAATAGTACTATAGAATATTTGAAAAAGTTTTGGATTGATAATCGATATGTGGAAGGTTAAAATCTGCTTTTGAAGAATGTATAAACATATAGTTTGAATATATGTACAACCCATTCTAGAAATTATAAAATTCACCCAAATTATTTTAAAATACTAAAATATTAAAAAAATAATATTGTAAGCAGAGTGACAGGCTGTCAACATACTAACGGTTCGTACGGGTATCTAAGAGTTGACAAAGGCAACTGTAGTCTTCCCCGTTTTATTATAAAATGTATTTAAAAAAAAAAAAAAAAGGTTTGCTTTCTTATCTAATTGTGTAAAAATTGTTGTCTATAATTTTTTTATTTTGTTTGCATTGATTGCAATTTTTATTTTATTTTGTTAAAACTCCATAAATTGTATGCGATTGAGCTCATTTGAGATAATAAATTGAAATATAAAAAAAATATAAGAACTTGATCATCATTTGCAAGATTTCAGACGCCTAGCTTCATTAAGTTCCAAGAGGTGCAAGAAGCCTGAGCCTGGGTATTTGATTTTATTTTGAAACCATATTGATTATTGCAATTTAAATTTGTATAATTTAAGTACCTTGTTAGTTGATCATTCACAAATGTTTCTATTATTTTGCTGATGACTATTGATATTGAAATGAGTTTAGTAATATTTTTAGCTAGTTCATATTTACAAAATTTAATCACTTTTGTGGAAATTTCATCAGCTCCAACAGAATTTGAGTTGGCAAGTTTTTCAATCAATTTAATAGTTTTGTATTCATCACTGAGTTTAAACTTGAATACTGCGTTAGTTCTTTTTCTTGGAATATAAGTTGAGTTAAATTCTTTCGCCATATTTTCACCCACAGTGCAGTAGTATTGATTGAACTGCTCAATTTTCTCAATTTTTTTTATTTCATTCAGTTCATCAGAAAAAAATTCATTATTTTTTTCATTTGATCCATTTATTAATTTTTTTATATACTCCCAATTTTTCTCGGATCACCAGTAGCTTTTTGAAATTGTAAGTTGTCATATTCTTCTCTCTTTTTCCTCTTTAAGGTTGTTAATCTGTTTAGCCAATAGCAGTATTTAGTTTTGATGTACTCATTTCTATTATTTGCATATTTCTTATACCAATACTTTTTTCTTTCAATCAATTTTTGACACTCACTATCTGTCCAAGGTACCGCAAATTTTTTAATTTTCTTTTTCATTTCAGTAAGTTCAGTGGTAGTTCTATTGATTGCATTTTTCATTTTAGCTGTCAGTTCATTAGCTATTTCATTAACTTCAGTTGTATAGATAGTTAATGCACTTAATTGATCAGCTATTTTTTTATAATTTAATTTTTTTTAAGGTTATGTGCTTTTACTTTGTTTATATTAATTTGAATATCTCCCATTTCAATAATTTTTGTTAAGTGATCAGACATATCCATGTCAAAAAGCGATATGTTAATATTAGCAATGGGATTCCTGCTGAGGATGTGATCTAAACATGTACCTGATTCTGGATGAGTAATTTCGTAATGTTTAAGGTACAAAATTGGATGAAGAACCACAGTCTAACAATAAATGAAAGCAAAACTAAATGTATGTAGGAAAAAAGCTAACGATCATTTAAAAATAATATTTGAAAATTCAGAGGTAGAAGTAGTACATAGCTATAAATATTTAGGCGTTATTGTTGACGATAACCTCACATTCAAGCCACAAATTCAGGTGAAACTGAAAAAAGCAAGAAAAACGGCAGGGATCTTTAAATTGATAGGTGATAGAATTCCTTTTAATCTAAAAAGGGCGGTATATTTCAGTATATTTCACTCTGCAATTACTTATGGCATTCAAATTTGGGGTAATGTTTACGATAACGAACTAAATTTATTACAAGTGGCACAAAATAAAGCCATTAAAAATCTATATAGATATAAAATAACAACGTCAACTCGGGAAATTCACAGTAAACTCAATATTTTACCTTTACACCTTTTGGTAAAAAGTACATTGGCAACACATGTATATTTAATTACTACAAATTGAATTAACGCAAGAGTTATACCGATTGTAAATTATGAAGTCCACGCTCACAACACCAGAAATTCTACTCAGTTAAGAATCATATCGTCAAAAGTCAGATTCAGCAATCATGAAACTATATACAATACAGTTTATAAAAACTTCAATAAATTGCCTACTGAAATTAAAAATATAACGAACAACTGTGTCAAGTTCAAAAAGAAGTTAAATGAATACTACATTAATAAAATATAAATTATTCAATTATGATTTTAATAGTTATCTAAATTTTTTCCATTTTATCTTTCTGTTTTATTGTTTTGAATGAATTATTTTATTGTGAATTGTTGCTATTATTTACACACTTATATAGTTATTAGATTTATTGTATAGCTATTTTTTTAAATTTGCTTTATTTTTTTTTTTTTTGTTTTGGATTTCATTTGTGATTACTAGTTTATAATAATTGTTATACCCGTACGACAGGATCGGGTATAATAAAATTACTCCTCCGCTTGTAACACCTCGAAATAAGCGAGCTAGATATACCTTCAAAGGTATGGATCGGATCAGAAAAAAATTCTAAGACTTTTGAGCCATGTCCGTCCGTTCGTCCGTCCGTCAGCACGCTAACTCAAAAACTAAGACAGCTAGAACTTTGAAATTTACACAAAATATTCTGGGAGTAATTTGTAGGTTTCCTATTTTTTGTGGTTGAGTTCCGACCAAAACTTCGGGTAGCTTCCGAACAACTAACTTTTAGATCTCCACAATTTTTTTGAAATAGAGCCATGAAATTTTAACTGCTGATAGATATCATAAAAATATTAATTTTATGTTAATATTAATTTTTCTGTAGCCCCACCCTTTAAGGAGCTACAGCCTCCCAAAGCCCCCAAAAATCTCTATATTTAAATTTTTATAACACATGGTTCTATAAGGTATATCTTCAATCTGAAAATTCCAAACAATAGGTGCTATTATGAGCTTTACAAACATGTATATAATAAATATATACTTGTGCTATACGGTGTCTTAATTTACCGTTATGCGAAACTGAATTATTGCAAAATCCTTTAACCCTTGTATCTTTTAAACGGTTTAAGTTAAAAACTTTGAAAGAAGTTAGATCATTGAAAATAAATATGAGTCATTTCAGAAATTTTTTTTGTATCACTCCCGGTTTAGAAGCTGTAAGAGATGAAAAACTAAAAATTTCCTATTTTTAAACACCTGTAACTTGAACACTGGTTAAAATTTTTTTGAAGTAATACAAAAAAATTAAAGCTTCAACATTATACTCTTATTTCTGTTAACAACTTTTTTTAATAATATAGGGTTACTTTATAATTGACGAAAGTGTTACTTGATTTTTTCAAATTTTCTAACAAATTTCTTTAACGAATTTTTTGCATTTTGTTTTACTCAATAATTTGAAATTGTTGAGGATATAATACGTAGTACAAAAAAATGTAAATAAATAAACAACATAACGGTTGCTAGAAGAATTTTTATTTATATGATATTGATATACATACATACTTATATAATATCATGTTTATTTACATATCGTATATGACACTGATGAACGAATGATAAGAGTATAGATGTATTTATTTACATACATATATGCATTTTATTGTACTTATAGAAATTATTCTATGAATGTTAGATCTTTGAAATATTTTTAAAGAAATATTGCAATGTATGGCGATATACTTATAACAATATAAATATACTATGTGCGCATTAATATAATATAATATTTAAAATTATATTTACTATTTTGTAATTTAATATACATTTACCGTTTAGTATTAAATAGTACTATAGAATATTTGAAAAAGTTTTGGATTGATAATCGATATGTGGAAGGTTAAAATCAGCTTTTGAAGAATGTATAAACATATAGTTTGAATATATGTACAACCCATTCTAGAAATTATAAAATTCACCCAAATTATTTTAAAATACTAAAATATTAAAAAAATAATATTGTAAGCAGAGTGACAGGCTGTCAACATACTAACGGTTCGTACGGGTATCTAAGAGTTGACAAAGGCAACTGTAGTCTTCCCCGTTTTATTATAAAATGTATTTAAAAAAAAAAAAAATGTTTGCTTTCTTATCTAATTGTGTAAAAATTGTTGTCTATAATTTTTTTATTTTGTTTGCATTGATTGCAATTTTTATTTTATTTTGTTAAAACTCCATAAATTGTATGCGATTGAGCTCATTTGAGATAATAAATTGAAATATAAAAAAAATATAAGAACTTGATCATCATTTGCAAGATTTCAGACGCCTAGCTTCATTAAGTTCCAAGAGGTGCAAGAAGCCTGAGCCTGGGTATTTGATTTTATTTTGAAACCATATTGATTATTGCAATTTAAATTTGTATAATTTAAGTACCTTGTTAGTTGATCATTCACAAATGTTTCTATTATTTTGCTGATGACTATTGATATTGAAATGAGTTTAGTAATATTTTTAGCTAGTTCATATTTACAAAATTTAATCACTTTTGTGGAAATTTCATCAGCTCCAACAGAATTTGAGTTGGCAAGTTTTTCAATCAATTTAATAGTTTTGTATTCATCACTGAGTTTAAACTTGAATACTGCGTTAGTTCTTTTTCTTGGAATATAAATTGAGTTAAATTCTTTCGCCATATTTTCACCCACAGTGCAGTAGTATTGATTGAACTGCTCAATTTTCTCAATTTTTTTTATTTCATTCAGTTCATCAGAAAAAAATTCATTATTTTTTTCATTTGATCCATTTATTAATTTTTTTATATACTCCCAATTTTTCTCGGATCACCAGTAGCTTTTTGAAATTGTAAGTTGTCATATTCTTCTCTCTTTTTCCTCTTTAAGGTTGTTAATCTGTTTAGCCAATAGCAGTATTTAGTTTTGATGTACTCATTTCTATTATTTGCATATTTCTTATACCAATACTTTTTTCTTTCAATCAATTTTTGACACTCACTATCTGTCCAAGGTACCGCAAATTTTTTAATTTTCTTTTTCATTTCAGTAAGTTCAGTGGTAGTTCTATTGATTGCATTTTTCATTTTAGCTGTCAGTTCATTAGCTATTTCATTAACTTCAGTTGTATAGATAGTTAATGCACTTAATTGATCAGCTATTTTTTTATAATTTAATTTTTTTTTAAGGTTATGTGCTTTTACTTTGTTTATATTAATTTGAATATCTCCCATTTTAATAATTTTTGTTAAGGGATCAGACATATCCATGTCAAAAAGCGATATGTTAATATTAGCAATGGGATTCCTGCTGAGAATGTGATCTAAACATGTACCTGATTCTGGATGAGTAATTTCGTAATGACAAAAAAAATACACATTGGAGCTCACTATATTTTGGTAAGATTGTACATTTTTATCAGTATTGTTTCTAATGTCGAAGTTAAAGTCACCTATAACTAAGGAGTTTTTACATTTTAGATTTGCAAGATGATTGTCAAGGTATGCAATAAAATTATGGACGAGACCGATTATTTTGCTTGGAGACCTATAAACCACTGTAATAATGGTGTTAATATTTCGATGGTTAATTTGAATTGAAATAAAACTATTATACTCATCGGAAAAAATGTTTAATGTTTTGTAATTTAAACTCTTATGAACAAATATTGCAGCGCGTCTTGTTCTTTTACCTGATACAATCATTGAATAATCTATTTATTTATTTATCCCATGAACAGCTGCATCTAATATCCATGTTTCGGTTATACATATTAAATGTATTGTATATTTAAGTGAATCTAGTAAGTGAGTTATATCGTCAATTTTGTATTTTAAACTTCTAGCATTGAAGAATAAAATTTTTAAAGATTGTTTGTTTTTTATCTGAATATCATTAGTGTTAAAGATATTTGTTTTTACATGGGTGTTAATAGGCAGTTCATATGTTAAATCATTCAACATTTAGATGTGATTCGTGTAGAATTCTTGATTTTACTTTTCGATGTTTTTCGAATAAACAGCCTGCCATTCTTAACCCATGCAAAATCGATTTTCTTCTCCCTTTTTAGATCCCTTGCTTTTTTGTAAAGTAAACTAAAATATGAAGTCAACTTTTCACTGACAAAAATTGTTTTATTTTTATCATCTAAATTGTCACTAACACTTTGCATTGTTGGTCTTATTTTCTAAAAAGATTTAATAAAGTCTGTTTCATGTTTATACCCGTATGAACTATGTTCAAGGGTATAATAAATTTGCCATTACGTTTGTGACACCTTAAAGGAGTCGAGCTAGATATAGTGTCAAAGGTATGGATCGGCTCAGAATCGAATTCTGAGTCGATTAAGCCATGTACGTCCGTCCGTCCGTCAGCACGATAACTCAAAAAATAAAGGAGCTAGGGGGCTGAAATTTTTTTTACGTCACTTTTGCAAAATTTTTAGTTTTGCTATTTAAATCCAACATTTTCGGTCGGCGGGTTCGAGTAGCTGCCATACAACTTCTATCTTTATATAGAAATAACTCAGCATCTATTCAAGCTAGGTTTCCGAAATTTTGCAAATGATGATCAAGTTTTATGGCAACAACTTCTGTAAAATTTGGTTGTGCTGGTGCAGCGGGTTCGGGTAGCTGCCATACAACTTCTCCGTTTAAATGAGAATAACTCAGTGTTTATTGAAGCTAGGAATCTGAAATTTAGTAAAGAGGTGTCGAGTTACATGCCAACAACTTTTGTAAAATTTGGTTGGTCTAGAGCAGCCGGTTCAGACTTCTTGCACCTCTTGGAACCTAATGAAGCTAGGCTTCTGAAATTTTGCAAATGATGATCAAGTTTTATGGCAACAACTTCCGTAAAATTTGGTTGTGGTGGTGCGGCGGGTTCGGGTAGCTGCCATACAACTTATCCGGTTAAATGAGAATAACTCAGTGTTTATTGAAGCTAGGAATCTGAAATTTAGTAAAGAAGTGTCGAGTTACATGCCAACAACTTTTGTAAAATTTGTTTGGCCTAGAACAGCCGGTTCAGGCTTCTTGCACCTCTTGGAAGTTAATAAAGCTAGGTGTCTGAAATCTTGCAAATGATGATCAAGTTTTATGGCAACAACTTCTACAAAATTTGGTTGTGCTGGTGCGATGGGTTCGGGTAGCTGCCATACAAAATCTCTTTTTAAATGAAAAGAACTCAGTGTCCGTCCGCACGATAACTCAAAAAATAGAGGAGCTAGGAGGCTGAAAATTTTTTTACGTCACTTTTATAAAATTGTTAGTTTTGCTATTTAACTCCAGTATTTTCTGTCCCCGGGTTCGGGTAGCTGCCATACAACGTCTTTCTTTAAATAGAAATAACCCAGTGTCTGTTCAATCTAGGTATCTGAAATTTTGCGAATGATGATCAAGTTTTATGGCAACAACTTCTGCAAAATTTGGTTGTGGTGGTGTGACGGGTTCGGGTAGCTGCCATACAAAATCTCTTTTTAAATGAAAGAACTCAGTGTCCGTCCGCACGATAACTCAAAAAATAAAGGAGTTAGGAAGCTGAAATTTTTTTTACGTCACTTTTACAAAATTGTTAGTTTTGCTATTTAACTCCAGCATTTTCGGCCGCCGGGTTCGAGTAGCTGCCATACAACTTCTTTCTTTAAATGGAAATAACGCAGTGTCTATTCAATCTAGGTATCTGAAATTTTGCAAATGATGATCGAGTTTTATGGCAACAACTTCTGTAAAATTTTGTTGTGATGATATGACAGGTTCGGATAGTTGCCATACAACTTCTCTTTTTAAATGAAAATAACTCAGTGTCTATTGAAACTAGCTATCTGAAATTTAGTGAAAAAGTGTCGAGTTGCATGCCAAAAACTTTTGTAAAATTTGAATGGTCTAAAGCAGCCGGTTCAGGCTTTTTGCATTTCTTGGAACTTAATGAAGCTAGGCGCAATAGATTCGGGTAGCTATCATACAACTCCGCAATTTACATAAATATATCTCGGTAGTTCGGTACTAAAACTCTGAATGTTTTTAAAAGATGATCAAGTTTTATAGAAACAGGATATATTACGTTCATACGGGTATCCCAGAGTTGACACAGTCTACTCTACTGCACTCTTCCTCGTTTTTTACTTATATTATTGAAATGAACTATAATTTTACCTGTCTCTCCCGATTTCTCTAATGTTGATTTTCCTATATAAGTATCTTTAATATCACTAGTTTCCTCTGTTACGCCACACACCTGCGCTAACTTATTTACTATGATAATTGGATCTATTTTACTCTGGTCGACAGATAATGCTCCAACTATTTCAATCTGCTCCTCTAGTTGATATTGCTTAATTTTTTGAATTTCTATTTTCGTGTACTGGATTTCATCTTTTAGCATTGCATTATCACTTCTTAATTGGAGGTTTTCATCAATAAGAGTATCTATATATTCCCTTAGTTGTTTCACTTCACTTTCTAGGATATCTAGGGCATTTTACTTACTTGTGAAGCTTGGTTGGCCAATATTGAATTCAATTTGGAATGTATTACATCAGAACTGAATGGGGTTTCAGCTGATTTATACACAACTTCCTTTGCGTTATTGTTCGATGGATTTGCGTTAATTGATTTTCTTTTCTGGGTCTTAGTTTTACATAGTGAACAAAACCAGATTTCACCGGGATCTTGTTTATATTTCTGGACATCTTCATTTTCCATTCCTGTACAGGGACCACAGTACCATTTTCTGCAATCACCATCGCATTGTAGCACATTATTATTTTTAGAATTTTTTTTTTTTGCATTGATTACAATTATTATTATTTCCTGCCATTTTTGACTTTTGACTTTTTTAAAATTTGGTTGGCCTAGAGCAGCCGGCTCAGGCTTCTTGCACCTCTTGGAACTTAATGAAGCTAGGCGCCTGAAATCTTACAAATGACGATCCAGTTTTATGGCAACCACTTCTGTAAAATTTGGTTCTGATGGTGCAACAAGTTCGGGGAGCTGCCATACAACTTGTCTTTTTGAATGAAAATAACTCAGTGTCCATCCGCACAATAACTCATAAAATAAAGGAGCTAGGAGGCTGCAATATTTTTAACGTCACTTTTGCAAAATTATTAGTTTCGCTACTTAAATCCAGCATTTTCGGCAGCCGGATTCGAGTAGCTGCCATACAACTTCTCTTTTTAAATAAAAATAACTCAGTGTCTACTAAAGCTAGGAATCTGAAATTTAGTAAAGAGGTGTCGAGTTACATGCCAACAACTTTTGTAAAATTTGGTTGGTCTAAAGCAGCCGGTTCAGGCTTCTTGCACCTCTTGGAACTTAATGAAGGTAGGAGTCTGAAATGTTACAAATGATGATCCAGTTTTATGGCAACAAATTCTGTAAAATTTGATTCTGCTGGTGCAACAAGTTCGGGAAGCTGCCATACAACTTCTTTTTTTAAATGTAAATAAATACTTAACATCGGTACTAAAACATCTGATTGTTTTTAAAAGATAATCAAGTTTCATAGAAACAGGATATATTACGTTCATACGGGTATCCCAGAGTTGACACAGTCTACGCTACTGCACTCTTCCTCGTTCAGAATGTTCTATAGGTTTTAATTTTTATTTTTTAAATAGACTGTATGTATAAATTTAATATTTAAAAAAAACTTAAAGAAATACTTAGCGTACCTAAATAACAGAAAACAAAAAAAATATAAAATGTAATACCTACTGCGAAGAAAAATAAATGTTAAAAAATGTTACTTCGATTGTTTTTAAATATTTTTAAAGTCTATTCCTTATATATACGTACACATCTGATATTTATCCACATAACAGATAGAAAAAAAGAACTATTAAAATGTTACGCAAAGAAAGAAACGTACAACCGTACAACTGATATTTACGTACATAACAGATACATGAGGGAAATATTAAAATGTTATGCTATGAAAAGAAAGAAAAAACAAGACAGTGTATAAATCAAAGTTTTTAAAGGGTTGCATTTTTAACTAGAAATAAAGAACATTATAAAATTGCAATAACATTTGTATTTAAATTTTGTATTTTGCTATGCAACGTTTTCTTAATTTTTTAAAAATCTTGCCACATATAATATAACAATGTAACAATCAGAAGTTCAGCCCATAATATAGATACATATATGAATCAATTAGCTATATGGGTATAAATGTAGATTTATTATTTTTTATTAGCAATAGTTATATTTATGAACGGTAAACATAAACGAACAGAAAAAAATTCAGAATTTTCTATAGGTAATAAATTTCTATTTCTTAAACAGACTGTATGTGCTACTGTAAATATTTAAAATTAAAAAAAAATAAAAGAAGTACTAAATTTTAAAAATTTTTTTTACATAATACCATTGATTAAAAATTATATATAGATAAACATTTTCATGTTAAAAATTAAACTTTATAAATTATAATTAATTTGCTAAAAATCTTATTATGTTAACAAAAAAGTATAAAAGATACTCAACCTGTATGGTGAAAAACTGTGTTTCTAATTTAAATAGAAACATAGACAGGTGTTTTTATTTGTTGCCAAATAATGCATAAAGAAAATATGCATGGCTTATAGCATTAAATATTTGCCCAACGTCTTTATTTAAGAAGAGGTATTATAACTAGGTACTTGGAATTAAAACATTTATTTTAGCTCTACTGTTTTGTTTTTGCTAAGGTATTATGTTTGCGATCTACATTTTGTTCCGGAAGATCATGGCGCTGTGACGCTGAAGAGAACTGCTATTCCATCTTTATATTTAAACATTAACGCAATGAATTCAAATCAATCGAATAAAAATTCACCAGAAATTTATGATTTTGAAGGTAATGAAAATGTTGTAGTAACATTAATGAGTAGAAAACAAAAAGTTCTAAATATTGAAAAGGAAGTCAATGTTGAAATTGATAATTTGAATATGAGTGCTAATATAGGTGCAGTAGATTTTCAAAACTCTGCACTTTTAATGATGAATATTAATAATAAACCAACTGGAATAGAAAACGTAAATGAAATCCCAATGGAAATAGAAAATATAAATGAAATCCCGGCTGAAACAGAAAATATAAATGAACTTTTATTAATTGATAAATTTTCTTGTAGTTGTATGAATTTCTATAGCAGAGATGATAAAGCAGACACTGTGAAGGGTGTGTAAAGAGACTAAAAACTTTAGAAAAGTATAGAAAGATGGTAAATGAAAAAGTTAAAAATAATTTAAAATTGAAAAAAACAATCAAAAGGCTTAAAATTCAAAATCGTTTAGAAGTCAAGAAAAAAAATCAATTAAAAAAATTAATTAAAAACAAAATTAATTTGAATAATTGTATTAAGAAATTAAAAGACGTTTCTCGAAATAGCAAAACTGTTACTAGAATAGTAATAAAAAAAAAAAACCGATTTAATGAAAATGAAAAAAACGTGGCGCAAAATATATTTTACAAGTCACCTGCAATTTATGGTTTTATGAGAAACACTTTAAAAATCAATTTGCCAAGTAAATCTTCAATAAAATCATGGACGAAATTAAAATTTATTGAACCAGGATTAAATAGGAATAAATCATTTAAAAACTAAATTAAAAAGTATGTGTGAAACATCAAAAATTGTTGTTCTGTTATTTGACGAAATATCTATTAGAAAAGATCCATCCTATAATGTAAAAAGAGATTGCATAGATGGAGTGGAAGATGTAGACGGAAATAGGAAACAAAAATTTGCAACGGAAGCACACTTCTTCATGATTCGAGGTTTGTATGAAAATAATAAGTATGCATTCGCCTACAATTTATCGAAAAATAATTTAAAAGGAGAAACTTTAAGACCGTTGTTATTAAAATATATTAAAGAATTAACACAAATCGGTTTCAAAATTGTTGCAACAGTTTGTGATCAATGCAGTACGAATCGACATTCTTATGAGTTGCTTGGTATAAATAAGATGGAACCATTTTTTTATGATTTGAGTGGAAATAAAATTTATGCTTTGTTTGATATGCCGCATCTTGTAAAATCGATTAGAAATTCGTTTATAAAAAGTGATTTTGAAAATTGGAATAATGAAATTATTAGCTGTGATATTATCAAGAAAATTGTTGCTCAAGATGAAAAATGTTCATCAAAAATTTTATAGAAACTTGGAAATACTCATATAAATCCCAACACATTCCAAAAAATGTCAGTTAAATTAGCATTTCAATTATTTAGTCATAGTACATATGCAGCTATAAAAGCAACAGATAACACTGATCCTAATTTTTTTCATTTAATGAGAAATAAAGTAAATCCAACTGCTGACTTTGTTTTAAAACTTAATTATTTAATTGATTCTTTAAATTCTTCAACTTTTAATACCAAAAATACATACAAACAACCATTAAAAATTAAAAATTCTCCTTTTTTGTTCTTAGAGGACATTTTAAACTATCTTAAAAAATTAAAAACTAAAAGCAATAAAAAATTTTTTTGCATTGATGGATTAGTTCAAACTATTACAGCTATAATTTCAATATCCAAGGATCAAATAGATAACGAAAATATTAAGTTTTTGATGACACGAAGATTAAATCAAGATCCATTAGAAAATATGTTTTCACATATTAGATCTGCTGGTGGTTATTGCAGAAATCCATCTGCACAGCAAATTGGAAATATTTTTGCGAAGATGACTTGCGTTAAATTTATTTACAACGACAATACATCCTCAAATTGTGAAACAGATCACGATAGTTATTTAGACATTGATGTTAATGTTTTGGCTGATGAAAATGATGAAAATTTAGAAAATTGCGAAGCAAAGATTGATGAAGATTTTATTATTGAAAATTGTGCAAAACAAATAGAAAAAGAAAATAATTTAGCAACAACTTCAAATGTCCAACAAGAAGAATCAGTAAATAACTTTGAAGAGTTGGCAATCAGATATTTTTCTGGATTTTGCACAAAAAAAGTGGCAAATTGTCATAGATGTACATTTTTGCTATTAAAAAATAATCAATTAAAAACGTCACATACTGAAAATTTAATAATCGCTAAAAATTATAATATCTATACGAATGATTTTGGAAGCCTATTAGCTCCGACTGATGAATATAATGGTTTAAAAGTTTTGAAAAATTTTTTTATAAAAATTTCCATATTTTCAATTTAAAAAAAACAATTGTGCAATTATGCGTTGACAGGACTAAGGATTTCATAAACAAATTTGAAGAAGATCATAAAGATTACGCATTAACCGTTTTAAATCAATTTATTATTGTCCTAATTAAATTTAGTTGTAAAAGAAAAATGGAAAATAATACTACTAATAATGCCAAACAAATAAAACAATAATAAAAGTAATAAAAATGTTCAAAAATTATTATTATTATAAATTATGTATGTATGTTATTTGTACTGTATTGTAAAATTATTTACAATGTATTACATTGTAACTAATTTAGTAATAAGTTTATAAAAATTAGTACCTATATAGTAAATTTTTTCAAAGATTATGTACATAGTTGTAAGTCTAAACTGTATAAAACTGTAAATATTATATTTAATAAAGTGGATTAGGCCTCTTGGGGAAACCACAGAAAAAAAAACGCGCCTATTTCTTTACCTCAAAGGTGGTGTGGAAAAAAAGAAAATAACTTATTATAAATAAGTAAAACAAATAAAATCAGGGAAAAATAATATAATTGATCATTAAATAATATAAAAAATCATCTTTGGTATATAGTAGTAAAAAAATAAAACAAAATTACTTGAAAATATGAAACATTATTAAATTACATTTTACTTTTTAAATTTTTACTAATAAAAAAATTGAGTCAATTAAAATAACGAACTCAATTCTTTTTAAACCCATAAATTCCTATATAAAAAAAGATTATTTTTAATTTTACAAAACAAACAATTTTTTAACATAAAATTTGTCTGTCGTGTATCGATTTAAAAAAAATCTCATAAGCACGACCATAAAATTATATCTTCATAGAGATAAAAACTTTGAAAAAATGTTCGTTTATTTTAAACATTTGATGTATAAGTAATAGTATGTGTGTATTTTTTATTAACTAAAATTAGCTCTAAAAAAATAAAGAAAACACAACAAAACAACAATGCTTATTATACCCTACTCATTAAGTATAGGGTATATTAACTTTGGTATAGTGTTTGTAACCACCAAAAGGAAGCGAGTTAGGTATAGACATGTATATATATTCTGAATCAGGATCACCGCCTGAGTCGATTTAGCGATGTCCGTCCGTCCGTACGCACGATAACTCAAAAAATAATGATGCTATCTTGATGAAATTTATACTGTAGGTTAACAATGACCAAGGTAAGGCGGGGATTGTAAATGGGCGAAATCGGACCATGCGTTGGAGTACCTCCCATACAACTCCCAAAACCGAACATGCATATCTTCGAAATTAATAAAGATAGGAACTTCACATTTGATACGAGGGTGCTGTTTTCTAAATCCCTGATTTGCTTAAAATTTGAGATGAATTGGAGTGGTCGTTCGGGTACCTCCCATACAACTCCCAAAACCGAACAAGCATATCTTCGAAATTAATAAAGATAGAAACTTCAAATTTGGTACTAGGGTGTTGTTTCCTGAATCTCTGATTTGTCCAAAATTTAAGATGAATTAGAATGGTTGTTCGGATATCTGCCACACAACTCCTAAGACCAAACAAGCATATCTTCGAAATTAATAAACATATAAACTTGAAATTTGATATAAGAATGTTCTACCCTGTTGATGTTTCTAAAATTTGAGATGAATTGGGGTGGTAGTCCGCGTGCCTTCACACACTTCCCAAAACCTAACAAGCATATTTTCCAATTTAATAAAGATAGAAATCTGAAATTTTGTACAAAGGTTGTAAAAGCATTAATTTTTTTAGCTTAGTTATATTAAATACCTAACTAAAATAACTTATGGATTTTTAATTTAATTTGAATTTTTTAGGTGTAGGGTATAAATAAGTCGGTTGCATCGACTTACTGTTACTTTTACTTGTTCTTATATTTGCATTTTGCACTATTATACTTTTCTATTTCATTTCTAATTCTAAATTATAATATTTATACAAACAACGATACAACCATACATACATATCGTTTTTCTTATGATTTTTTTCTTTTCTTTTTGTAGAATGGTCTACAAATTAAAATTGGTATAAATTGAGAGAAAAAAAAATAAAAATACAAAAATGGTACAAATTAGAAATAAAAAATATCAATAGTATACTCATAACTCAATACATTCACAATATGTAACAAGTTTTGAGAAAATTTAAAAAAATGTGGGAATAAAATTTCATACAAATTTTTAACATGAAAATGTTTATCTATATATAATTCTTAATCAATAATAATACGTATTTGAATAAATTTACTAAAATTAAATTGTTCATAAAACTGAGGAAACTTTCACAAAAGCTATATATTTCTACTTATACCCGACGTATGACGCGCTTTTTTACTAGTAATATATAAAAGCGAAATAAATTCAACATTAGACATATTAAATGACCAATTCCCTTCGATCAAATTCATTTACGAATCAGAAAATTGCAATAGTCTACCAATTCCAGATTTGTTAATATCAAGATGCAATAATAAATTAAATATTTCTGTATATCGTAAACCAACAAACACTTTGAGATATATAACAAACGATTCCTTCACTTACTTCACTTCCTTCACTAACAAACGAAGCAAATAAAATGGCTGTATTCCATAGTTTGGTACACAGACTATGCAAGTAGTATGGAAATTATTTGCATATAGTCGTCGAAAAAGTATGCAAAATGAGTAAAAAGTATTGTGTCTGTGATATTTTAAATTAAAAAAGTAAAAGCTATAGTGGTGAATATTTTAAATTGGGATAAAAATATGAAAACTTTTTAAAGTTTGTTTAAAAATTTCAAAGTTTGGTTTAAATACAAAATTATTATTAAAGTTTAAACATATTTACCAAACGTCAAATTTACATTCGATTAAAATAGTTTGAGTTCTCCTAACCTTATGTAAAAAAATTAGTAGGGTGAAGATATGAAAAGTTTTTAAAGTTGGGTTTAAATACAAAATTATTATTAAAGTTTAAACATATTTACCAAAAGTCAAATTTACATTCTATCATAACAATTTGAGTTCTCCTAACGTTATGGAAAAAAATTAGTAGGGTGAAGATATGAAAAGTTTTTAAAGTTTATTATTATTAAAGTTTAAACTTTAATATTTACTTGAAAAAAAAAGTTTGATTTGAATAGGTACATAAAGATGTTCCACAAACTTACGGTTGAAAAAATTCAAGGATTATGTACTTGTTTGTTAAGTCAACTAAGAGTTTGGGAATTTCACCTGTTGGTTGAACTTTATTTTCAGCACAAAAAGGAAAATCATTGTACAAATCATGTAAATGTTGTGTAAATGTTGTGGGTAATCTAAATCCACTTTTAAAACGTAACCAGTTTCCGAATCATCGGCAACTGAAAGCACATCTATATTTTCAGTAACGTCAACCCACTGAAAATCTTTATGTGGTAAATATTGGATCATCGCCCATCCATATAAATTGTTAGCGTCTTCATATAATATGTATTTGGAAGGTTCATTTGTTTTATAAGATTCTCCCATGAATTTATTACTTGCTACTGAATGTCTAAGTGAGCACTGACTAATTCGACCAAGTATCCCTTTTTTAGGGAAATTATACATATCAATATCAGTTTATAATTGTAATTTGATATCCATGTATTTTAACATAGCTGCCCATGAAAAACCTGGGATAGTATAAAAATTTGTATGATCTAAAGAATAGATCTTGTAGCATATTTTTCGAAAGTTTTCAAAAACATCAGTCAAAATAAGCATATCTGTTTTAAGGTAAAGTTTTAAATAGTCCCATAAGTTTTAACAATCAAACGTATTTCATACATATAACTGCATGAATGTAGTCTTCATCGGAACATGATGTGTTTGTCATTTGATTGGTAAAAGCTTCTTGTGAAGGTAAACTTCTTTCGTCAAGTCGTTCAATGGAATTTAAATTCATAGAGAAAAACTCCCTTTCGAGTCATAAGTTTAATTTTTTCATTATTATTGAATTCTTTTTTTATATGAAACAAATCATTTTCATTTAAATTTTTACATAAAGAATCAATGCTAGAAGCTATAAATCTAAAGTTATCGAGAAAACGTAAATAAAATGAATGATTTTTATCTATTGTAATTTTTTTAGATAATGAAATATAACGTTCTTTATTCAAAGGAATGTCACGAATATGTCCATTCACTTTGTTTAGTTCTTTAAATAAAAGATGGCAATCATAGCCGAAAAAATTGTAAAAAAATATAGGAAAAAAATTTAGTCGCCTATATAATAAATTACATTTAGAATTACAATTAAATGATGGAATGTGATAAATGTGAAAAAGTGTTCACAAGATCTGACAATTTAAAAAGACATAAATGTGAAACACAATTAAGAAATATGTAAAAAATCATTTAATAGAAATGATAGTTTATTAAAACATCAAAAAAATTTGGAAAATGTAAAATTTTGCAGTAAGTGTAAATCAAACGTTACAAACACTTTGTGGAACTACCACATCCGAAAAAATAAGCATAAATGTAATGCGGCAGAAGTGATTAGATCTAATGTTAGACATATTGATGAATGTTTTCAAAATAGAATAGAAACGTTTATTAGAGATAATGATGATGAAAGCATACTAAACCCATTACATTTTCTGGAAAATGCTCAGACCGATATAATTGGGTTATTGATGCAATCATTAAAAAAGCACAACGCTATAAAAGTAAATCTTGAGCTTTTTGGCGAATATATAAAGCCAACAGAAGAAAAGTTTGAAAATATATCAATCAAATCTTTTCAAACTCGAATGTTTATTATTACACAAGCAGGTGATCTTAATGATTTTTTTGAAAAGGCTAAAGAAATTATTCAACAACAAGCAGAAGACTTCCAAGAAAAAGATAGTGGCTGGGCGTTAATCAGGATTTTACATATTGAAATAAATATTAATAAATTTGAACCAATACGTGTGTCTAGTTATATTAAACTACCGAAAATCATAGAAGACAAAAGAGCATACATTAATATTCAAAATAAAGATAACTTCTGTTTGCAGTGGTGTTTAGTATCAGCTTTACAAACTTGTATTCAAAATGCTGAACGAACATCTTCATATAAACTTAATAATATTTCTCTACCCATAGTCGAGCTAGAGTTTGGCGATGTACGACAGCTTAATTTTAGCACTATGCAATTTCCAGCTAAATTGAACGAGTTAAATTTATTTGAAGAACTAAATAGTGAAATAAGTATTAATTTGTTTGGACTGGAAGTCATTAATAAAAAATATGAGGTTGTAGAACCATTATATTTAATAAAATGTGAAAAAATACTATGTAAATTTATTGCTTTTGGAAAAGGATGATAAATTTCATTTTGTCTACATTAAAAATTTATCAAGATCAAGTAGTTCTGTAACAAAACATATACATGAAATTTATATTTATAATATGTGCTTGCAACATTTTTATACATTACAACAGCCTGATTTACACAAAATTGAGTGCAATAAAGTCGTTACAAAGCTTCCATCTATTGAGAAAAATATACTCGAGTTTAAAAAATTATCAACAACAATTAGAAACACCTTTTGTTATTTATGTCGAGTCTGAGAGTATTTTACAACCTATTGCAACATGCAGTTCTAATCCAATGATGTCTTCAACAACAAATATTCATCAACATGTTCCAGTAGCTTTCTCGTACTACATTAAATGTTCTTTTGATGATAGTCAAAGCTGTTACAAATTGTTTGTTGGAGCTAACTGTGCTAAGGAATTTGTCATATCGTTAACAAAAACATGTAGTGAATTATATAAAAATATTTTTATGATGCAAAAGTCAATGAATCTGTTAACACTATTGATGAGCAGCTTCAACAATTAATTCAGGAAAATTGTCACATATGTGGTAAGCATTTAGCTTTCAATGATAGAATTAGAGACAATTCTCACTTTACTGGTAATTATAGAGGACCCGCTCATTCTAAATGTAATTTATTATATAGGCGACTAAATTTTTTTCCTATATTTTTTTACAATTTTTTTGGCTATGTTTGCCATCTTTTATTTAAAGAACTAAACAAAGTGAATGGACATACGTGACATTCCTTTGAATAAAGAACGTTATATTTCATTATCTAAAAAAATTACAATAGATAAAAATCATTCATTTTATTTACGTTTTCTCGATAACTTTAGATTTATGGCTTCTAGCATTGATTCTTTATGTAAAAATTTAAATGAAAATGATTTGTTTCATATAAAAAAAGAATTCAATAATAATGAAAAAATTAAACTTATGACTCGAATGGGAATTTTTCTCTATGAGTTTAAATTCCATTGAACGACTTGACGAAAGAAGTTTACCTTCACAAGAAGCTTTTACCAATCAAATGACAAACACATCATGTTCCGATGAAGATTACATTCATACAGTTATATGTATGAAATACGTTTGATTGTTAAAACTTATGGGACTATTTAAAACTTTACCTTAAAACAGATATGCTTATTTTGACTGATGTTTTTGAAAACTTTCGAAAAATATGCTACAAAATCTATTCTTTAGATCATACAAATTTTTATACTATCCCAGGTTTTTCATGGGCAGCTATGTTAAAATACATGGATATCAAATTACAATTATAAACTGATATTGATATGTATAATTTCCCTAAAAAAGGGATACTTGGTGGAATTAGTCAGTGCTCACTTAGACATTCAGTAGCAAGTAATAAATTCATGGGAGAATCTTATAAAACAAATGAACCTTCCAAATACATATTATATGAAGACGCTAACAATTTATATGGATGGGCGATGATCCAATATTTACCACATAAAGATTTTCAGTGGGTTGACGTTACTGAAAATATAGATGTGCTTTCAGTTGCCGATGATTCGGAAACTGGTTACGTTTTAAAAGTGGATAGGTGAATTTCGAATTCTAATTGTTCGTTCAAAATTGATTTATTTTGTTTTATAGCTTTTTTAATTTCTAGAGATTCCAATAAATCCAACTTTTTAGCTTTTTTTATCAATATGTAAGATTTTCAGGTTATTTATATTGCTAAAATGGTTTTTTTCCATTAAGTGATTGGCAAAACTGGACTTTTAATCCACTTTATTAAGTTCTCTAATTTGTTCCGAATAACGAATCGCGAAATTTCTACCTGTTTGTCCTATATATATATACTGCCAAAAATTCAGGTCTATACGAAATTTTAATAAAGTTATATAAAAAAGTTAGTTTTAATAAAAAAATATAATTTAAAGATCAATAAAAAAAAATATATAATTTAAAACAACAGGAACAAACTTGTGTTTTTATTATTACAAAAAAAAAATGAATCTTAAATGTGTTTAATCACTTTTAGCTTAGCGAAGTTTTTAAGCTGTTGAAAACTTTAAATAAAACCAAAGACAAATAAAAAACGTTTGTTAAATATAAAAATATAATTAACAGTAAAACTTTAGATAAAATTCGAATTTATCCGATTATTTATAACTTTTAATTTAACTATAAAACTTCTCAAAGTTCATAATATTTCATTATATTTCAACCGTTTGGCTCAAAACTTTTATTATTTATTTTATAAATAATATATTTATTATAACAAAACATTTCATTTAAAATTATTTTGTATACATTTCTTTATGTACCTATTCAAATCAAACTTTTTTTTCAAGTAAATATTAAAGTTTAAACTTTAATAATAATAAACTTTAAAAACTTTTCATATCTTCACCTTACTAATTTTTTTGTATAAGGTTCGGAGGACTTAAATTGTTATAATAGAATATAAATTTGACTTTTGGTAAATATGTTTAATCTTTCTTAATAATTTTGTATTTAAACCAAATTTTTAAATTTTTAAACCCAAACTTTGAAAGCTTTTCATATTTTTATCCTAATTTAAAATATTCAGCACTATAGCTTAAGCCTTTTAAATTTCAAATTAAAAAATAACTGATGTACTAACCACTAAGTTAAATTTAGAATAATCAATCAACTTTAATAATAATAAACTTTAAAAACTTTTAAACCAAACTTCACTCTACTAATTTTTTCCATAAGGTTAGGAGAACTCAAATTGTTATAATAGAATGTAAATTTGACTTTTGGTAAATATGTTTAAACTTTAATAATAATTATGTATTTAAACCAAACTTTAAAAACTTTTCATATCTTCACTCTACTAATTTTTTTACATAAGGTTAGGAGAACTCAAACTGTTATAATCGAATGTAAATTTTACGTTTGGTAAATATGTTTAAACTTTAATAATAATTTTGTATTTTAACCAAACTTTAAAAACTTTTCATTTCTTCACCCTACAATTTTTTTTTGCATAAGGTTAGGAGAACTCAAATTGTTATAATCGAATGTAAATTTGACTTTTGGTAAATATGTTTAAACTTTAATAATAATTTTGTATTTAAACCAAACTTTGAAATTTTTAAACCAAACTTTAAAAACTTTTCATATTTTTATCCTAATTTAAAATATTCAGCACCATAGCTTAAGCTTTTTAAATTTCAAATTAAAACATAACTGATATACTAACCACTAAGTTAAATTTAGAATAATCAATAAACTTTAATAATAATAAACTTTAAAAACTTTTAAACCAAACTTTAAAAACTTTTCATATTTTCACCCTACTAATTTTTTACATAGGATTAGGAGAACTCAAATTGTTATAGTCGAATGTAAATTTGACGCTTGGTAAATATGTTTAAACTTTAATAATAATTTTGTATTTAAACCAAACTTTGAGATTTTTAAACAAACTTTAAAAAGTTTTCATATTTTTATCCAATTTAAAATATTCAGCACTATATCTTTTGTTTTTTTAATTTAAAAAAAATATCACAGACACACAAAATATCACAGATTTTGCATACTTTTTGACGAATATATGCAAATAATTTTTTGCATACTTTTAGGAGGACTAAAAGCTTTAAAAAAGCTCATATCCATACTACGTATGCAAACTCCCACTAACTAGCAAAGATTTTATAGACGAACTAGATTACATTAAAATGATCGCGAATGTTAATGGATTTAGGAAAAATGAAATTCACTATTTAGTCGAAAAACACTCAAAGAAAATAAGAATAAACAGCCTCATAACCTTAATTTATCAAAAAAAATTTAAACAAAAATCAGAAATAAAAAGAGCTTCTTTTGAATATATTGGTTATTCAACAAATAAACTACAAACAATTTTTTTAAAAAACAAAACCAAATTATTTTTCGCCAATAATAATAAATTGAGCAACATCTTAAGAAATCCCAAATACAAGGATAATAATACAATCAGGGATTGACGAAATTTTATGCGGAGACTGTGATAAAATTTAGATAGGACAATTACATAGGACAAAAGACCTATCATCACTAGATTTAAGGAACATTCATCCCATATAAAATACAACAACATTAACAAATCAGCCCGTTCGAAACACGTACATGAAAATAACCATTTTAATATAAATATCAGCAATTTAAAATTAATAACACACCTATCCAATAAAAACCGAATTAAACGCATGGGAAAACCTTTTAATAAACAAATTAATGAATATTGATCCTGCACCTATTAATTCACCACTATTTCAATTAAAACACCACCAACAATAATCAACAATATAACTTATAACTATAACCTAGCACGTTTATACAAATTATTCATGTACGGCTTTTTTCTTAACATCACTTATTCAAAACAACAACAAATATTATAATCACAGAATAGAACTGAAAAGGGAGCATAAAAATAAAATAAAATAAAAAAGTAGAGTTTATTATATAATTTTTAAGAATGAAGTTAATGAACATACATATTTTTTTATTTTATTTTTATTTTTTTTTTAAATTGTAAATTGTAAAAAAAAACAAAAAATAACTATTTCAATATTTACATGTGTACATTTCATATATAAAATAACTAGATAATATGTATATAATATCTATAATATAAAATAACATGATATGTATATAATGCAGGTATATTAGGTAGGAGAAAAAAAATATTTAGCCAATTTTAGTTTTCGATTTTGCATTTGTGCATTTTATTCTTATTTTTATTTTGATTGTTCATATTTTTAGTATTTTAATTGTCTTTAAATTTTGCAATTAACTTAGTTAAATTATAAAAAATAAAACATTTTTATAGCCTTAGTAACATAATTTTGTAATAATAATTTTCAATATAAATAGAAGCCTATGTAATTGAAATGCACCATTAGTCGCAATTATTTTAAATGCTGAAGATGGTATATTAAATACCGAAATACATCCAGATAAATTATTTGAATAAAAAAAAAAAAAAGAAAAACAAAACAAAATTTTAAATTTTTTTTTTGCGAGGGTAGGTGGGAATCATCGAAAGACACTACAGAGGAGTGAAAACGAGCACGATTCCTCTATGAGTGTGTGGGACTTTAGCCCACTAAACACCATCTCCCTTTTTTGACCAAACAATAGGTTATACGACCTTTAGTACTACTGTACTGCCTGGTCATAGGAAGTTCAGTTAAGGAATGAAAATAGATTTCACATTGGAAGGCATATTATGAACAAAGTTGTTAATATTCACCTTGAATCTTTGCACATTGTAAATATAATCATCACCAATTCTGGGGAACACATGAGGTGGAAGATGATTCCACATTCGTGATGTTCGTACTACAAACGAAATTCCATAACCCGAATTATACCATCGGAGAATTTGAACTACATAGGGATGGGCAGTAGAGGCTCTCCTTGTTTGTCTTTGGAATGCTTTGAGAGGAGGCATCAAACTTTTAATCTCGTTAGAGCAAGGACCCAACCCTATAAGGTATCTATAAAACAGGGTAAGTGTTCCTCTTATTTAAACCAAAATTAACAACTAAAACACCCTAAAAGGTGGAAAAATTTAGCGATTAAAAGCCATAAATCGAAATTGATTTTACGGTTCAAAAAACAGAATTATGATATAATTATTTATTTATTTATTTATATCCATTGTAATTTATAACATCGCTCATAAAATGTTATTCTTATATATTTTTAGGTAATATGTATCTGATATTAAAAGCAAATTTTTATTGATTTTGTTTATTTGGATTTACAGATTGAATAGAGCTATAAAATGAATAGAGTTATAAAATTCCAATATAACATTATCACAAAAAATTTAATATAATAAAGTAAAGATTTTGTTAAAATTAAGAAAGAATTGTTAGTTGGCCAAGTTATAACAGTCAAATTTAAATTTAAGACTAAAATCGAAAACTCGAAACGAACTCTATTCGAAATTTAATTACATATGTACATACATATTATTTATTATATATGTGGGAATGGTCACTAGAAGTGGCAAAAGATATTGAATTACCATGATCCACCACTATCCAATTCTAGTACAAAGTTGATAGTATAACTAAAAGCTTTTTTCTTCTCTTTCGTTAAAAATAAAAGAAAACCATATGTTGAGGTTTTCCGGTTTTTAGTTTTTTTTTCCGTATCAAGTAGCCGCTAAGCTCAAACGTGTCTGTATCGTCTTGATATAATAATTACTATAACTATAATGTACCAATAACTATAATACCATTAAGTTACATAGTTTATGATATGTAATTGTCAAATAAATTATAATACATATTATAATCCAAATTGTACAAAATAACATAAAGAAAACATACCAGAACATCATTGAACTAAATTTAAAGGTTTTATTTTGGTTGGTTTTGGAGATATGCTCGTTGCTCTTGTGCTCCTCCGGAAGTTTCCAAAATACGAACCCATGGTTCAAATTCTTTCAAATGTCAGTTTCCAATTTTACAGAAAAGGAAACATAACAGAACACCTTTGTACTAAAAATAAAAGTTCTATCTTTGTTGGAGATACACTCGTTTGCTCTGGGGCTCGTCCGGAAGCTTCCAAGATTTGAACCCATGGACCAAATCCTCACAAATTTCAGATACATAAATCAAACATGAAGAAACACCATTCTGTCTAATTTAAAGGTTATATCTTTGCTGCTTTTGGAGATAATATCATTTGCTCTGAGGCTCGTTCGGAAGCTTCCAAAATCCGAACCCAAGGACCAAATCCTCTCAAATTTCAGAGACCTAAATCAAACATGAAAGAACACCATTCTGCTAAATTTAAATGTTATATCTTTGTTGTTTTTGGAGATAATCTCATTTGCTCTTGGGCTCGTTCCGAAGCTTCCAAAATCCATACCCATGGTCCATGGGTTCAAATCCTCTTAAATTTCAGAGAAATAAATCAAACGGCAAGGAAAATCATTGTAAAAAATTTAAAGGTTCTATCTTTGTTGGTTTTGGAGATAATCTCGTTTGCTCTGGGGCTCGTTCGGAAGCTTTCAAAATATGAATCCTAGGTTCAAATTCTTTCAAATGTCAGTTTCCAATTTTCTAGAAAAAGAAACATAACAGCACACTCTTGTACTAAAAATAAAGGTTCTATCTTTGTTGGTTGTGGAGATATACTCGTTTGCTGTGGGGCTCGTTCGGAAGCTTCCAAGATAAGATCCCATGAACCAAATCCTCTCAAATTTCAGAGAATTAAATAAAAAGTGAAAGAACACCACTCTGCCAAATTTAAAGGTTATATCTTTGTTGCTTTTGGAGATAATATCATTTGCTCTGAGGCTCGTTCGGAAGCTTCCAAAATCCGAACCCAAGGACCAAATCCTCTCAAATTTCAGAGACCTAAATCAAACATGAAAGAACACCATTCTGCCAAATTTAAATGTTATATCTTTTTTGTTTTTGGAGATAATCTCATTTGCTCTTGGGCTCGTTCCGAAGCTTCCAAAATCCAAACCCATGGACCATATCCTCTTAAATTTCAGAGAAATAAATCAAACGGCAAAGAATATCATTGTAAAAAATTTAAAGGTTCTATCTTTGTTGGTTTTGGAGATAATCTCGTTTGCTCTGGGGCTCGTTCGGAAGCTTCCAAAATCTAAACCCAAGGACCAAATCCTCTCAAATTTCAGAGACCTAAATCAAACATGAAAGAACACCATTCTGCCAAATTTAAATGTTATATCTTTTTTGTTTTTGGAGATAATCTCATTTGCTCTTGGGCTCGTTCCGAAGCTTCCAAAATCCAAACCCATGGACCATATCCTCTTAAATTTCAGAGAAATAAATCAAACGGCAAAGAATATCATTGTAAAAAATTTAAAGGTTCTATCTTTGTTGGTTTTGGAGATAATCTCGTTTGCTCTGGGGCTCGTTCGGAAGCTTTCAAAATATGAATCCTAAGTTCAAATTCTTTCAAATGTCAGTTTCCAATTTTATAGAAAAAGAAACATAACAGCACACTCTTGTACTAAAAATAAAGGTTCTATCTTTGTTGGTTGTGGAGATATACTCGTTTGCTCTACGGCTCGCCCGGAAGCTTCCAAGATTTGAACCCATGGACCAAATCCTCACAAATTTCAGAAACATAAATCAAACATGAAGAAACACCATTCTGTCTAATTTAAAGGTTATATCTTTGTTGCTTTTGGAGATAATATCATTTGCCCTAAGGCTCGTTCGGAAGGTTCCAAAATCCGAACCCAAGGAGCAAATCCTCTCAAATTTCAGAGACCTAAATCAAACATGAAAGAACACCATTCTGCCAAAATTAAAGGTTATATCTTTGTTGTTTTTGGAGATAATCTCATTTGCTCTGGGGCTCATTGGGAAGCTTCCAAAATCCAAACCCATGGACCATAGCCTCTTAAATTTCAGAGACATAAATCAAACGGGAAGGAACATCATTGTGAAAAATT
Organism: Poecilobothrus nobilitatus; assembly: GCA_947095535.1. Lineage (NCBI taxonomy): Eukaryota > Metazoa > Arthropoda > Insecta > Diptera > Dolichopodidae > Poecilobothrus > Poecilobothrus nobilitatus. Next base: position 109,150,143 of record OX352772.1, read on the forward strand.
TAAAGGTTCTATCTTTGTTGGTTTTGGAGATAATCTCGTTTGCTCTGGGGCTCGTTCGGAAGCTTCCAATATACTAATCCATGGTTCAAATTCTTTCAAATGTAAGTTTCCAATTTTATAGAAAAGAAAACATAACAGCACATTTTTGTACTAAAAGTAATAGTTCTATCTTTGTTGGTTGTGGAGATATACTCGTTTGCACTGATGCTCGTTCGGAAGCTTCCAAAATCCAAACCCATGGACCAAATCCTCTTAAATTTCAAAGACACAAATCGAACGGGAAGGAACATCATTGTACAAAATTTAAAGGTTCTGTCTTTGTTGGTTTTGGAGATAATCTCGTTTGCTCCGGAATCATTCGGAAGCTTCCAGAATCCGAACCCATGGACCGATTTTGTCCAGATTCGAACTTAGCCTTCCTTTCGTAATGAGTAACCAGTTGAGTAACCAGTAACCAGTTATCAGTTTTTGAGTTATCTTGCGAACGGGCGGACATCGTTAAATTCGACTCAGGAGGTGATCCTGATTCAGAATATACATACATGTCCATATCTAACTCGCTTCCTTTTGGTGGTTACAAACACCATACCAAAGTGAATATACCCTATACTTTAGGTGTAGGGTATAATAAAGCCTTTAAAAAATTAAAAAATATCAGAAAGAAACATCCAATTTTCTTGGTTAATTAATTAAAATCAAATTTCGTGTTACAAATTTTAAGTAAACTAGTTGGTCATTGATAAGGCAAATTAATAATTGTAATTAAGTTAAGTTCACTTCAAGCAAAATTTAAAATTAAGAATACATAATAAATTGTTGAATAATATAGAGTAGAGAAAAATTCAGTTAAGTTATAAAAAAATAAAAGAAGTTATAAATAATACATAAAATATAAAAACAAATTATAAGAAATTATAAAGAATATATAAAATATAAAAATCAAAAGTGCTCAGTCAGTCATGCGCTACCGATTCGAGTTGGTTAGCTTTTCATTTAATTGTTTTGCTTCGTCAAAAGTTTAATTATACATTTACATTAAATAATATTATAGGGTTTTCCAATTTGAGTGATATGATTTCTTTTCAAAAAAAAAACACAATAATTGTTAAGGAAATTCAAATGTTTTTTATTTCATGTGAAGTACAAACGATTCAATTAAGTTCTGAATAAAACGTCATTCAAATGACTTCCACGACTTCTTTTGCAGGAACGAATGCGATGAACCCAATTTTCGAGCACTTCACTAAATCAAGTCGTATGTCATAACAAAACTGTTGATTCTGGTACGAAGAAATTGCCAAATTATTCATGAACAACCATTACATTAACCAAAATTGACAGTTTGGTGTGGTTTTTGGTCTGGTGGAATCATCGGTCCGCACTTCTTTCGAAATGAAGCTGGTAACACCGTTACTGTCAATGGAGAGCGGTATGGATCGATGATAACCAACTTTTTGTAGCCGAAGTTGGAAGAAGTTGATCTTGACAACATCTGCTTCCAACAAGATGGAGCTACGTACCACACAGCACTTTCAACAACCGAATTATTGCGAGAAAAGTTTGGAGATTCGATTACATCAAAAAATTGTGACATTAAATGGCCTCCAAGAAGTTGTGATTTAACACCATTAGACTATTTCTTGTGGGGTTATTTCAAGTCATTGGTCTTTAGCAATAAACCAGACTCTCCTAAAGATTTAGATGTGAATATTGAACGTGTTATTCATGACATGCGACTTGATTTAGTTGAAAAAGTGCTCGAAAATTGGGTTCATCGAATTCGTTAGTGTGTTTTTTTTTAAAAGAAATCATATCACTCAAATTGGAAAACCCTGTACCTATACGAAAAGGTAATATCATGAACCGGTAAAATATGGCATTATGTAATTATTGTGTTCTCCTCAAAATATGCAATTTTCGTGAATTATTAACATAATGGAAATGTGACTGTGCACTTTAGATGTTTTACATCAATTAATTAGAATTATATTTAGCATATTAACCTGTAAGACGTTTTCTTTGGTTTTTATTAAGATATGATCACAAGTTCGCTCTGAGATTTCTATCGACATAGACGTACTTTTATGAAAAGCAAAAAAAAAAAAAATTAAACTAAAATTAAAATCTCAAATTTCAAATAAAAAATTATTACTTATAAAAAAAAATTTTTGTGTATTAAATATATAAAAATAAAATAAAAAAGTGATCAATTTTTTTTAAAATACAAATAAAAAAAAAAAAAAAATACTTTAAATAAATTGTGGTTTTTCAAATAGGGATTGCAAAATGCAATCCGAAAAAAATCCAAATGACAATATAAAAGAAACTATTAATAAAAGTTTAGATAAGTTAATAAAAGACAACAACAACATGTCGGAAAGTAAAATTTTAAAATCATTAAGAACCGAAAATAACAAACTTAAATTAAAATTAGCAAGTCTTGAGAAACAGATCGAAAATCTATTAAAATCTAACGATGAAATAACAAATAATTTAAAAAATAAAGAAACCGAAACACGTGCATCTAGCAGTAAAGAAATTTTGCCAACAACATCACAAGCACAACAAAATAACATGTCCTCTCTGCGTGGAGAGAATGCGAACGATGAATCTCACGAGATTATGGATGACGAAGACGATGTAGAGGTAATAACCCAAAACGATCTCGTCATACAAAATAATAAAAAACGAAAAATTGAAAATAACAAAAACAACAACAATAATAAAGAAAAAAATAAAAGCAATAACAACAATAAAGAAAATAACAAAATCAACAATAGTGATGAGGGTGAATTTATTAAATTTATGCAAGTGTTATCACAAAAAAATTTAGAAAATAAAAACAAAAATAATAATAAAAAGAAGCAAGAAGATAACCAAAATTCTAATAATATCCAAAAAAATAATTTAATTAATAACAATAATAAAAGTGAAAATATAAATGAAAACAACAACAATAATACACAAATAAAAAAAAATGAAAAGCAAAAAATGCCACCAATTAATGTTTATAACACTGAAATCGAATATCTAAAAAAAATTATTAAAATTAAAATAGGTGATTTTTTAACAAAAAAAATTAATAAATCCCACACAATAATCTACACTGATAAGTTGAATAGCTACAACACAATTATTGAAATATTAAAAAACACAAATACTAATTATTTTTCCTTTACGCCTAAAACAGAAAAAAAAAAAACCTTATTATTAAAAGGGCTTGATAGTAGCTACGAAGAAAATGAAGTGCTTGAACTTTTAAAATATCATAATAATGAAAAAATTAACTTTTTATCTGCAAGCAGATTAAAAACAAAGAGAGCAACTGAAAACAGTTTCATCCTCTCACATTTTATCGTACAAGCATCAGCTAACTCATCAATAAATGAAATAAAAAATATTAAAGCATTAGACAACACAATAATCTATTGGGAGAATTTAAGAAGGAAAAGCATACTACAATGCACCAGATGTCAGCGTTTCTCTCACTCAGCCGTCAATTGTAATATGGACTATAGGTGTGTAAAATGCGGAGAGAGCCATATACCAGGAGAATGTACAATAACGCAAGAAGATGGGAGAGACATGCTTACTTGCATTCTTTGTAAACAAAAAGGGCATCCAGCATCGTACAGAAATTGCCCAGTGTATAAAGAAAAAGAAAAAAAAAGAGAAGAAGAAAAAAAGATGACAAAAGAAAAAATAAAGAATAGGTATAATATGTATAATAACTTTACTAATCCTAGCGTATCATTTGCAAATATATTAGGTAATACTAACCAAAACAATAACAGTAATAATGTTAGCAACAATAGTAACAATGTTAACAATAATCTCAATATTTTAGAAGAATTAAATAAAAATATGAGTTTAATCTTAAAAAAAATTAACACAATAGAAGCAAATATTAATAAAAATTCAAATGACATTAAATATTTATACGAAATGTTTAATCTGCCTAATAATGTCTAATTACGTCACTCACAATAAACATTAATTTAGAAATAACTGCAATTAATGTTAATTCTCTAGTCTCATACAATAAAAGATTTTCTCTTATGCATTTCGTAGAAACGACAAAGGCAGATATTTTCTGCCTTTGCGAAACTAAACTACAAAATAAACATTATTTTCAAGTAAATGGTTATAACACTATACGTCAAGATCGTAATAACCAAGAAAATAGTGGTACAGCAATTTGTATAAAAAATAATATACAATACAACCAAATCAGAAATGAAATTTTTGACACTTTCCAATGCATAGAAGTATGTGTTCTAAAATTAAATCTAAAAAATTCAAAAAAACTATTTATTATTTCAATCTATGCTTCCCACAGAAACCAAAGCAAATTTGTGGAAGAGTTGCAAAAAATATTTGAGATATTAGATCTGGCTAATAAAAATCATTATTACGTAATAGCCGGAGATTTCAATGCAAAACACATCTCTTGGCAAAACAATAATAATAACAGCCGTGGCGTTGCCCTATATAAATGGTTGGGATACAACAAAATACCATATAAATGTAATTTGTTAATACCAGATCAACCAACATATCCGAGATGCAGTTCTTACTTAGATCTAGCTATAATAGACATAAGAATAGAATCTGCACATGATAGATTATTGACATTGCCGTATGATAGTGACCACAAAGCCATATATGCAAATTTGTCGGTACCAAGCGAAACTATGAATACCGAAAATCAAACAGCATCCAGAAAAAAATATTTATTCCATAAAACCAACTGGAACAAATTTAAAAGAAAGCTGGATTACAATTTCGACAAAGAGTACCAAACTCAAAATGACCACATAACAAGCACAAATAATATCACAATTGACAAAGTAGACCTACATTTAAATAATATTAATAAAATTATAACACAGACAATGGACGAAACAATACCAATAGCCCGGAATTTTAATAACATGAACAAATTTTCTTCCACCAAACTCAAACATTTTCTAAAATATAAAAGTAAACTTTTAACCGACATACATAAAATACACAAAAGAAACTTAAACTTTACACCACAAGAACTTACCTTGCTTAAAAGCTTTTTAAACAACATAAATACGCTCATCAAACAAGAAATAAATATACAAGTAAATAAATATTGGTATAATAGAATAAAAAATATTACACCCAAAGACAATAGAAACATGTTCCCGGAAATTAACAAACTTTTTAGACAAAGACCTGACAGAAATGTAAAACACCTACATATTGAACGCAACGACTCACATATTCTAATAAATAATAACATAGACTATACAAAACTCGACAAAACAGATGCAAATAAATACATATTAACAAAAGAAGAGGATATTTCAAAAATATTTGGTACATGTCTAGAAAGAAGCCATAATGTTACATTACCAAATACCAACAACTTTCATAACAGAGTACGTGACAAAATACAAAGCCTAAGACTTGCAAGTACAGAGCAGAAGCAAAATAATGTTTCATTATTCACATTTGACAATGTAAACACAGCTTACAATATATTAAATAACAACAATTACTTTACAAACTTTGACGAACTACAACTAAAACTAAAAAACCTAAAAAACAAAACATCTGCGGGCATAGATGGAATTCCAAATGTGGTTTTAAGAAACTTAACGGTTAAAGTCATAGAAAAATATGTTATTTTATTTAATAATTCATTAAACTATTGCTATTTTCCTAAAATATGGAAAATAGCTAAAGTTGTAATGATAAAAAAACCGGGTAAAGACCCTACAAATCCAAATAATTATAGACCAATCAGCCTACTGCCAAATATCAGTAAGGTGTACGAAACTATAATTAATGATAAAATAATAAAATTCGTAAGCGATAACCAGCTGCTACCGGAAAATCAATTTGGCTTCAGGCACAAACATAGCACTGTACATGCTATTAATAAATTGACATCTGATATATGCTGGTACATAAACAAAAAAGAAGCAATAGGCACATGTCTTATTGACTTAGAAAAAGCCTTCAATAGTGTCTGGATTGATGGTTTACTTTATAAACTAATAAAGTACAAATTCCCAAATAACATAACAAGATTAATAATGGATATGATATCCGATAATCATATAATCAGTTATCCTAATAGTAATAATAAGTGGTTAGATCTTGCATTTTCAAATGCATATGATAGAGTGTCGGTTAAACTCGCTGATGATGTTGATAATCTTTTTACCAACTCTTCTCATCATAACGCACTTATTTTCGAGTTCTCCACTTCTATCCCACTCTTGGACAAATCTTACAATAATGAAATTGTATACGATTTTTTTAATGCTGACTATCAAAGTATTAATTATGCTTTGTCATTAATCACATGGGACGAACTGTTAGTTCAACAGGATGTCAATTTACTAATCTCTATCTTTTACTCTAATCTGTTTCAAATTATTGATGCCTTTGTTCCTAAAATTCGCAAAAAGCATAAAATAACAGAACCATGGTTAGATAGAGATCTTAGGAACTTGAGAAATCGGCGCAATAAAATATACAAAAAACTCAAACATCATCAAGCACCATGCGACGACTTATTGAATATGTATAAGCAACTTGCAATTGAATTTAAACAAAAAGCCAATGTAGCATATGAAAACTATGTCACAGATATTGGCAACAAACTTGTTACTGATCCTAAAAAATTTTTTGATTTGTTAACACAAAACGGAAATTATTTGGGTATCCCAATTCAATGTTATCAAAAGACAATGTGGTTTCTGATTGCCCAAAAGAAATTTGTAACTTCTTTTCTGATCATTTTCAACAAGTTTATCGTCAAACAGTACCAGTTACTACATCGACTAATTCCTTATCTAATAGCTCAAATTTCCTACTTACAGACGTGTATCTTTCTGAAAATGATATTCTTGAAGCAATTTTGAGCCTTGATTTAAAAAAGGGTGCTGGTCCGGACTTAATTCCCCCAATCTTTTTACATAATTGTTCTCACAGTCTAATCTTCCCTCTTCATCTTATTTTCAATAAGTCACTTTCAATTGGGATTTTCCCACAAAAGTGGAAATCCTCCCACTTAACCCCTATTTTTAAAAAAGGGGATAGAGCATCGGTGGAAAATTATCGAAGTATAGCAATCCTCTCGACTATACCTAAATTATTTGAAAAAATTGTCGTTGATAGAATTACTCCTATCATAAATGCAAAACTAAATGAACAACAACATGGTTTCAGAAAAGGTCGTTCAACTACTACGAACCTGATGGTTTATACATCTGAAATCCTGAATCAAATGGAGAAAGGGTACCAAGTTGATGCAATTTACACTGATTTTAGCAAAGCTTTCGATCGTGTAGATCACTTCACTTTGCTAAACAAACTATCAACGTTTGGCATTTCGGGTTCATTTCTTGGGTGGCTTAATTCTTATCTTTTAGAAAGAACTCAAAATGTTAAATTTCGTGGTGTATTATCCAACACCATTGGGGTCACTTCCGGTGTACCGCAAGGTAGCCATTTAGGCCCGCTTCTGTTTAATGTTTTTATTTCAGATCTTTCGGAATATCTAAGCAGTATATCTCACATTTCGTTTGCTGATGACCTAAAAATATATCAAGTGGTTAAAGATAATCCTGATGCAGCTAAACTTCAATCAAGCTTATCAGTGTTACAAACTTGGTGCACGTTAAATAAATTAGAACTCAACATACAGAAATGTAAAGTTATTAGCTTTACACGTAAACGGTCTTCTTTAATATATGACTACAAAATAGATAATGTTTCTCTTGAAAGGGTTTTTAGCATTACTGATCTGGGAATTCTTCTCGATAATAAACTTAATTATAATCTTCACTATGACCTAATTGTTTCAAAGGCTAATAAAATGTTAGGTTTCATTAAGAGAAGAGCTAAAGAATTTAGCGACTTAGCTGTGACAAAATCTCTTTATTGTTCCCTAGTTCGTTCTATCTTAGAATACGGTAACATTGTTTGGGATCCAGTCTTTGCAGTTCATTCCAACAGAATCGAATCAGTTCAAAAGCAATTTCTTTTATTTGCATTAAGGAATCAATATAACCCTTTTGATTTTGCTAATCTACCTAGTTACACCACAAGACTTGATTCATTAAACTTGCTTTCTTTATCTTTACGTAGACAACTATTGTCATCATGCTTTACTTTTGATATTTTGAATAATAGTATTTCTATCCAATCTCTTAATAACAAGTTTAGACTTAACGATAGTGTTAGGCAAACTAGAAATACTAAATTTTTAATGGACTACAAACATAATACAGAGTACGGTAGAAATGAACCCATCAACAGATGTTGTACTACTTTTAACAAAATTAGTCATCTCTATTCTACATCTATCTCCAGAAATACGTTCAAACACATTTTACAACTACATTTTTCCAATTTAATGACCTTAGACAATTAATTCTTACTTAAGCAAAAAAAAAAATTTTTTTTTTTTTTTTTAATTATGATATAATTTTAAACATAGCACATTTATTGTATTGCATTATAATACAATTAATGTTTTTCATTTAGATCATTTTTTTTTTTTTTTTTTGTACATTTTATAAATAGTAATTTAATGCTTTCAAGTACTGTTAATAAAAAAAAAAAAAAAAAAAAAAAAAAAAAAATAATAAAAAAAAAAAATGTTCATTTTTTTTTTTAATTTTACTTCTACGTAATAATAAGATATTTATTTACGTTTAATTTGCTACATAAGTTATTACATAAAATTTTAAATTGATTGTCATTATATATATGTACATATCTGTACTGATATCATATTTCAATTTTTTTTGTTAAAATAAAGTTGTTAATGTAGTTTAATTAAAAATTAATAATAACAATAACAATAAATTAACTTTTTTTAGGTTTTAAGTTACTTATAAATGTAGTTTTAAGTCATTGTTTTGTTTAATTTTAATTATAAGCATTAATTTAAGAATTTTTTTTGTAACGACCTTGCTTAGGTTTTGTAAAATAAAATAAAATAAAAATAAAAATAAAAAAAAATTTCAAAAAAAATAAAATAATCATTTTATAATAGCCAATAATTCAAATATGGACCACAAATTTGTAATTAGCAACGGTTTACAGCAAGGCACGGTAAACTCTCCGATACTGTTCTCAATCTATTTAACGGAATTGTTAAATTTACTTGGGAGCTTTAAAGGGGCCAATTACTCGATTGCAGTTGCTGATGACGTGATAATTTATTCCGCCGGTAAAACAATAGCGGAAATAACAATTAACGTTCAGAAACAATTTAACCTTATCACTGATTATTGTAAGGTATGGTTACTCAAAATGAACGTAGATAAATGTGAAGCAATATTATTTCGTAATACTGTTGATAAAACCAATAGTAATATTAGAAAATATTGGAAAGATTTTAAAATAAAAGCTTTAAACTCCACCATAATTGACAGAAAAAAATCTGTCAAATATCTAGGTGTTGTATTAAATCAACATTTAAACTACATTGATAATGTTAAAAAAAATTTAGAAAAAGGGACAAAAGCATTCATGGCGTCCAAAAAACTTTTCTATAATAAAATTATCAGTGAAAGAGTAAAAGTTTTAGCATACCAAACTCTAATTAGGCCTGTCATTTCATATGGTGGACCCATATGGTACAACATAAGTGCAAGCCTAATGGAGAAAATAAGAATATTTGAACGAAAATGCATAAGAGCCTGCGTAAATCTACATAGGAAACCAGAAACGGATTACAAGCATTTCTACTCCAATAAATGCTTGTACCGTAAAGCAAAACTAATTAGATTCGACAATTTTTTTATAAAAATTATTCGTAATCATTTTGACAGATCTCTCAATACAAACGAAAATGGTTTAATATCCAAAATTTATTACCATAATGAAGAGTATATAAATAATAGTTTAAAATCGGGTTTTATTGCTCCCGAACATTTTATTTACCTGGATTCTAAAGGGTATATTCAAAGCCACGAGCATGTCCCTCTATTATATCACTATAATAGACGGGCCACATGCAAGTGCATTGAATATGACCCAAACCACATTGAGGCTATTTCACTAAAGTACGACATGTTTATTCCAGAAAAGGATAAACGAATTTCAAAAAACCATTGGTGGTTGAACATTTCGTAATTAATATAAAAAATTAGTTTAAAAACTATAATATTAGAATAGGCGTAGGTTTTAAGTTAGGTAGTAGGTTTTAGGTTAGCATAATTTTAAGTTAGTATAAGGTTTTATTTATACAATTTAAATTAATTTTGGTTTTTATTATAAATTTTCCAAAATTAAATTCTATGGTAAAAAATTCTATTAGAAAAAAGAAAAAAAAAGAAATATAATAATAAAACAAATTAAATAAAGAAAAAAACCGAAACAATAAAATATAGTTTAAGGTTTTAGTTCTAAGTTCTGAAATAAATGTTAGTTTTGTAAGCTTTTTTACTAACCCAATGTAGCCAAAAATAATTAAAAAGAAAAATAAAAAAGTATATAAAAAAAAAAAAAAAAAAGATCACAATTGAATAAGTCGTTGAATTGAAAAATTTTTTTTTTATTTTGGAATATAGCAATTATTTATTTTGGAATTGAATAAGTCTAATAAATTGAATAAGTTTTTTTTATTTTTATTTTGGAATTTAAACTTAACCGAAAATTAATTAATAAAATAATAAAATTTAGAAAAGAAGGTAAAAAGAAAATATTTACAGTTAACTTAATTATAGGTTAACCAAAGCCACTGGAAACTCTCCGAGAATACTTATATTGCCTAATGGAGTTAGGGAACCCCGTTAATTTAGAAGAAGAAAGCATTATTAAATACTTCATAAATGGAATATCGGATTCTCGATCTAACAAATCAATACTGTATCAATCTAGTACAATCAAAGAATTCAAAACAAACATTATAATCTACGAGAAAATCAGAGGCGACCCACTATCATCAAATAGGGGAAACCTTCTATATTAAATTCAGTCCGCAGGTCCATCGAGAGCTGTAACTGCACCAAAATTCCCTCACCCGAACTCGAAGCCAAATCCATCGAGCCGCCAAGGTTCGTTGGGATCTTTGGAAAACAAAATATGTTATAAGTGCAAAAGACTGCTTGAGTATGGAATATAGATGCTTTCGTTGTGATCAACGGGGTCATCGATCTTTCGAGTGTACCCAGCTCAACGAGAAACCCGAAGTACCCAGCTCAACCGAAAAATATTAAGAGGGAGGCAAATAATGTTAACCTTATGACTGAGTTTAGTAAGCATACCCATTCAATTAGCAGACTTAGCAACTTGATCTTTAAGGAGGTGAAGTGTAACGCTTCAAGCTTCTCCGCTTTAGTAGACACGGGGTCAGAGTTATGTCTGATGTGGAAAGATGTATTTGAAAGCCTCGGACGCTTAAAGTTAGACTGGGATAGGAGAACCTTAGTAGGCCTAAACGAAGCGGAGTTAGTGACTTTGAGTAGCTAGACATCAACATTGATCAAATTAGTTTAGAAGTTGAATTCCATGTCGTTTGGGAAAGCGATATGGGTTGCTATATTAGGAAGTAGCGTTTTAAAAGATGTAGAAATCGTTATGCGTTAAGATGGAGCTACATTTCAAAAGATACTTAATGTAGGGAGCGTTGAAGAAAAGGTATGACACCAGAATTCGACTTATCCCACCTGAATAGAGTTCGAGCAGACACAGTTTTGAGGACGATACACGAATATAACCCTAAACCGCAAGTCTCGGCCTCGATTGAATTGAAAATGCTGTTGAAAGATCACCCCATATATTAAAGTGCTAGACGACTGTCGTATGCTGATCAAGGTTGGGTAGAGCTTCAAATAGACGAGTAGCTGAACCAAAAAATAATTCAACCTAGCACGTCAGAGTACGCTTCACAGACAGTACTTGTGTCCAAGAAGGATGGAACGAAGAGGCTCTCGAACGAAAATTAGTGCGAGATAACTATCTGATGGTATTAATAGACGATGTTTTGCACCGACTACAGCATGCCAATGTATTCACTAATGGATTTTTTCACGTACCAGTTCATCCAAATTCCAGGAAATACACGTCACACACCACGGGTACTTCGAATTTCGGTACGTAGCTTTCGTCATTTCCAACTCTCCGGCCGTGTTTTCCAGATATATCTTCGCTATTTTTAGAGATCTTATTCAACAAAACAAAGTTGTAGTTTACATGGACAATATTGTAATTCCAGCCAGAGATTAAGAAGAGGGCATTGAAAGCTTAAAACAGATGTAAGAAATCGCATCTGCAAATGGATTACGGTTTAAGTGGCAAAAATGCCAATTTTTGCGAAAGAAAATAAATTTCCTTGGGTACGTCATTGAAAGCGACAGTATCAAACCCTCACTGGAAAAGACAAAGCGGTCGCTAATTTCAAAACGTCTACCAATCAAAAGTCCCTTCAAAGATTTTTAGGACTCACATCGTAGTTCCGGAGGTTTATACGAGACTACGCCGTGATCTAAACCATTAACCGATCTACTACGGAAGGAAAGCAAATTCAAGATTAATGAAAAAACAATACTTGCAATTAAGCAATTAAAGTTCGCTCTAACCAAAGAACCACTCCTAAAATTGTTCAATCACGGGCTGAAACAGAGCTTCACACCGACGCGTCGTTGCACAGGTATAGCGCCGTGCTATTGCAGAAAGACTCAGAAGATCAGATGTTTCATCCAATTCAGTATATGAACCGAAAAACGAAGCCGGCAGAGGAGAAATACCATTCCTACGAACTGGAAGTCTTAGCCATAATAGAGCTAATAAGAAAGTGTAGAATATACCTGATGGATAGAAAATTTAAGATTATAACAGACTGGAACACTTTCGCACAAACCGTAAAAAAGAAGGACGTTCCGTTAAGAGTGTCCAGATGGGCGGTGTTCCTTCAGGAATTTAATTTCGAAATCGAACATAGGGCGGGCCATAAAATACGACACGTCGACGCGCTAAGCAGAATGGAAGCAGAATTGGAATTCTCAATAATTCATCGTCTAAAAAAAGCACAAGTAAATGACGAATGGGTGAGGGCAGTTAGAACAGTCTTAGAGAAGAGGAGTTACGAAGACTTTTTCCTAAAGTACGATATACTACACAAGGACCCCGACAAAGAGTTGATAGTAGTCCCGGCCGCCATGGAAGCGGAAATAATAACGATGGCTCACAAAGATGGCCACTTCCCAACGAAGAAGACTCAAGAATATATTGAAAAATAATTTTTCATCACAAAGCTACACTCGAAAGCTACACTCGTGAGCAGTTGCGTAGAGTGTATCATTTCAGAAGCGAAAACAGGCAAAAAAGCATAGATCTAAGCAAATCTAAGGATGTTAAAGAAAATTGTGAGGTGCAAGCTATCCTGCACTTGTCAATAGGAACCGGTGTACCACGGGATAATGGGCAAGTGGAACGGATGAATAGAATTATCGTCCCTATGCTAACCATATTGAGTCACAGCAATCCGCCCATGTGGTACAAGCATGTTAATAGAGTACAACAGATAATCAATAATACGCCAGCTAGAAGTACGAAAATTAAAAAATCCTGACGGGACTTGATATGCGTACCAATAAAGATTTAGAAATACAAAATTTATTGAAGGACGCAATAGTGCAAGAACTCGAGTCAGAACGAGATGAGATAAGAAGGGAAGCTCAAGACAATATCCATCGAATTCAACAAGAAAACCGTAAAAGCTTCGATTTTCAAAACGAAAACCAGAAGTCAAAAATAAGCTACACGATCTAGTAGCGATCAAAAGGACTCAGTTTGGCCCAGGGTGAAACTGAAACCCAAATATTTAGGGTCATATAAGATCATCCAAAACCTAAATCACGGAAAATACCAGGTCGAAAAGGTGGGAAACCATGAAGGTTCGCTAAAAATCACGACGGTAGCGGAGTTTATAAAATACTGGGACCCAACATTCGGCTCGAATGATGATGCAGGATAGCCGAATATGGAAATGGTCACTAGAAGTGGCAAAACATATTGAATTACCATGATCCACCACTATCCAATTCTAGTACAAAGTTGATAGTATAACTAAAAGCTTTTTTCTTTTCTTTCGTTAAAAATAAAAGAAAATCATATGCTGAGGTTTGCCGGTCTTTAGTTTTTTCTTTCCGTATCAAGTAGCGGCCAAGCTCAGGCGTGTCTGTATCGTCTTGATATAATAATTAATATATCTATAATATACCAATAACTATAATACCATTAAGTTACATAGTTTATGATAAGTAATTGTCAAATAAATTACAAATTATAATGCAAATTGTACAAAATAAAATCGCATAATTAAAATTGGAGCATTTTGATTTCGCTACATATATTTACTTATGACATAATAACCACCATTTGAATTAAATTATTGCTTCTAAACTTACTAAAAATTATTTGGTACATAATAAAATAAAAAATTACCTTAATATAATTTCATAAAAGTGCTGAGCAAATATTTTATTCATGCAGTTTAGTTTAGTAAAGTATTAATATAAAAATACAAACATTATTATATTATTTCATTATACATGTATGTATTGATTTAAAGTTGACAAAATGTTTTAAAATAAAAATGGCCGTTGCCGTATTTACGTAATATACATACGTAATAATTACAAATACGTAATACACTAATAACTGAAAATTATAAAATTTCGTAATATGATTTGCTCGGATATAATCTATAATACGTAAAGCAGAAATTTTGTTTGTTTGCCTAGGACTCACCACCGATCTGATTGCAAACAAATTTCACACGAACATCCTATGAAACACAAAATTTTAAGAGCTATGACAAGTTCCGTTCACGTTGATTTATTTTAAAGTTGGCGTAGTAAAGGAGCTCAACAAATTTATTTCATTACCATGCAAATACCCATTTCGACCCGGTCATCTACCAAAAAAATATTTGTTTGCGATTTGTGTTTAATTTTACAGGACGATTATATGGGATCAGAGATTCACTTTTGCTAGGGTAATATAAAAACTAAAAATAAAAGTTCAGTATTAGTCTTAAGGAAATACAACTCGTTTTATTTATTAAAACTTAACTTGCGCGAGGACTTATTAAAAATATTTTAAAATTGTTAGATTTTCTTTCTGAACGATTCGAGTTATTAAGTTAAAGCAGTGTAGAAGCATTATTTTTTGACAATGAAAACTATTGCAATAAGTTCGATAAAATCTCTGATATCTTTACGTAATGAGAGTGTATTAAATAAATTTCAGTTTTTTGCTGTTAAACTCGAATTTTTTAACCGACTAAGTTTAGTTATGGTTTGAACATTGTTTCTTTCTAGCAAAGACCATAAAATGATTATAATTACGATCTAATGACCTTAAGACCCTGACCTATTGATCATTTTTCAGTTTTTATACGTTTGAGGAGCTGTTCTTCCAAATCACTGCAACAATTTGTTAAATTCTATGCAATTATTCTAATTAACATATTAATAAATACAACAATAAAATATAGAATTAATGTAAAATTTATTCCATTAAATTTCATCTTTAGGGTTTCTGAAAAAATGTTTGCCTAAGCCGCTATCATGATTGATAATTGTGGACACATGTTTACGGTGCTGCAGATATCTAAGAATTTTAAATAGATGCAAATCTTATATAATGGAGGAACAGATCATAATCCAATTAATACAGTTACCTCCAGAAACACAAATATTGTCTTGGATTTCTTTAAAAATCAAAATTTAGCAATTTATAGTTCTTTTCCTAAAACTAAAAAAAAACAAACCCAAAAAGGTATAATTTTAACTTTTATCACTTTCGCGGAGAAGACGTCAAATACCGTCAATTGGTGGATTTCTTGTGGGACAAGGCGCTAAACCCCGTCAATTATAAAATACGTAAAAACGTCAAGACAGTATTTTCAGTTAATTTTCCATTATAAATAAACGTAGTACAGTATATTGTGACCCATTTCACAATCATTTTTTTAATATATTGTCTTTCCAAAAAATGGTTTTATTTGAATATTTTGTCGCGACGTGTTTGCCTAAAGATATGCATTTGTAAAACGTCAAAGCGGTAAATACCGTCGTCGATATATTAAAAAATAGTTCATTCAAATTTCAGTGACTCGTTGTAAGTAAAGGTGAATATTCTTTGTTTATTACTATTAGTAAATTTTGTTGGATGAATTGAGGAGTGTCTGTTCAAAAGAAGATATTTGCATTTTCAACTTTTTTTTTTCGGAACAAGATTCTTCAGAATAATTTACGTGAATTGATGAAATAGATTTGTGTCTAAAAGAGTTATTTCCAACTAAAAAATTAGTTTAAAAATGACAATATGTTTTAAAAAGTGATATTTCATATTCATTTTTACTGCAATTTTGTTGTAATATTGGAAATAACTCTTTTTGAATAAAATCATAGGTTTCTAAGTAAGTACTTTCATAGAATAGAATAATTTTGATCCATAATGATAATGGTGCTATTTTTTTTTTGTTTCAATACTAAAAAAATTAGGAAGATTGTTTTAATTTTGTTTATTTAGGACTAAGGAATTCAATTTACAATTGCGTAAATTTGAAACATATTTTTATTTTATCATTGTTACTTTTATGATGTACTATCTAGGTTGATTTTGGTTTGTTTTTTTTTTCTTCGATATTTTGTTTGTACAATATGCAAAAATATTTTTTAATCCTTTTTAATAGTTTTGTTTTATTCTATTTATAATGATAATGGTGCTTTTTTGTAAACTTTGTAAACTAAACTAAAATCTGTCACGATCACCCTCCTCTTTGTGTTGAAAATTGTTTTGAAGAATTTCATTTAAAATAAATCATT
Source organism: Poecilobothrus nobilitatus (assembly GCA_947095535.1). Taxonomy (NCBI): domain Eukaryota; kingdom Metazoa; phylum Arthropoda; class Insecta; order Diptera; family Dolichopodidae; genus Poecilobothrus; species Poecilobothrus nobilitatus. Next base: position 109,166,978 of record OX352772.1, read on the forward strand.
GAATTTTAATTAATTTTTATTATTGTTGTTTTCTTATTTATTTAACTGTTTCTGCACAGTGATCTGTCAAAAACAATGCTATCCAAATTATGTTCAACTTTATAAGGTTGCATTCAACTATCAACTTTGGGAAACTGCAATTATCCGTTCTGGCATTACGACTTTTAATGAAATTTTCGCCTTTGAATTATTATGTTTACACGCTCAATCAATTGAGTTCAAATTTTGTAAAACTGTAGTTTTCTTACCAATAGACTTCTTGGATTTAACTAGCTATGGCCGTTGCAGCGAGTTGTAAAAAAAAAATATCGTAATAGAATTTCATTTTACAGAGTGCTTTAATGACTTTAAAGAATAAGTTTGAGAAATTTTTGAACAGTTCCATTAACCTATTCCGACACTAATATATTTTAAAGAAATTTTAGTCTTTTCATGAATGTTTCTTTACTGTTCAATCAGTTACGATTTAGTTTAAATTTTTTCAACACATATTTGTTTGCCAAAGGAGTCCGTTAGATAAAGTTGGGAACGATCCGCTAACCAATTTCTGCACAATGATCTGTAAAAAAAAGGTTATGCGGATCATATCCAATTATCCACGGTACTCTAATGACTTTAAAGAACAAGGTAATTAATTTTTTGGCTAGCTCTGTAAGTCTGTTACTCTACTACAACATTTCTGTTACTCTACTAGAAAAGAATGTTTGTTGTTTTTTGATCTAATCTATACACTTCCATAGATTAAGTTTAAATTTTGAAAAGAGTTAGGTTTGATTTCTTGAATTAAAAAAAGCTTGTTCGCTTGATTTTTCTTTTTTACGTCAATTTATAAAAACAAATTTGTAACCGAGTTCAATTCGTCACAGTGCTTTAATGATTTTCAAAACAACTATGATAAGGTTTTCTAAAATGCAGTTAACCCAATTTCAGATTATGAAAAGTATAAAGAGATATCGTCTTCCCAATATTATGTCCCTACGATTTAGTCCAATCTTTGTAAAAACAGTTCCTTACCAAAGAACTTCACTGCATTGATTTGGTTTCTATTCTTTTCAAAAAAAAATCTAACCGAATAGTAACAAATTTTTTAGGCTACATTTATGGATTTAGAAGAAATAATATGAGACTGTTTTTTATCACAAATAACACAACAAAAATTAGAATCGATATCGTATAATGTATGATGTAAACATATTTTATCTTGTACTTTATGCACCTGCATCTAATTGTGTTGGAAATTGAATAAGCTAATTTTTGTTTTATTTTACTAATTCTAAAATTTTCATAATGCTGATAAAAAGGAAAAAGTCAAACAAAAACACAGGAACAATTTATTTTTACTTTTGAACTTTCTTATGAAAATATTGAAAATAATGAAAGCGATAGAAAAATAATTTTATTTTATTTCAAAAATTAGCAAATAGTGACTATCGTTTATAATCATTTAAATCTTTAAAAAGAATTTATTATTTATTTTTTTATTTATTAAAATAAAATTAAATTAAAAATAATTCCAAAACATTTAGAAATTAATTAAATTCCCTTTTTTATACCCGTATGAACTATGTTCAAGGGTATAATAAATTTGCCATTACGTTTGTGACACCTTAAAAGAGTCGAGCTAGATATAGTGTTAAAGGTATGGATCGGCTCAGAATCGAATTCTGAGTCGATTAATCCATGCACGTTCGTCCGTACGATAATTTAAAAAATAAATAAACTAGGAGGCTGAGAGAGGCATTTTTTTATGTCACTTTTAGAATATTGTTAGTTTTACTATTTAAATCCAGCTTTATGGGCCGCCGGGTTCGAGTAGCTGCCATACAACTTCTCTCTTTATATGGAAATAACTCAGTATCCATTGAAACTAGGTGTCTCAAATTTTGCAAAATCGTGTCAAGTTACAGGCCAACAACACATGTAAAATTTGGTTGTGATGGGGCAGCAGGTTCAGGTAGTTACCATACAACTTCTCTTTTTAAATGTAAATAACTCAGTGTCTATTCAGTGAAATTTTGCGAAGAGGTGTCGAGTTACATGTAAAAAACCTTTGTAAATTTTAGTTGTTCTAGAGCAGTTGGTTCAAGCTTCTTGTATCTCTTGGAACTTAATGAAGCTAGTCGTCTGAAATCTTACAAATGATGATCGAATTTTATAGCAACAACTTCTGAACAATTTGGTTGTGGTGGTGCGACAGATTCGAGTAGCTGTCATACAACTTCTCTGTTTAAATGAGAATAACTAAGGGTCTATTGAAGCTAGGTATATGAAATTTTTTGAAGAGATGTCGAGTTACATGCCAAAAACTTTAGTAAACTTTGGTTGGTTTAGCGCAGCCGGTTCAGGCTTCTTGCACTTCTTGGAACTTAATGAAGCTGGGCGTCTGAAATCTTGCAAATGATAATCAAGTTTTATGTATATCAAGTTATTCTGTTTAAATGACAATAACTTAGTGTCTATTGAAGCTAGGTATCTAAAATTTGGGGACGAGGTGTCAAGTTTCATGCCAAGTATTTTTGTAATCTTTGGTTGGTGTAGAGCAGGCTTCTTGCCATATAACTTCTCTGTTTAAATGAAAATAACTCAGTGTTTATTGAAGCTAGGTATTTAAAATTTACATAAATATATCACGGTAGTTATAACGTAGGTACTAAAACATCTGAAATTGTTTAATAGATGATCAAGTTTTATAGATACAGGGTATATTACGTTCATACGGGTATCCTAGAGTTAACATAGTCTACTGCACTTTTCTTCGTTAAATAATGTTTTAAGGTTGAAAGAGAAAAATTCAAGTGAAATTCACTAGTTAAAAATATATAAAGAAAAAAGGAACTTAGAAATTCCACTCGGCATAAAAAATCTTTCACACATTTTTCAGTCAAGCTTATTAACAAAAAATAAAAATAATTTTTGTAACAAAGAAGCAATTCATTTACAAGATAAAATTAACTTAAACTATTTACGCTATGTACAAAATAATATAAAAATTAAAAGGTAAATAATTTGACTTGACCATTAACTTTATACTTGAAACTTGAATAGTTGAACTTGAAAAATTAAAAAAATGATTCTGAAATTCTTAATTTAAAAGCTCCAAGACAGAAAATTTTTTGTAGTTACTCAATTTCATATTCACATGTTTGATCACTATTTTGCACAGAATTTTTATGAAAGCAATTTAAGAAAAAGTATATTATTATGTATGTTGCAAGAAGGCACGCAAAAATTAACAAAATAATGTACATGGATCAACGAAAATAAAGGAAATGAAAAGGAATGAAAATGAAAAAGGCTACACCCATAAAATTAAGTATTTACAGTTATTTTATTGACAAAAAAAAGCAAAGTGGTTAAAGGAAAAGCTTTTATAAGGAGAAAAAAGTAAAACTAAAAAAAATAAATAGAATAAAAATTAAATGTGTAAGGATACCACTAAATATAAACTTAAAATTGTTAATTCTTAACTTCTTTGCCATTTCATAAATATGTTCTTGTAGTATAGTTTTGATTTTACTCATACTAGTGTCGTCCAACGCAAATGTCACCAAGCGCTCGAACAGGTAAATAAATGGCGGCGCAAATGGTGGAACTTTTAAACGGCAATGTTTTTAAGCGGTAAAGTACGAGTAAAACATTTGTGTCTTTGATATTTTACATGATCATGTGGAGAGGAGCAAAACAATGGCGCTGCGGCTGCAACGGAGTTTTTAAGCGGTAAAGTAGAGTAAAAGGCTTATGTGTTTTAAATTTATTTAAAAATTTATTTTTATTAATAAAAATTTTAATTGAATGTTTATATAAAAATAGTTTTTAAAGCTGGATTAAAATTTGGTGAATTATTATTATCTTTGAGAAGCTTATTAATTTTTATTAATAAAAAATTTTCTTGATTATGGAACTTAAGTTTAAACTTGATTTAATGTTTATATAAACAATTTAAAAAAGTTTTTAAAGCTTAAAAGTTTTCAAAGATTAAAATTTGGTGAATTATTATTATCATTGAGAAGCTCAATAATTTTTATTAATAAAAGTTTTATTGATTTTGGAACTTAAGTTTAAAGTTGATTTAATGTTTATATAAAAAATTCAAAAAAGTTTTTAAAGCTGGATTAAAATTTGATGAATTATTATTACCTTTGAGAAGCTTAATAATTTTTGTAATAAAAACATTTGCTTGATTACGGAACTTAAGTTTAAACTTGATTTAATGTTTACATAAAAAGTTTTTAAAGCTGGACTAAAAAGTGTTGAATTATTATTATCTTTGAGAAGCTTTAAAATTGCTAAATATTCAGTTAAATACAACCATTTCAATTTGAAAAGTTTTTTAAGTTTGGTTTAAATACTTCATTAAAAATTTAGTATACTAAAATAAAGCTTGGTTTAAATATAGAATATAGAATGTATTATAAAAATAAAATTATTATAAAAATATTCTGTTGACTAGTTCTTTTTTCGTAAATAAAAACCCATGTTCTTTTGAAATGATATTTAAGACAATGTAGAGTTTAAAAGTTAATATAAAAATAATAGAAAGTTTTTCATAATATTGGATGGAAAAAAAACAAATAAAAGTAACTTATTTTATTTATAAACATAATTTAAATGCAATTTTTTTTTCATTTATTATGCAAAATTATTACTTATAAACATTTTATAAATATGATCAAAATGCTTTTAAAGCATAAAGAATGAGTAAAAAAAATTGATGTCTTTGATATTTTAAATTAGTGAAATGATCTAATATTTTATTTAAAGTGCTGAATATTCTAAATTAGACTAAACATATGAAAAGTTTAAAGTTGAAAAAAAAGTTTAAAGTTTGGTTTAAATACCAGTTTTTTATTATTAAAATTTAAACATGATTTAATATTTATCTGAAAAATATTTTAAAAAAGTTTTTAAAACTTGATTTGAACACATAATGAATACAAAATAATTTTTAAATGGAACGTTTTGTTATTCTCGTAATAACAATGTAAATTAGACTTTTGGTAAATATGTTTTTACTTTAATAAAAGCTTTGCGTTAACGGTTGAAATTATATTGTTAATAATATAAGCTGTGATTATGAAATACAAATTGAAAACATGATCAAGTTCAAGTTAAAAGTAAACAAAAACAAGTAAATGTAACAGTACGTCGATCAGCTGCTTGAACTCCTTCCCTATTCTTCCCTTTTCTTTCTTATTCAACTCGAATTTCGAACGTAAAAGAGGCATCCTTTTGGGATATGCTTGACACATTTGTAAAAAATTTTAAGTTTCTATCTTTATTAATTTCGAAGATTGTTAGTCCTCGGGAGGTGTGTGTCAGGTACCCGAATTGCCACTTCAATTCATAGAATCCATCAAAGGAACATAAAGAAAACATGCCAGAACACCATTGTACTAAATTTAAAAGTTCTACTTTTGTTGGTTTTGGAGATATGCTCGTCCAGAAGTTTCCAAAATACAAACTCATGGTTCAAATTCTTTCAGATGTCAGTTTCCAAACGAGAATATCTCCAAAACCAACAAAGATATAATCTTTAAATTTTGGACAATGATGTTCCTTCCCATTCGATTTATGTCTCTGAAATTTAAGAGGATTTGGTCCATGGGTTTGGATTTTGGAAACTTCCGAACGAGCCTCAGAGCAAATAATATTATCTCCAAAAGCAACAAAGATATAACCTTCAAATTTGACAGAGTGATGTTCTTTCATGTTTTACTTAAGTCACTGAAATTTGAGAGGATTTGGTTCATGGGTTCTTATCTTGGAAGTCCGTCCGTTCGCACGATAACTCAAAAACTAATAAAGCTATCTTGATGAAATTTATATAGTAGGTTACTAATTACGAAAGAAAGGCTAAGTTCGAATCTGGACAAAATCGCTCCATGGGTTCGGATTCTGGAAGCTTCCGAATGATTCCGGAGCAAACGAGATTATCTCCAAAACCAACAAAGATAGAATCTTTAAATTTTGTACAATGATGTTCCTTCCCATTCGATTTATGTCTCTGAAATTTAGGAGGATTTGGTAAATGGGTTTGAATTTCGGAAACTTCCGAACGAGCACCAGAGCAAATGAGATTATCTCCAAAACCAATAAAGATATAACCTTCAAATTTGACAGAGTGGTGCTCTTTCATGTTTTATTTATGTCTCTAAAAGTTAAAAGTATTTGCTCCATGGGTTTAGATTTCGGAAACTTCCGAACGAGCACCAGAGAAAATGAGATTATCTCCAAAACCTATAAAGATATAACCTTCAAATTTGACAGAGTGGTGTTCTTTCATGTTTAATTTAAGTCTCTAAAATTTGCGAGGATTTGGTCCATGGGTTTGGATTTTGGAAACTTCCGAACGAGCACCAGAGCAAATGAGATTATCTCCAAAACCAATAAAGATATAACCTTCTAATTTGACAGAGTGGTGTTCTTTCATGTTTAATTTAAGTCTCTAAAATTTGAGAGGATTTGGTCTATGGGTTTGGATTTTGGAAACTTCCGAACGAGCACCAGAGCAAATGAGATTATCTCCAAAACCAATAAAGATATAACATTCAAATTTAACAGATTGGTGTTCCTTCATGTTTAATTAGAGTCTCTAAAATTTGAGAGGATTTGGTCCATGGGTTTGGATTTTGGAAACTTCCGAACGAGCACCAGAGCAAATGAGATTATCTCCAAAACTAACTAAGATATAACCTTTAAATTTGGCAGAATGGTGTTCTTTCATGTTTTATTTATGTCTCTAAAATTTGAGAGGATTTGATCCATGGGTTTAGATTTCGGAAATTTCCGAGCGAGCACCAGAGCAAATGAGATTATCTCCAATACCTATAAAGATATAACCTTTAAATTTGGCAGAATGGTGTTCTTTTATGTTTTATTTATGTCTCTAAAATTTAGGAGGATTTCGTCCTTGGGTTTGGATTTCGAAAACTTCCGAACGAGCACCAGAACTAATTAGATTATCTCCAAAACCAATAAAGATATAACCTTCAAATTTGACTGAGTGGTGTTCTTTCATGTTTTATTTAAGTCTCTGAAAATTGAGAGGATTTGGTTCATTGGTCCGGATCTCGGAAGATTCCGAACGAGCCCCAGAGCAAACGAGTATATCTCCACAACCAAAAAAGATAGAATCTTTATTTTGAGTACAGGAGTGTGCTGTTATGTTTCCTTTTCTATAAAATTGGAAACTGACATTTGACAGAATGTGAACTATTGGTTCGTATTTTGGAAACTTCCGGACGAGCACAAGAGCAACGAGCATATCTCCAAAACCAACAACCAACAAAAGTAGAACCTTTAAATTTAGTACAATGGTTTGTTTTCTTTATGTTCCTGAGATGGATTCGATGAATTGGAGTGGCAATTCGGGTACCTGACACACACCTTCCAAGGACTAACAATCTTCGAAATTAATAAAGGTAGAAACTTAAAGTTTTTTGCAAAGGTGTCAAACATATCCCAAGAGGATTGCTTTTTTACGTTCCTGAAATTCGAGTTGAATAAGACACAAAATGGAAGAAGTTCAAACAGCTGCCAAAAAAACTTATGGATTTTTAATTATTTCGAATTATTCAGGTGTAGGATATTAATAAGTCGATTTCATCGAGTTACTGCTACATTTAGTTGTTTTTATTTAAAGTTTATAAATTTTTATTCTTTAAATAATATATCGTTCATTTATCCATGAATCATGTTTTTTATCAAAGCCAAGCCACCTAACCAATACTTGATTTCCTTTTTTATACCCTACACCTAAAGTATAGGGTATATTAACTTTGGTATGGTGTTTGTAACCACCAAAAGGAAGCGAGTTAGATATGGACATGTATGTATATTCTGAATCAGGATCACCTCCTGAGTCGAATTTAACGATGTCCGCCCGTTCGCACGATAACTCAAAAACTAATAAAGCTATCTTGATGAAATTTATATAGTAGGTTACTCATTACGAAAGGAAGGCTAAGTTCGAATCTGGACAAAATAGGTCAATGGGTTCGGATTCTGGAAGCTTCCGAATGATTCCGGAGCAAACGAGATTATCTCCAAAACCAACAAAGACAGAACCTTTAAATTCTGTACAATGATGTTCCTTCCCGTTCGATTTGTGTCTCTGAAATTTAAGAGGATTTGGTCCATGGGTTTGGATTTTGGAAGCTTCCGAACGAGCATCAGAGCAAACGAGTATATCTCCACAACCAACAAATATAGAACCATTACTTTTAGTGCAATAATGTGCTGTTATGTTTTCTTTTCTATAAAATTGGAAACTTACATTTGAAAGAATTTGAACCATGGATTAGTATATTGGAAGCTTCCGAACGAGCCCCAGAGCAAATGAGATTATCTCCAAAACCAACTAAGATATAACCTTTAAATTCGGCAGAGTGGTGTTCTTTCATGTTTTATTTAAGTCTATGAAATGTGAGAGGATTTGGTTCATGGGTTCGGATCTTGGAAGCTCCGAACGAGCCCCAGAGCAAACGAGTATATCTCCACAACCAACAAAGATAGAACCTTTAAATTTTTTACAATGATGTTCCTTCCCATTTGATTTATGTCTCTGAAATTTAACAGGATATGGTGCGTGGGTTTTTTTTTTGGGAAGCTTCCGAACGAGCACCAGAGCAAATGAGATTATCTCCAAAACCAACAAAGGTATAACCTTTTAATTAGGCAGGATGGTGTTCCTTCATGTTTGATTTATGTTTCTGAAATTTGTGAGGATTTGGTCTATGGGTTCAAATCTTGGAAGCTTCTGGACGAGCCCCAGAGCAAACGAGTATATTTCCACAACCAACAAAGACAGAACTTTTATTTTTAGTACAAAGGTGTTCTGTTGTTTCCTTTTCCGTAAAATTGGAAACTAACTTTTGAAAGAATTTGAACCATGGGTTCGTATTTTGGAAACTTCCGGACGAGCACAAGAACAACGAGCATATCTCCAAAACCAACAAAAGTAGAACCTTTAAATTTAGTACAATGGTGTTCTGGAATGTTTTCTTTATGTTCCTGAGATGGATTCGATGAATTGGAGTGACAATTCGGGTACCTGACACACACCTGCCAAGGACTAACAATCTTCGACATTAATAAAGATAGAAACTTATAATTTTTTGCAAAGGTTTCAAGCATATCCCAAGAGGATGCTTCTTTTACGTTCCTGAAATTCGAGTTGAATAAGACAGAAAAGGGAAGAAGTTCAAGCAGCTGCCAAAAAAACTTATGGATTTTTAATTTAATTCGAATTATTCAGGTGTAGGGTATTAATAAGTCGGTTGCATCGACTTACTGTTACATTTACTTGTTTTTAACTAATGTTCTACACATCTAGCTGAATCGTTGTGTCATTTTCTTTTCTAAATTATAAATATTTTTTAATATTTCCTTTTAATTTTAAAAATTAAATAATGAAAATATCGTCGTAAATGATAAACAAATATTTTTTTGTTATCTTTTTTAATAGTTTATACATATTTCAATTTTTAGAACGTGTTAACATTTAGTTATTTTTTTTGTTTGAAATTAATATTTTGAAATTCAATTTTATAAAATTTATTAAGTGGTAATTAATTTTATTATTATACCCTACACCTAAAGTATAGGGTATAATAACTTTGGTATGGTGTTTGTAACCACCAAAAGGAAGTGTGTTAGATATGGACATGTATATATATTCTGAATCAGGATCACCTCCTGAGTCGATTTAACGATGTCCGTCCGTCCGTCCGTTCGCACGATAACTCAAAAACCTATCAAGCTATCTTGATGAAATTTATATTGTAGGTTACTAATTACGAAAGGAAGGCTAAGTTCGAATCTGGACATGGGTTCATGGTCCATGGGTTTGAATTTTGGAAGATTCCGAACGAGCACCAGAGCAAATGAGATTATCTCCAAAACCAATAAAGATATAACCTTCAAATTTGACAGAGTGGCGTTCTTTCATGTTTTATTCAAGTCTCTAAAATTTGAGAGGATTTGGTCCATGGGTTCGGATTTTGGAAGCTTCCGAACGAGCCCCAGATAAACGAGTATATCACCATAACCAACAAAGATAGAACCTTTATTTTTAGTACAAGAGTGTGCTGTTATATTTCCTTTTCTATAAAATTGGAAACTGACCTTTGAAAGAATTTGAACCATGGAATCGTATTTTAGAAGCTTCCGAACGAGCCCCAGAGCAAATGAGATTATCTCCAAAACCTATAAAGGTATAACCTTCAAATTTGACAGAGTGGTGTTCTTTCATGTTTAATTTAAGTCTCTAAAATTTGAGAGGATTTGGTCCATGGGTTTGGATTTTGGAAACTTCCGAACGAGCACCAGAGCAAATGAGATTATCTCCAAAACCAATAAAGATATAACATTCAAATTTAACAGATTGGTGTTCCTTCATGTTTAATTCAAGTCTCTGAAATTTAAGAGGATTTGGTCCATGGGTTTGGATTTTGGAAGCTTCCGAACGAGCATCAGAGCAAACGAGTATATCTCCACGACCAACAAAGATAGAACCATTACTTTTAGTACAATAATGTGCTGTTATGTTTTCTTTTCTATAAAATGGGAAACTTACATTTGAAAGAATTTGAACCATGGATTAGTATATTGGAAGCTTCCGAACGAGCCCCAGAGCAAATGAGATTATCTCCAAAACCAACTAAGATATAACCTTTAAATTCGGCAGAGTGGTGTTTTTTCATGTTTTATTTAAGTCTATGAAATGTGAGAGGATTTGGTTCATGGGTTCGGATCTTGGAAGCTCCGAACGAGCCCCAGAGCAAACGAGTATATCTCCACAACCAACAAAGATAAAACCTTTATTTTTAGTACAAGAGTGTGCTGTTATGTTTCCTTTTCTATAAAATTGGAAACTGACATCTGAAAGAATTTGAACCATGGAATCGTATTTTAGAAGCTTCCGAACGAGCCCCAGAGCAAATGAGATTATCTCCAAAACCTATAAAGGTATAACCTTCAAATTTGACAGAGTGGTGTTCTTTCATGTTTAATTTAAGTCTCTAAAATTTGAGAGGATTTGGTCCATGGGTTTGGATTTTGGAAACTTCCGAACGAGCACCAGAGCAAATGAGATTATCTCCAAAACCAATAAAGATATAACATTCAAATTTAACAGATTGGTGTTCCTTTATGTTTAATTCAAGTCTCTGAAATTTAAGAGGATTTGGTCCATGGGTTTGGATTTTGGAAGCTTCCGAACGAGCATCAGAGCAAACGAGTATATCTCCACGACCAACAAAGATAGAACCATTACTTTTAGTACAATAATGTGCTGTTATGTTTTCTTTTCTATAAAATGGGAAACTTACATTTGAAAGAATTTGAACCATGGATTAGTATATTGGAAGCTTCCGAACGAGCCCCAGAGCAAATGAGATTATCTCCAAAACCAACTAAGATATAACCTTTAAATTTGGCAGAGTGGTGTTTTTTCATGTTTTATTTAAGTCTATGAAATGTGAGAGGATTTGGTTCATGGGTTCGGATCTTGGAAGCTGCCGAACGAGCCCCAGAGCAAACGAGATTATCTCCATAACCAACAAAGATAGAACCTTTAAATTTTTTACAATGATGTTCCTTCCCATTTGACTTATGTCTCTGAAATTTAACAGGATATGGTGCATGGGTTTTTTTTTTGGAAGCTTTCGAACGAGCACCAGAGCAAATGAGATTATCTCCAAAACCAACAAAGGTATAACCTTTAAATTAGGCAGGATGGTGTTCCTTCATGTTTGATTTATGTTTCTGAAATTTGTGAGGATTTGGTCTATGGGTTCAAATCTTGGAAGCTTCTGGACGAGCCCCAGAGCAAACGAGTATATCTCCACAACCAACAAAGACAGAACTTTTATTTGTAGTACAAAGGTGTTCTGTTGTTTCCTTTTCCGTAAAATTGGAAACTAACTTTTGAAAGAATTTGAACCATGGGTTCGTATTTTGGAAACTTCCGGACGAGCACAAGAGCAACGAGCATATCTCCAAAACCAACAAAAGTAGAACCTTTAAATTTAGTACAATGGTGTTCTGGCATGTTTTCTTTATGTTCCTGAGATGGATTCGATGAATTGGAGTGACAATTCGGGTACCTGACACACACCTCCCAAGGACTAAAAATCTTCGAAATTAATAAAGATAGAAACTTATAATTTTTTACAAAGGTTTCAAGCATATCCCAAGAGGATGCTTCTTTTACGTTCCTGAAATTCGAGTTGAATAAGACAGAAAAGGGAAGAAGTTCAAGCAGCTGCCAAAAAAACTTATGGATTTTTAATTTAATTCGAATTATTCAGGTGTAGGGTATTAAAAAGTCGGTTGCATCGACTGACTGTTACATTTACTTGTTTTTAACTAATGTTCTACACATCTAGCTGAATCGTTGTGTCATTTTCTTTTTTAAATTATAAATATTTTTTAATATTTCCTTTTAATTTTAAAAATTAAATAATGAAAATATCGTCGTAAATGATAAACAAATATTTTTTTGTTATCTTTTTTAATAGTTTATACATATTTCAATTTTTAGAACGTGTTAACATTTAGTTATTTTTTTTGTTTGAAATTAATATTTTGAAATTCAATTTTATAAAATTTATTAAGTGGTAATTAATTTTATTATTATACCCTACACCTAAAGTATAGGGTATAATAACTTTGGTATGGTGTTTGTAACCACCAAAAGGAAGTGAGTTAGATATGGACATGTATATATATTCTGAATCAGGATCACCTCCTGAGTCGATTTAACGATGTCCGTCCGTCCGTCCGTTCGCACGATAACTCAAAAACCTATCAAGCTATCTTGAGGTAATTTATATTGTAGGTTACTAATTACGAAAGGAAGGCTAAGTTCGAATCTGGACATGGGTTCATGGTCCATGGGTTTGAATTTTGGAAGATTCCGAACGAGCACCAGAGCAAATGAGATTATCTCCAAAACCAATAAAGATATAACCTTCAAATTTGACAGAGTGGCGTTCTTTCATGTTTTATTCAAGTCTCTAAAATTTGAGAGGATTTGGTCCATGGGTTCGGATTTTGGAAGCTTCCGAACGAGCCCCAGATAAACGAGTATATCAACATAACCAACAAAGATAGAACCTTTATTTTTAGTACAAGAGTGTGCTGTTATATTTCCTTTTCTATAAAATTGGAAACTGACCTTTGAAAGAATTTGAACCATGGATTCGTATTTTGGAAACTTCCGGACGAGCACAAGAGCAAATGAGATTATCTGCAAAACCAATAAAGATATAACACTCAAATTTAACAGATTGGTGTTCCTTCATGTTTAATTCAAGTCTCTAAAATTTGAGAGGATTTGGTTCATGGGTTTGGATTTTGGAAACTTCCGAACGAGCACCAGAGCAAATGAGATTATCTCCAAAACCAATAAAGATATAACACTCAAATTTAACAGATTGGTGTTCCTTCATGTTTAATTCAAGTCTCTAATATTTGAGAGGATTTGGTCCATGGGTTTGGATTTTGGAAACTTCCGAACGAGCACCAGAGCAAATGAGATTATCTCCAAAACTAACTAAGATATAACCTTTAAATTTGGCAGAATGGTGTTCTTTCATGTTTTATTTAAGTCTCTGAAATTTGAGAGGATTTGGTCCATGGGTTTGGATTTTGGAAACTTCCGAACGAGCACCAGAGCAAATGAGATTATCTCCAAAACTAACTAAGATATAACCTTTAAATTTGGCAGAATGGTGTTCTTTCATGTTTTATTTAAGTCTCTAAAATTTGAGAAGATTTGGTCTATGGGTTTGGATTTTGGAAACTTCCGAACGAGCACCAGAGCAAATGAGATTATCTCTAAAACTAACTAAGATATAACCTTTAAATTTGGCAGAATGGTGTTCTTTCATGTTTTATTTAAGTCTCTGAAATTTGAGAGGATTTGGTTCATGGGTCCGGATCTCGGAAGATTCCGAACGAGCCCCAGAGCAAACGAGTATATCTCCACAACCAACAAAGATAGAACCTTTATTTTTAGTACAGGAATGTGCTGCTATGTTTCCTTTTCTATAAACTTGGAAACTGACATTTGAAAGAATTTAAACCATGGGTTCGTATTTTGGAAACTTCCGGACGAGCACAAGAGCAACGAGCATATCTCCAAAACCAACAAAAGTAGAACCTTTAAATTTAGTACAATGGTGTTCTGGCATGTTTTCTTTATGTTCCTGAGATGGATTCGATGAATTGGAGTGGCAATTCGGGTACCTGACACACACCTTCCAAGGACTAACAATCTTCGAAATTAATAAAGATAGAAACTCAAAGTTTTTTACAAAGGTGTCAAACATATCCCAAGAGGATTGCTCTTTTACGTTCCTGAAATTCGAGTTGAATAAGATACAAAAGGGAAGAAGTTCAAGCAGCTGCCAAAAAAACTTATGGATTTTTAATTTAATTCGAATTATTCAGGTGTAGAGTATTAATAAGTCGGTTGCATCGACTTACTGCTACATTTTATTTAATGTAGATGTTTTTATTTAAAGTTTATAAATTTTTATTCTTTAAATAATATGTCGTTCATTTATCCATGAATCATGTTTTTCATCAAAGCCAAGCCACCTAACAAAAACTTGATTTCCTTTTTTATACCCTACACCTAAAGTATAGGGTATATTAACTTTGGTATGGTGTTTGTAACCACCAAAAGGAAGCGAGTTAGATATGGACATGTATATATATTCTGAATCAGGATCACCTCCTGAGTCGATTTAACGATGTCCGTCCGTCCGTCAGTCCGTTCGCACGATAACTCAAAAACTAATAAAGCTATCTTGATGAAATTTATTTAGTGGGTTACTAATAACGAAAGGAAGGCTAAGTTCGAATGTGGACATAATCGGTTCATGGGTTCGGATTCTGGAAGCTTCCGAATTATTCCGGAGCAAACGAGATTATCTCCAAAACCAACAAAGATAGAACCTTTAAATTTCGTACAATGATGTTCCTTCCCGTTCGATTTATGTCTCTGAAATTTGAGAGGATTTGGACGACGGGTTTGGATTTTGGAAGCTTCCGAACGAGTACCAGAGCAAATGAGATTATCTCCAAAACCAATAAAGATATAACCTTTAAATTTGGCAGAGTGGTGTTCTTTCATTTAAGTCTCTGAAATTTGAGAGGATTTGGTTCATGGGTTCGGATCTTGGAAGCTTCCGAACGAGCCCTAGAGCAAACGAGATGATCTCCAAAACCAACAAAGATAGAACCTTTAAATTTTGTACAATGATGTTCCTTCCCGTTCGATTTATGTCTCCGAAATTTAAGAGGATTTGGAAGAGGATTTATGTCTCCGAAATTTAAGAGGATTTGGAAGAGGATTTATGTCTCCGAAATTTAAGAGGATTCGGTCCATGAGTTTGAAATCCAAACTTATGGACTGAAATTTCGTTAATGAGTTTGGATTTTGGAAGCTTCCGAACGAGCACCAGAGCAAATGAGATTATCTCCAAAACCAATAAAGATATAACCTTTAAATTTGGCAGTGTGGTGTTCTTTCATGTTTTATTTAAGCCTCTGAAATTTGAGAGGATTTGGTTAATGGGTTCTTATCTTGGAAGCTTCCGGACGAGCCCTACAGCAAACGAGTATATCTCCACAACCAACAAAAATAGAACCTTTATTTTTAGTACAAGAGTGTGCTGTTGTGTTTCCTTTTCTATAAAATTCGAAACTGACATTTGAAAGAATTTGAACCATGGATTCGTATATTGGAAGCTTCCGAACGAGCCCCAGAGCAAACGAGATTATCTCCAAAATTAACAAAGATAGAACCTTTAAATTTTTTACAATGATGTTCATTCCCGTTTGATTTATGTCTCTGAAATTTAAGAGGATATGGTCCATGGGTTTCGATTTTGGAAGCTTCCGAACGAGCCTCAGAGCAAATGAGATTATCTCCAAAAGCAACAATGACATAACCTTTAAATTTGGCTCAATGGTGTTCTTTCATGTTTGATTTAGGTTTCTGAAATTTGAGAGTATTTGGTCCATGGGTTCGGATTTTGGAAGCTTCCGAACGAGCCCCAGAGCAAACGAGATTAGCTCCAAAATCGACAAAGATAGAACCTTTAAATTTTGTACAATGATCTTCCTTCCCGTTCGATTTATGTCTCTGCAATTTAAGAGGGTTTGGTCCATGGGTTCGGATTTTGGAAGCTTCGAACGAGCACCAGAGCAAATGAGATTATTTCCAAAACCAACTAAGATATAACCTTTAAATTTGTCAGATTGGTGTTCTTTCATGTTTTATTTAAGTCTCTGAAATTTAAGAGGATTTGGTTCATGGGTTCTTATCTTGGAAGCTTCCGAACGAGCATCAGAGCAAACGAGTATATCTCCACAACCAACAAAGATAGAACCTTTATTTTTAGTACAAGAGTGTGCTGTTATGTTTCCTTTTCTATAAAATTGGAAACTGACATTTGAAAGAATTTGAACCATGGATTCATATTTGCGAAGCTTCCGAACTCCAAGAGTTTTCTGATGTTCCTTCCCGTTTGTGTTATGTCTCTGAAATTTAATTTAATCTTAAACATAGAACTTTTATTTTTATTACAAAGGTGTACTGTTATGTTTCCTTTTCTGTAAAATTGGAAACTGACATTTGAAAGAATTTTAACCATGGGTTCGTATTTTGGAAACTTCCGGATGAGCACACGAGCAACGAGCATATCTCCAAAACCAACAAAAGTAGAACTTTTAACTTTAGTACAATGGTGTTCTGGCATGTTTTCTTTATATTCCTAAAATGGATTCGATGAATTGGAGTGGCAATTCGGGTACCTGACACACACCTCCCAGGGAGTAACAATCTTCGAAATTAATAAAGATAGAAACTTAAAATTTTTTACAAAGTTTTCAAGCATATCCCAAGAGGATGCTTCTTTTACGTTCCTGAAATTCGAGTTGAATAAGACAGAAAAAGGAAGAAGTTCAAGCAGCTGCCAAAAAAACTTATGGATTTTTAATTTAATTCGAATTATTCAGGTGTAGGGATTAATAAGTTACATTTTGAATTTTTTTTAGATTTTGAAATTTTTGTTGAAAAATTTCATACCTTGATCAGATTGTAAATTTTTTGATTTTTTACCAGCCCGCTTAAAAATATTTTTCATTGCGATTAAAACATTATCAGCACTTTTGTTTTTAACTGGTTCAACATACGCAAATTTTGAAAATGTATCAATTACTGTTAATAAATATTTATATCCCTTGTTGAATTTTGCATATGGAATCATTTCAACCAAATCAATTTGACATGTATCATTTAAACCCTTTCATTTAAACTCCTCTACTTTCATAATTCAAAATGACTGTACTAAGAATATGTTCGACACAGACAGAAATCAAAAAGGACACATATCAGACACAGATCAAAAATGATTAACTTTATTCATCCAATTACAATGATGATTGCGGGACCATCTGGTTTTGGGAAAACAACATTTGTATGCAATTTAATTGAAAATATAGACACATTGATTTATCTGAAAATTTGAAATATAAAATGGTGTAACCCAGAAATATTTGCTGTTTCGAAAAATATAGATTTTCCTGATATAGACTTTTATACCAGTATTCTCAAAGAGTTTAGTGGGAATGAAAATAGACCCACTTTAATTGTTTTAGATGATTTAATGTTAGATTCTGCAAAGAAACAGGTATGCGAATTATTTACTAAAGGTTCGCACCATCGTAATTTATCTATTGTGTTATTAACGCAAAATGTTTTTCATCAGGGAAATTCTCAAGAGATATTTCAATAAATTGTAAATATTTAGTGCTTTCCAAAAACCCTCGAGACAAATCGCAGATTTTTGCTCTTGCTAGACAACTATATCCGGAAAATATAAAAGGTTTCCTGGGGGTATATAATGAATCAACCTCAAGTCCACATGGCTATATTGTGTTGGATTTAACACAAGAAGTTAGCGATTTGTTTCGTATTAGAACTAATATTTTTTCAAAAGAATATTGTATATGCTTCTGCGATACGAGTGATTTGAACAACTGTCAAAAGTATGACACGATTGAAGAAAAACCAACATATATTACATGTACTAGGAAAGTGCAACAAGAAGAAATTTCGTTAAAATATTCTTAAATATTGTGATGATGATATTATAAAAACTATTGCTGAAATTGCAATCAATATATTAAATGGTAATAATAAAATTTCACCAGCGCGCTAAAAACTAAATTAAAAAAAACAGAAAAAAAAATTAAGATTCCTAGCCAGTGCAAATGAAAGTGTAAAAGCCAAACGAAAAATATTAGTTCAACATGGTGGATATTTACCAACTTTAATCGGAACTATATTATTTGGTGTAATAGGAAAATTTTTCAGTAAGACATAATACAGCGAATGATTGTTATGTCACCAGAAATATTTTCAAAATTTAGTAAATTATTTCAAGATAATAAAAACTAGGATTTATTAGATCAAAAAATGAAAAAAGTTTTATATGACAAAAAATTAAAACCATTGCAAAAGTGGTACTTATATCGTCAAAACCTTCTCAAATATGGGATTAACAAAAGACAAGCAAAAAGATTACCAGAAAAAAAAAATAATCTTACATTTGATACAGGTACTCAAGCAAAATTCTTTTCTAAACGAAATGCATATACCGAACTGAATTTCCTAAAAACAAATCAACATCAACAGAGATCAATTTTGTACCTTTAGTTACAGATGATGTGTTTGAATATGACTCTAAAAAAGAACATTCAAGTATGGATATCGATTTAACACATTATGATTTGGATGATGAAAATTCATTTAAAAAATTAGCTCAAACTGAAATGTTGAAAGATGAAAAATTAGTCGAAAGACAATCTCTAAGCTCTGATTGTCCAATGTTTGAAACACCAAGTGGTGATGTAATTACCGTTGCTGTACCATCTCCTGAAAAAAAAAGACACTAAGAGCGGCCGGTAGTTCAATTTCCTCAACTATACTTTGACAGTTTCCTGAAACAAAAAAACGAAAACTAAGAACTTCATCAACACCGGAATGGACAACATATAAATAGTTCAACATTTAATGTTTTAGTAGAAGTTAACAAAGATGGATAGTCAAGATGACTTCTATGTAACATTGTTTAGTAATGACAATTTAACACTGTTTCCAGACAACACTTTAGTTTCATTCGAAAATAAATTACCTATTCACTTTAATTTAAGAAATTTAAATTGGAAAGTTGGTCTTATACCATTATAAAGCATACTTAACTACTTTACTAAATTATGGTACAGATTCCAGTCAAACACATCTGAAAGAATCTGGTTGGGAATTGGATAAGCCAAATGTAAATGATTTTAATAATTCTGGTTCTAAATCAAGACAAAAATCATACAACAATTCTACAGTAGTAGAATTAATGGGAAAATTACAAGTAGATTTCTTCAATACTCCTAAATTACTTTTAAATAATGTTGACATTCGAATTGCTTTAGCCCTGGAAAAACAGGATTTTTTTATTTTCTTTAACGATGCCGTTGAAAGCTATTTAAAAATTCTCAAAGCTACGTTATACATGAAACATTTAACAACTAATTCTAGCATATTGATAGCACACAATACTGTACTGGAAAAGGCTAACGCGAAATATTTTTATACGAGAAGTGAAATCAAAACATTTACAATTCCAGCTAACACCTTCAACATATCATTGGATAATATATTTACAAGGGCAAATACAAAAAACTCTTGTATTTTGTATGGTTAATAATGAAAATTTTAATGGTAAAAGATCGAAAAATCCATACCAGTTCGGTCATCAAAATCTCACACAATTTTAATTATATGTGAAAGGAGTGCCTACACCAAACTCTGCAATTGAAACAAGTTTTACATGGAATAATCTTTGTAATTCTCGTGTATATTTAACATTATTCAGTGGAACTGGCATACCTCACTCTGATAGAGGACATCAAATTTCAAAAGAACTTTTTTCAAAAGATTATACAATACTAGCTTTTGATTTATCACCAGACGGCTCGGGAACTGATACATGTTTAAGATAAGAGTTTATCAAACCAGGGAGTAGTAAAGATTGAAGCAAGACTCAGTGCGCTATTAACTTCAATATTAACATGTCTTGTATTTGCAGAATTCGATGCCAATATCGAAATTGATAAAAATCGTAACGTATACGTAAACATATAAAAGGAAGTTTAATGGACCATTTCTATTCATTTGAAAATGGCATGTGCTCTAGTAGATTTATCGTTCTGTACGGACGATAACAATACAATATTTGTAAAAAATATTGCTGTGGCTGGCATAAAAGAAAAATGTAAAACTGTTGTAAAAGACTTAAAGTATAAATTTCCTGTCAGAGATTTAAAAAAAAAACAGATATTGAGAATTACATATCGATAACGAAAAAATAACTTAATAAATTTACTTGAAAAATTCAATATTATCTTAACAAATGGAAAACTTAAAGCAGAATTTTTGATAGCATTTATACGAGGAAATACTCGACTAATTGATATTTCACGTTTGCAAGATAATGAATACACTTCAGATTTCAAAGGATCTGAAATGTAATAAGTTAATACATAAAATATTTAGAGGCGTTTATGCTCTTGATAAATTACCAATAAAACCTAGTATTTTGGTGGTAAATATCGACACTTCTAATGAAAAGGGAACACATTGGTTAGCAATATTTTTTCCAGTTCAAGGGTGTGCAGAATATTTTGTTTCATTTGGAAATCCCCCGTTTCACAATGAGATTATAAAATTTTTACAAAATCAATCAACATGTTTTGTTTTCAACAATAAGCGTTTTCAAAGTAATTTAACATCTGTTTGCGGACATTATCGTTGTGTATATCTATGGATTCGAAGTTCCCGTAAAATCATAAAATATTTTCTTAATTTATTCGACACATCATTCCCACTTAAACATGATAAAAAAATACAAAGAATATTTCGAAAAATTTTTAAAAAATGTGGAAGAAAAACTATAAATAGAAAATTCTAAAATAGAATTCATCAGTTAAAACAAAAAAAAAAATGAAGCAGTCTACAAATTCAGAAGTATTTATAACAGAAAAAGGTAAGAAAATTTTGCTGCATCAATAATTTTCCAACGACAAAACAAAGTTATAAGCGAAATGAATTATTTGGAATGATATACATTTTGTCATGATTTTAAAAACAGTCAAGCAAAATTAAATTCAAAAGGATTTTCGCTAACATTTAATCATGCAGAGCACACTAAAAAACTTACATTGCAGCTAGATGAGTACACTCGTTTTTTCTTATACTAGATTTTATACAAGCAGTGATGTCATATAACAATGGAGCTGAACTTAATATACGAGAATATGTATTCAAATATTTTGATAGATTTATCGCAAAGAATAAATTAAGATTGGAACAAGAAGATTTCTACATTCCAATGAATTTACACATAGCTCACAGTAACTATTCTAGACTATTTTATGAAATACCTATGTTTCTGTCAGAAAAATGATCTTGGTCAACAATAAATAAAACAAATATTTTTTAAAACCAATTATTTTCTTTTATTTAATACATATACAAATTCATACAATTTTCTACAGCACATCTTTTTAAATTTTCAGTTATGTTATGGTGAGCGCAAATAGTTTTGAAATTCCTTAGTTTCTGAAGAGATGGGATGTGATTATCTAAATTGATAACTTCTACTGAACTGGAAACAAATTAATCTAAAAATTCCTTTTTCTGGTACCCCTTCTCATAAACGACATCGAATGAATTTAAATGTTCCTTTAAAATATTTTTAATCGCTAAATATTCTATAAATCTATCATCCCAGTCTAGCCCATTTATTTGCATTTTATTGAATTCGTTCTGCTGTTTAACATCACTATTTAACTCTGCGAACGAATAAGGTGCCTTAAACATAAACAGCTTTGGTATCAGTGACCCTTCAGCTATCAAAGCAAATTGCTTCAAGAAATATTGTTTAATATTTCCAACAATAAACTGTAGATCAACTACTGCCTTCCTGCTGTTCATTTTGTGCCTTACTATATTAAAATAACTGAAAAATCTCTTATACCTAATACCTAAATACCTACCTAATAATAAAAAATTTATACCTTATACAATTTTAAAAAGATAGAAAAAACGAGGAAGAGTGCAGTAGAGTAGACTGTGTCAACTCTGGGATACCCGTATGAACGTAATATATCCTGTTTCTATAAAACTTGATCATCGTTTAAAAACATTCAGAGTTTTAGTACCGAACTACAGAGATATATTTATGTAAATTGCGGAGTTGTATGATAGCTACCCGAATCTATTGCGCCCAGCTTCATTAAGTTCCAAGAAATGCAAAAAGCCTGAACCGGCTGCTTTAGACCATTCAAATTTTACAAAAGTTTTTGGCATGCAACTCGACACTTTTTCACTAAATTTCAGATAGCTAGTTTCAATAGACACTGAGTTATTTTCATTTAAAAAGAGAAGTTGTATGGCAACTATCCGAACCTGTCATATCATCACAACAAAATTTTACAGAAGTTGTTGCCATAAAACTCGATCATCATTTGCAAAATTTCAGATACCTAGATTGAATAGACACTGAGTTATTTCCATTTAAAGAAAGAAGTTGTATGGCAGCTACTCGAACCCGGCGGCCGAAAATGCTGGAGTTAAATAGCAAAACTAACAATTTTGTAAAAGTGACGTAAAAAAAATTTCAGCTTCCTAACTCCTTTATTTTTTGAGTTATCGTGCGGACGGACACTGAGTTCTTTCATTTAAAAAGAGATTTTGTATGGTAGCTAACCGAACCCGTCACACCACCACAACCAAATTTTGCAGAAGTTGTTGCCATAAAACTTGATCATCATTCGCAAAATTTCAGATACCTAGATTGAACAGACACTGGGTTATTTCTATTTAAAGAAAGACGTTGTATGGCAGCTACCCGAACCCGGGGACAGAAAATGCTGGAGTTAAATAGCAAAACTAACAATTTTACAAAAGTGACGTAAAAAAATTTTCAGCCTCCTAGCTCCTTTATTTTTTGAGTTATCGTGCGGACGGACGGACGTACATGGCTTAATCGACTCAGAATTCGATTCTGAGCCGATCCATACCTTTGACACTATATCTAGCTCGACTCCTTTAAGGTGTCACAAACGTAATAGCAAATTTATTATACCCTTGAAAATAGTTCATACGGGTATAAAAAGTGGGATCCTCTAGGGCCCCTTACCTCTAGGGGAAGCAGCCTTTAGCAGTAGTACAGGACCATACCGAACTCTTAAGGACTTATATCGGACGCTCAAGGACCGATACCGGACCCTCAAGGATCGATACCGGACCTTCAAAGACCGATGCCGGACCCTCACGGACCGATACCGGATGCTTAAGGACCCATGCCGGATCCTCAAGGACCTTGGGGGTTATATTTCGGACCTCTGAGGACCGGACCCTCAAGGACTGACACCGGACCTTGGGGACTATACTTCGGTCATCCGGGGACCCCATCCAGAATAAAGAGAAGGGGGTTGTCAGAATAAGGCCCCACTTTTAAGGGGACCGGGCTTCAGGGGACCGATATTGGACTTTTGGGGACCGAATATCGGCTCTCCAGAAACAAGGGTTTATTTAAATGGATTAGCCTGAAAATATCTCGAAATATAAAATACAAACAATTTTACAATTTAAAATTAAATTTTTTTTCTTTTAGTAAATAATAAGGTCTTAGTTTTTTTTATTTCAATAGCTTTTTTTGAGAATCGATACCCGTCATTGGTATTAACTCGAATAGAGCCATGTTCCATTTGGGTTCGTCTCTTCCCAAGAACTTAATATAGAAACCTACTTTGTTTAATTCGCTTAATTCACAATCTGTTTTTTTGTTAAATCTGTCCGGCATGTAAAACGTTATTTTTTCATTATCGAACGGATCCTTTACCTCACAAAATAGTGCTTTTTGCCTTCGTTTTGTATTTAAAAATTTAAACGTTATAACTTCATACATCTTGTCTATGGTGAGGACATCAATATTTTTAAAAAGTTCTTGTTCACCCTTTCCTAATGCTATTAATTCATTAATGAACACCTAGAATGTTGAAAATAATAAGGATAACAGAAATAATATTGATTGAAAAAATATCTTACCATTTTCAATTTATATTTTGAATTGGATTTGATTTTAAATTTATGCGTTTTTCAAAGTAAAGTAAAGAACTATTTTGAATTTTCAAAGCATTATATACCTACTGTTTGAAAGCAAATACCCACTACTTTTTTTAGAAATATAATGCATGCATAGTTTCTTACTAAGTAATTATTAGTTTATATCTAATGCAATAGAACTATGTCAATTATCATGTAATTTCTTAAATAATTGCATGACACATATGTGCATCGAATTATTATTTATAGCAACCACTAACTAAACTAAATTTATTCATAAATTCATTTGTAATAACAATAAATCTTTCCAACAACTTACAAGTTGCGTTTTCAGCATTCACTGCAATACGTGACACATCGCAAACTTGATATAAAAATTAAAAAACAAAAAATTAATAATACAATGTTGTAAAATAAAAAAAATAAAAAATAATATATTGATTTAATAATTGTGAGTAGATAATAATTCAATAACACATGAAATTTTCAATGCAACAATTAATTTTTAAGAGAATGAGAAAAAAAAAAAAAAAAACATTTGTTACTTATGCATTACATTGTTGCATTTAATTAAATTTTATTCATTTAATCATTATTCATTTTATTTTTAACAAGGTAAAATGTAAACCAGCGGTTTTTAAAAGCGCACATTTCCAAACTCAATACAAACTGTTTAGAATTTTGACTTGCACAAAAATTTGAAAATTTCATGTAATAAGAAAAAATTTGAAAAAAATAGGACATTTTTGAAATTTTGAGGAGCCGTAAGTCCGGAATCCTATATAACTAAAAAAAGCCGTTAACACGCGTAAAAATATATTATTGAACCTTTAATTTTCATGCCTCGCCGAAGAAAAATGTTTACAGGTGCCTAAGTTACAGGTGTCTAAAAATAGCAAATTTTCAATTTTTGAGGTGTAATAACTCTTAAAAAGGGGGTGTTACCAAAAAATTTTCTGAGGAAACTTATACTAATTCTAAGTTTATACTAGTTCTTTCTTGTCTCAAAATTTCATGTTTCTATCTAAAGGCGTGCCGGAGTTATGAAAAAAAAAATTTCATGCAAAATATGGTTTTCACATAACGGTAAATTTAAATAGTAAATTACAAAATATTGCATAATTTTGATAATGTCTTATGGAGATAACAAAAATTCCGGTCTTCTAGTGTTTTTAGATTGTAAAACTATTACGCAGGACCTGAGATATATACATCTGAAAATGGGACTTTTTCGCAATTTTGAAGAGCTGCAACTTTGGAACAACTAAAAAAAACCTTTAACACATATTAAAATGTATTACTGTGGCTTTAAATTTTATATCTTGCAGAAGTAAAATGTGTACAGGTTCCTAAGTTACAGGTGTTTAAAAATAGCAAATTTTCAATTTTTAAGCCCTCATATCTAATAAACAGGGGGTGGTCCAAAAAAAATTTCTGAGCAAACTTATTCTAACTCTAAAAGTTCTTTCTTGCCTCAAAATTTCAAGCCTCTATCAAAAGCGTGCCGGAGTTATGAAAGTAGAAAAATCATGCAAAATTTGGTTTTCACATAACGGTAAATTTAAATACTAAATTTAAAAAAAATTGTATAATTTTCATATTAATTTACAAAGATAAAAGAAATACCTGTCGAATGACCTTTTCAGATTGAAAAAATCTTAGGCAGAACATAATATATATGCATTTAAAAATAGGCTTTTTCAAAGTTTGAGGGGGTGTAGCTCCGTAATGGGAGGGGCTACATGAAAAAGTTGTTCCACAAAATTATTTTTTTTATGAGACCTACCCATGGTTAAAATTTTTTTTCTCTATCTTTAACGGTGTAGAAGTTTTATAAACAGACGGACGAACGGACGGACGGACAGATTAAAACTAATAAGCACATTTTTTCAAAATTTTTTTGGAAATGTGCTAAAAACACACCTAAAACTTGTAGCATAGAATTTAATTTATAATAAATTCAATATCTAATAACAACATTGTTATTAGTGCAACATTGGTGCAACATTGCTGCAGTATTTAAAAAGTTGTCAAGGGATTTTGTAACATTTTTCTATTATTATAAATTGATTTATGACTTTCCCTTTTATTTTATTAATTAATTTCAAGTGAAATAAAAATATTCCAAATGTATTATTTTTATAGTTTATGTATGCATATATGAATTACATAAAAAAATCTTAAAAATTAACATTATGACATACTTACTATATTATTTTTAAATCTTAATAAATCCATTATAACAATTTCAAAAAAGCATAAAAGATTTTGTGTAATTTAAAATCGATTCATAACATAAAGTTATATTAATAGCATAACAAAAAGTTGTTTTTAATAAAAACAAAAAAAAAAAAATGAACTCACAAAACAAGAGATAAAATTAGCTTGTGAAATCTGTTCGAAGGACTTCACAAGAGCTGATAGCTTGAAAAAACACTTGGAATTGGTATATAATGCTGAAAAAGAAGATTTGTTTTGCACTCCCTGTGGAAAATACATCTCTAAAAAGTTTCAAGCTGCACATTTGCGTACAAATTTACATAAAATGAATTCAGCTGAACATGTTACTAAAAATTTACAAAGAATTAACCAGTCTTTTGATGGTAGATTGGAAACATACCTACGCGATAATGAAAATGAAGCGATTTTAAATCCCAGAGAGTTTCTTGATTGTATCAAAAATGAGATTATTGAGTTACTACAATGCTCAGTAAGAAAGCATAATGCTATAAAATTGAACCTTGAACTCTTTCGAGATTATACAAAGCCGATTGATGACGATATAGAAAATTTATCAACCAAATCTTTTCAAACCCAAATGAAAATTGCTACACGTGCAGCAAAACAGATAATCTTTCTTCTATATATGATAATATAACAGAGAAGATTCAACAACAAGCTGAAGAATTTCAGGAAAAAGATAGGGGTTGGGCAATAATACAAATTTTGCGGGTTGAAATAAATATAAATAAAATAAATAAAAAAAAATTTTTAAAAAACAGCTTTTTTGAACTAAAACGTAGAAAATAAATTTTTAATAGCAAATTTTTCTGTAATTTTCTAAACTATATTGTTACAATCGAGATTTCTTTGAAAAAGTTTATTTCAATATGTCAAATATATATATAAATATAAGTATATATAAGTTTTAAAGTCTGTGAAATTAATATAAAAGCTGTCGATTGTAACAATATAGTTTAGAAAATTACTGAAAAATTTGCTATTAAAAATTTATTTTCTATTTTTTAGTTCAAAAAAGCTGTTTTTTAAAAATTTTTTTTATTTATTTCATTTTATTCTTTTTAGTAACGACAAATATAAGTATTCAAAATTTAAATAAAAATATTGCAATTTTATAATGTTCTTTATTTCCACTTAAAAATGCGACCCTTTAAAAACTTTGATTTATATACTGCCTTGTTTTTTCTTTCTGTTATGTGTGTAAATATCAGATGTGCACATATACATAAGGAATAGGCTTGAAAAATATTTAAAAATAAATCAAAGTAACATTTTTTGTTCTCTTTTTTTTCTATGCGTTTTTATTTTTCTTCCAGTATTACATTTTACTACTTAAATCTTCCAGTACTTACATTTTACTGAAATTATTAGCTATAGAACATTCTGAATTTTTTTTTTGTTCGTTTATGTTAACCGTCCATTCATATGCATACACAAAATTTTTTTTTGTTCATTTATGTTTACCGTCCATTCATATAAATATAACTGTTCCCTACATATTAAAAAATAATAAATCGATAAATCAACTAAATAATAATAGTTGGGAATTTGGGAATTTGGTGTGACTGTGTTAGCAGATTTTTAATAGTACAGCACACATAAAAATATGCATACCATTTTTGTACATGTTTGTACCTACATATGTAGTAAAAAAATTTGGGTTTAAAAGTATGTAATTGAGAATATTGCTTACTTCTTTCTAGACGATGTAGATATATATGTATGTATGTACATAACATATATTTTATGATTAATTCATAACTATTGTTATTGAAAAGAAAAATATTGTAGTTATTTACTATTTATTCCAGTACGTTAAGTATCGGGTATAATAAAATTACTCCTCCGTTTGTAACACCTCGAAATAAGCGAGCTAGATATACCTTCTATATGGATCGGATCGGATCGGTATGGATCGGATCAGAAAAAAATTCTAAGTCGATTGAGCCATGTCCGTCCGTCCGTCCGTCAGCACGCTAACTAAAAAACTAAGAAAGCTAGAATCTTGCAATTTACACAAAATATTCTGGGAGCAATTTGTAGGTTCCCTATTTTTTTTGGTTGAGTTCCGACCAAAACTTCGGGTAGCTCTCAAACACCAAACTTTTAGATCCCCACATTTTTTTTTGAAATAGAGCTATGAAATGTTAACTGCTGAGTGCTGATAGATCTTATAAAAATATTAATTTTATGTTTTATAACTTTTTTTGTAGCCCCACACGTTACAGCTCCCCAAAGGTTAAAAAAAAACTCCATATTTAAATTGTTATAGCACAAGTTGTATAAGGTACATCTTCATTATGAAAACGCTAAACGATTACTGCTTTTCTTAGCTTTAAAAGTATATATACCATTGATATATACTTGTGGCATATGGTGTCTTAATTTACCGTTATGCGAAACTTAAATTTAACAAAATCCTTTAACCCTTCTATCTTCTGAACGGTTTTAGGTGGAAACGGGTCTTAAGGGGTCAAAAACTGAAAATTTCCTATTTTTAAACACCTGTAACTTGAACACCTGTTAAAATTTTTTAAAGTAATACACAAAAATTAAAGCTTCAACATTATAATCTTATTTCTGTTAACAACTTTTTGTAATAATATAGGGTTACTTTATAATTGACGAAAGTCTTACTTGATTTTTTCAAATTTTCTAACAAATTTTTTTAACGAATTTTTTGCATTTTGTTTTACTCGATAATTTGAAATTGTTGAGGATATAATGCGTAGTACAAAAAATTGTAAATAAATAAACAACATAACGGTAGCTTGAAGAATTTTTATTTATATGATATTGATATATATATATACATATATAATAACAAGTTGATTTACAATATCGTATATGTCACTGATGAATGAGTGATAAGAGTATAGATGTATATAACATAGCGCCGTATTTACATACATACATATATGTATTTTATTGTACTTATAAGAAATTATTCTATGAATGGAAATGTTTTCAAAAAAATATTGCTGTGTATGGCTCATGTATGAGTTTTTACAGTGTATACTTATAACAATATAAATATACTATGTGCGTATTAATATTTAAAATTATATTTACTATTTTGTACTAAGTAAATTTAATATACATTTACCGCTTAGAAAATGGTACTAT
Source organism: Poecilobothrus nobilitatus (assembly GCA_947095535.1). Taxonomy (NCBI): domain Eukaryota; kingdom Metazoa; phylum Arthropoda; class Insecta; order Diptera; family Dolichopodidae; genus Poecilobothrus; species Poecilobothrus nobilitatus. The sequence continues at coordinate 109,196,550 of OX352772.1, forward strand.
AGAATATTTGAAAAAGTTTTGGATTGTAATCGTTATGTGGAAGGTTAGAATCTGCTTTTGAAGAATGTATAAACATATAGTTTGAATATATGTACAACCCATAGTTCTAGAAATTATAAAATTCACCCAAATTATTTTAAAATACTACAATATTAAAAAAACAAGTAAATGTAACAGTAAGTCGATGCAACCGACTTATTAATACCCTACACCTGAATAATTCGAATTAAATTAAAAATCCATAAGTTTTTTTGGCAGCTGCTTGAACTTCTTCCCTTTTCTTTCTTATTAAACTCGAATTTCAGGAACGTAAAAGAGGCATCCTCTTGGGTTTGGAGATATGGTCGTTTGCTCTTGTGCTGGTCCGGAAGTTTACAAAATACGAACCCATGGTCCAAATTCTTTCAAATGTCAGTTTCCAATTTTACAGAAAAGTAAACATAACAGAACACCCTTGTACTAACTAAGATTCTATCTTTGTTGGTTGTGGAGATATACTCGTTTGCTCTGGGACTCCTCCGGAAGCTTCCAAGATTTGAAACCATGGACTAAATCCTCACAAATTTCAGAAATTTAAATCAAACATGAAAGAACACCATTCTGCCAAATTTAAAGGTTATATCTTTGTTGGTTTTGGAGAAAATCTGATTTGCTCTGGGGCTCGTTCGGAAGCTTCCAAATTCCAAACCCATGGACCGCATCCTCTTAAATTTCAGAGACATAAATCGAACGGGAAGGAACATCATTGTACAAAATTTAAAGGTTCTATCTTTGTTGGTTTAGGAGATAATCTCTTTTGCTATGGGGCTCGTTAGGAATCTTCCAAAGTCCGAACCCAAGAACCAAATCCTCTCAAATTTCAGAGACTTAAATAAAACATGAAAGAACACCACTCTGTTAAATTTGAAGGTTATATCTTTTTTGGTTTTGGAGATAATCTCGTTTGCTCCGGAATCATTCGGTAGCTTCCGGAATCCGAACCCATGGACCGATTTTGTCCAGATTCGAACTTAGCCTTCGTTTCATAATTAACCTGCTATAACCTGCTATATAAATTTCATCAAGGTAACTTTACTAGTATTTGAGTTATGGTGCGAACGGACGGACTGACATCGTTAAATTGACTCAGGAGGTGATCCTGATTCAGAATATATATACATGTCCATATCTAACTCGCTTCCTTTTGGTGGTTACAAATACCATACCAAAGTTAATATACCCTATACTTTAGGTGTTGGGTATAATAATATTGCAAGCAGAGTGACAGGCTGTGAACATACTAACGGTTCGTACGGGTATCTAAGAGTTGACAAAGGCAACTGTATTCTTTCTCGTTTTAAAAAAGACTGGATTCTTATTTTTAATATATTCTTTTTGTTGTTTGATGTTTTTACATAATTGGAAATATATTCTTAGTTTTTATACTTCAGAAAAAGGCATTAGCGGTGCAGATCATCATTCCCTAATAGATCTTATTTTAAAGGCAGCTCCCAATTTAGATATCAATGTTAGGGCCATAATATGCAATTGTAATATGTTAAGAGTTTCGAAAGAAAAGTCCTATTTTAATTATAATTAAGAAAGGAAAAAAAAAAATATATATATATATATTATAAATAAACACATTGCTTTTATAAATAAAAATGTATACTAAAAATCAATTGATTTGATGAAAAACGAGGAAGAGTGCAGTAGTGTAGACTGTGTCAACTCTGGGATACCCGTATGAACGTAATATATCCTGTTTCTATAAAACTTGATCATCTTTTAAAAACATTCAGAGTTTTAGTACCGAACTACAGAGATATATTTATGTAAATTGCGGAGTTGTATGATAGCTACCCGAATCTATTGCGCCTAGCTTCATTAAGTTCCAAGAAATGCAAAAAGCCTGAACCGGCTGCTTTAGACCATTCAAATTTTACAAAAGTTTTTGGCATGCAACTCGACACTTTTTCACTAAATTTCAGATAGCTAGTTTCAATAGACACTGAGTTCTTTCATTTAAAAAGAGATTTTGTATGGTAGCTAACCGAACCCGTCACACCACCACAACCAAATTTTGCAGAAGTTGTTGCCATAAAACTTGATCATCATTCGCAAAATTTCAGATACCTAGATTGAACAGACACTGGGTTATTTCTATTTAAAGAAAGACGTTGTATGGCAGCTACCCGAACCCGGGGACAGAAAATGCTGGAGTTAAATAGCAAAACTAACAATTTTACAAAAGTGACGTAAAAAAATTTTCAGCCTCCTAGCTCCTCTATTTTTTGAGTTATCGTGCGGACGGACGGACGGACGGACGGACGTACATGGCATGGAGCTGATCCATACCTTTGACACTATATCTAGCTCGACTCCTTTAAGGTGTCACAAACGTAATGGCAAATTTATTATACCCTTGAACATAGTTCATAGGGGTATAGAAACTTAAATTTAACACTTGCTTACTAAATTTTAAATAAATGCATATTAAAGCATATTTAAGTAAATGCATATTTACCCTGTGTACTCAAGTGCGGCACATTAATTTGTTTACACATTCATATCTTTCAAATTCATCGCTTTCAAACCAAAAATATTTTCGAAGCACATATTATTACATATTTTGAAGTGTGTACCTATGTATATGTATGCATACAATGCAATGGTCTACATAAAAAACAATACTCTTTTATAGAAAAAAAAAAAAACATTTATGGATTACGTATACGTATAGGCATTGGAACTGGTGAGTTTAGTAAATTTAGATAAAATGTTTTATTTTGGTTCTGTAATAATTCTGTTAAAAATTCTGTTATATCTTTGTATGAAAATTTAATTTTGAAATTAAGCTAATTTCTCTAATGTTTTTCGATATTATTATTAAAATCATGTACTGTCATCGGGATCTGATCTAATGAAGAAAATTTCAAGTCTCTAGCTCAACGGGAAGTGTGTTTAAAATGGCTTCTAAGATTTCATCCTTTACCCAACCAAGTTAATAAAAAGCTGTTAATAAATACCAACCAATCCGTGGATCATCATATATCGCTCTCCCAATACCAATTATTCGATATGATATCAGCTATGCAACGACTTGCATCAGAATCTAGTGAATATGAAACATCATCGTATAAAATTAGTGATATAACATCGACAATTGTTGATTTAGAATATGGTTATGTACGTCAACTGCATTTTGAGGGTATGTAATTTCCAGCACAGTTAAGCGAATTACGTATTTTTGAAGAAATTAATGATGATATCATTAATGTTTTTGGATTGGAGTATGAGAATACAGAACATCAAATTGTTGGACCTTTTTATATAACCAAAGAAGAAAAACTAAATCACCTAAATCTACTATCACTTGAAAAAGATGAGAACTTTCACTTTGTTTATATAAAGCATTACGGAGTTCTATTACATATCATGAACATCAATATATATATATATATGTAATTCTTTTTTGCAACATTTCTATGATCCTCGACAGCTTATTATACACAACGAGGAGTGTAAGAAAATTGTTGCAATACTTGCTACTGAAGACAACAACACTCTAATATATAAAAATTACCAACAACAAATGGAAGCTGCTTTTGTGATTTATGCTGATGCTGAAAGTATTTTATCACCAATTTCCACATGTAACCCAAATCCAGAAATTTCATCAACTATAAATATACATAGACATGTATCAATAGCATTTTCATATTATTTTAAATGTACTTTCGATGATTCTTTGAGTGGTTATGAGGAGTTTGTAGGAGTTGATTGTGCTAAGGAGTTTATAACATCATTGGTAAATAAATGTACAAATATATTTCAAAATCATCACCTGGTACCGAAATCAATGGCAAATCTAACATTGGACGAAGAATTACACCAATTAACAGAGAGGAATTGTCACATTTATACTAAGTCTTTAGATTATATTGATAGAGTAAGAGATCATTGTCATTTTTCAGGTAGATATAGAGGCCCTGCACATTTTTCATGTAACATATTATATAGACGACCTACTCTTTTTCATATATTTTTCCATAATTTTTCAAAATACGATTGTCATTTATTGTTTAGAGCTTTGAATGAAATTAAAGGTAATATTGCTGTATTACCTTTAAATGAAGAACTTTACATTTCACTTACCAAACAAATTAGCCTTGACGGAGACAATCATTTTTATTTACGTTTTCTTGATAGTTTTAGATTTATGGCGTCGAGCTTTGACTCATTATGTAGGAATTTAAATAAAGAGAATTTAGAACACGTCAGAAAAGCAGTTGATTCTGAGGAAAAATTTGAATTAATGAGGCGGAAAGGAGTTTACCCCTATGAATACATTGATTCGATAGAAAAACTTTATGAGGAATCTTTACCACATCAAGAAGCATTTAAGAACCGACTGACAAATACCGCTTGTTTTAATACTGACTATAATTACGCAACTACCGTATGGCACACATTTAATTGTAAAAATCTCGCGGATTACATGAAAATATACTTAAAAACTGATATGTTAATATTTACAGATGTTTTTGAAAATTTCCGAAAAATATGTAGAAAAATTTATGAGCTAGATCCTGCTAATTTTTACACTACACCGGGTCTTACTTGGGTCTTACTTACTATGTTAAAATATACAGGTGTTGAGTTAGAGTTATTAACTGATATTAATATGTACAATTTTTTCCAAAAAGGAATACGTGGTGGTATTAGTCAATGTTCCTTAAGACATTCAAAAGCCAACAATAAATATATGGGGGAATATTATAAAGAAGAAGAAAATTCAACATATATTGATTATTTAGATGCAAATAATTTATATAGCTGGGCAATGTCTCAATATGTACCATATAAAAGTTTTCAGTGGGCTGGCAATCCCGATAGTATTAATGTAATGGAAATTCCAGATAATTCGGAAATAGGGTATGTTTTAGAAGTAGATTTAGAATATCCACAGAATCTTCATGATCTGCATAATGATCTTCCGTTTTGTGCAGAAAATGAAATTCCGATCGGTAGCAAAATACCAAAAAATAATTGCTTGATCTAAATAATAAACATAAATATGTTATTCATTATCGAAATTTAAAACAATGCCTTCAAAATGGTATAGTACTTCAAAAAGTTCATAGAGCTCTAAAATTTCAGCAATCTGATTGGTTGAAAGAGTATGTCGATTTAAATAGCATGCACAGAACTAATGCATTAAATAATTTTGAGAAAGACTTTTTTAAATTAATGAATAATGCCGTTTTCGGAAAAACTATGGAGAATGTTGATAAGAGAGTCAATGTGAAAATAGCCATCTCATGGGAAAGTGAAGGGAGACATTTGGGTGCTCTAATAGCAAAACCTAATTACCATAGTTCATCTAGATTTACTGAAAATTTAATTGCAATTCAACTGAATAAATCAAAAGTTCTTTATAACAAACCGATACATTTAAGTTTCTGTGTGTTAGAACAATTCAAAATTCTAATGTATGATTTTCACTATAATTATATTAAACCAAAATATGGTGATAGAGTTTCTTTAAATTATACTGATATACATAATTTTTATAATAATATAAGATAATTTTATAAGATTATAATGATATAAGATAATTTTTATTCTGATATACATAAAGATTTAGCCATACATTTTGATATTTCTGATTATACCCCTGAAAATCCATACCAATTCTCTTCATTAAATAAAAAAAAACTTGTATTACTTAAAGGTGAATTCAACGGTAGAATTGTTTCTGAATTTATTGGTTTAAGATCAAAACTGTATTCGTTGAATCGTTTCAGGGTGGTCAGGTAAAAAAGGCAAAAGGTGTGAAAAAATATGTTGTAAATGATCTAAATAATTATAAAGACTGTCTATTAAAAAATAAAATTATATATAGAGAAATGAACAATTTTAAATCATATTTACATGTAATTCACACCCAAAACTTAAATAAAATAGCTTTAAGTTCTTTTGATAATAAGAGATATATATTAAATGATAAAATTCATACCCTTGCATGGGGTCATTGTAAATTAAATTAATTTATATAAACTTTATTGTAATTATTGTAAACATAATAAAACTAATGCCGGCTTAATTTAAGGAAATTTATAATTAAAATTATTAATATAGTTTTTAATGAAAAAACAAAACAAACTTTTATTATGAAATGCAAACTGTGTTTTAGTTATAAAAATAAGTTTTTGAAGACAAGTTTTACAGTATTAAGAATACTTAGATTTATCATAGCCAAATTTTAAAAAACTTTCCATATCTTCACTCTAATTTAAAATATTAGTACTTTTAATTTAACTATAAAGCTTCTCAAAAATCATAATAATTCACCAATTTTAAATCCAGCTTTTAAAACCACTTTTTAATGAAGTATTCAAACAAAACTTTAAAAACTTTTCATATTGAAGTTGTTGAATTTATCTGAATATTTAACATTTTTAAAGCTTCTCAAAGATAATAATAATTCACCAATTTTTAATCCAGTTTTAAAAACTTTTTTAAATTTTTTATATAAACATTAAATCAGTTTAAACTTAAGTTCCAAAATCAATAAAACTTTTATTAATAAAAATTATTAAGCTTCTCAAGGATAATAATAATTCACCAAAATTTAATCCAGCTTTAAAAACTTTTTTAAATTTTTTATATAAACATTAAATCAGTTTAAACTTAAGTTCCAAAATCAATAAAACTTTTATTAATAAAAATTAATAAGCTTCTCAAAGATAATAATAATTCACCAAATTTTAATCCAGCTTTAAAAACTTTTTTTATATAAACATTTAATTAAAATTTTTACTCATACTTTACCGCTTAAAAACTCCGTTGCAGCCGCAGCGCCATTGTTTTGCTCCTTTCCACATGATCATGTAAAATATCAAAGCCACAAACCTTTTAATCGTACTTTACCGCTTAAAAACTTTGCCGTTTAAAAGTTCCACCATTTGCGCCGCCATATATTTACCTGGTAAGCTTTGCTGATTAAAAGCTCCGCCATTTGCACCGCCATATCATTATCTGGAAAGCTTAAAGCTCCACCATTTGCACCGCCATATCCTTACTACTTTGTGAACCACTTCCCTCGTAACCATAATATTTGGATAAGCATCCTAACTTGAAAACCCCAGAAAAACTGAAATTAATTCTTTACACATATTTATAATAATAAAATTTTTGGTTCAGAAAAAAATCGGTTTTCTATTTGTCTATAATATCTTATTTGTTTTATATTTTGCTGTTTGCATAATTATTAATTGTTTAAATTATTATGCATTTTGCATAGCTTATAATACACTAAAAATAAATTTGTTTTTCAGATAAAATGTTACAATAGGGTTATCCAGCGCTCCAAAGTTTAAATTTGTTGTAATTAATTTTTTTTTTAAATCTTTATATTTTTAACTCCATAAAGTTTTTCTGCTTAACTTTTAATTTTTTTTTCATTCTCTTTCAAGTACACGCCAATATAATGTACATAATGTACTGAATGTTATATTATATTTATTTTTCTAACATTTTCTTTTCATTTTACTATTTAGTAAGATGAATAAACAAACTGTAGGTCGCGAGCTTATTGTTTATTTATAATTTTTACAACTACTAAATGTTAAAAATAAAAAATTTAATTTTTATCCTATGTTCATACTAATAGGGGCCTCGGTGGCTAGTGGGTAAGAGCTGTAAACACAAAGGGAGTGTTGGTTCGAATTCCACACACGTCGTAAGAGTTATTCCCCCTTGAAACTGAAATGGCTGAAATGTCGCCACACCTGAACAGGAAAGGCTGTGTAATTTCCTGTCCACATTTATGTGGCAGAGAAATACATTAAAAAAAAAAAAATTCTAATAATTAATAAGTAATTCATATCTTCTTATATATTTTTATACCCGTATGAACTATGTTCAAGGGTATAATAAATTTGCCATTACGTTTGTGACACCTTAAAGGAGTCGAGCTAGATATAGTGTCAAGGGTATGGATCGGCTCAGAATCGAATTCTGAATCGATTAAGCCATGTACGTCCGTCCGTCCGTCCGTCCGCACGATAACTCAAAAAATAAAGGAGCTAGGAGGCTGAAATTTTTTTTACGTCACTTTTGCAAAATTGTTAGTTTTGCTATTTAAATCCAATATTTTCGGTCGGCGGGATCGAGTAGCTGCCATACAACTTCTATCTTTATATAGAAATAAGTCAGTATCTATTCAAGCTACGTTTCTGAAATTTTGCAAATGATGACCCAGTTTTATGGCAACAACTTCTGAAAAATTTGGTTGTGGTGGTGCGACGGATTCGGGTAGCTGCCATACAACTTATCCGTTTAAATGAGAATAACTCAGTGTCTATTGAAGCTAGGAACCTGAAATTTAGTAAAGAGGTGTCGAGTTACAGGCCAACAACTTTTGTAAAATTTGGTTGGGCCAGAGCAGCCGGTTCAGGCTTCTTGCACCTCTTGGAACTTAATGAAGCTAGGCGTCTGAAATCTTGCAAATGATGATCAAGTTTTATGGCAACAACTTTTGCAAAATTTGGTTGTGCTGGTGCAACAGGTTCGGGTAGCTACCATACAACTTCTCTTTTTAAATGAAAATAACTCAGTGTCCGTCCGCACGATAACTTAATAAATAAAGGAGCTAGGAGGCTGAAATTTTCTTTACGTCACTTTTGCAAAATGGTTAGTTTTGCTATTTAACTCCAGCATTTTCGGCCCCCGGGTTCGAGTAGCTGCCATACAACTTCTTTCTTTAAATGGAAATAACCCAGTGTCTATTCAAATTAGGTATCTGAAATTTTGCAAATGATGATCCAGTTTTATGGCAACAACTTCTGTAAAATTTGGTTGTGATGATATGACAGGTTCGAATAGTCGCCATACAACTTCTGTTTTTAAATGAAAATAACTCAGTGTCTATTGAAGCTAGCTAACTGAAATTTAGTGAAAAAGTGTCGAGTTGCATGCCAAAAACTTTTGTAAAATTTGATTGGTCTAAAGCAGCCGGTTCAGGCTTCTTGCATTTCTTGGAACTTAATGAAGCTACGCGCAATAGATTCGGGTAGCTGTCATACAACTCCACAATTTACATAAATATATCTCTGTAGTTCGGTACTACAACATCTGAATGTTTTTAAAAGATGATCAAGTTTTATAGAAACAGGATATATATTACGTTCATACGGGTATCCCAGAGTTGACACAGTCTACTCTACTGCACTCTTCCTCGTTTAAGTATTTTTTTACAAAAAGAATATTCAAAAACATAAAACCAGATAAAACTGTTCTAATGATTTTTAGAAATTGTAATTATAAATTTTTATATCAAAAACTTACATATCAGAACGTAAATGTCTAATCGAGACATAATACGTACATAGTTATATGTATATTTTAATAAGGCAGAATATAAACCAACGGTTTTTAAAAGCGCACATTTCCAAAAGATAATACAAACTGTTAAGAATTGTGACTTGCATCAACTATTTACACTATGTTTTAAAAAAAAAAGTAAGTGAAGCCAAGTGTTACAAAACAGCTGCACCGTTAAAGGTAGAGAACAACAATTTTAACCATGAGTAGGTCTCATAATAAAATTAATGTTCTAGAACAACTTTTTCATGTAGCCTCATCCATTAGGGAGCTACAGTCCCTCAAACTTTAAAAAACGCCTATTTTTAAATGCGTATATATCATGTTCTGCTTAGATTTCTTCAATCTTAAAACGCCATTTAACAGAAATTTTTTCTACCTTTGTAAATCAATATCAAAATTATACAATTTTTTTAAACATAGTATTTAAATTTATCCTTATGTGAAAACCAAATTTTGCCTGATTTTCTACCTTCATAACTCCGACACGCTTTTAGATAGGAACTTAAAATTTTCAAGCGTATTCAGATGTAATAAATTTAACCTATGTTCATATGTTTAACCTATGTTCAGAGAAATTTTTTTGAACATATTCAATCCTTTTAATATGAACCTTGTTAAATGGACTCCATACTTGGCTAGCATATTCCAAATTAGGTCTTACAAGGCAAGTGTAAAGAGATTTAAACACATAAGGATCATTAAGTTCTCTTGCTCATCGTTTAAAAAAACCAAGCATAGAATTAGATTTGTTCAAAATATAAATGTAGTGAGACGGGAATGATAATTTACTAACACTCCCAAATCTTTTATTAAGGCGACTTTGGGGATGATTTGATTGTTCAATGAAGTATTTGAAACAGAAAAAAATATTTAAACACTTATTAATATTTAAAAGAAGATTATTGCAAATACATCAACTATAGAAGCGGTCAATATCTCCTTGTAAAGCCAATGAATCTTCATTAGTTATAATTTTACGGAATATTTTCATATCATCAATATAAATTTTAATTTTACTATTTGCCATTGTGGAAGTAACATCATTAATAGAAATAATGAACAATAGAATTATGAACAATATAACTACCTTGAGAAAGACCGGATAGAGCTTGAAACAGAGAAGAAATTATTGTCAAAATAACACATTATAGCTTCGATCAGAAAGGTAAGACTGTACCCACTTGATAAAATTACAGAGGAATCCAAATTTTTTTAATTTGAAATGATAATATCATGGGGAAGAAGATCGAAAGCTTTAGCTTTTGAAAACGCTATAAATGACGTTGAGTAGAAAACCATCCTCCATATTTTAAGAAATGTAGAAAATGTTTCCAGAAGATCAGCAACAGTGGATTTACATTTTACAAAGTCATATTAAATCGACTCCTGTCGATAAGACAGGAGTCCAGTTATAGTAAATAGAGTGAAAAATAATTAATTCATAAAGTTTTGCAACAGAAGATAATTTAGCAATGGGACGACAATTACTTACATAATTTTTAAAATTTTTTTTATGAATGGGTCTTATAAGAGTATTATTCCAAATAGAAGAAAATATTCCAGAAAACAGGTATAACCTGTCTGGTCTGGAAAAGTGGGCTAGCAAGAGCGGCAGAAAATCTTAAAAAAAAAATAAGAATTCTGTCACTCCCAGAACAGGAATTATTATCTAGTTTATTAAGGTAATTAAAATTAAATTAGAATCAAGATTAATATCAGTAAGACTTGTTTAAGAAAAATTATCAAGATGACTGAAATTTGCATCATTCAACGAGAATTGGGCAGAGGAAAACAAGAAGAAAAAAGTTCACTGAAAACTTTACAAATCATTTTAGAATCATTACTGGTGGAATTATTGTAGGTCATATAGAACGGGTATTGGTTACTTTTTCTTTTGGAATTAACAAACTTCCAAAATAGTTTTAGATTAGCTTTAATATTGGAAGACATATTATAAAAATAATTTGATTAAAGATTGTTCGTCATTGTTTTAAAATTATTAAATAAAATTAGGAAGTTATTATAATCTGTGTAGTTATTACTTTTAATAAATGTATGCCAGGCTTTGTTTTTTTTATTCTTTTTTAGATTTCAAATTCCTGGTTAACCAAGTTGAGCTAAATAGGTTGCTATTATCAATAACTAGAAGGACAAAATGTCAAAAATCAGTGTTAATAATTTTATAAAATATATCAACGATAAATATATCAAGAGTTAATATTTGCAGAAAATAAGAAAGAAAAATCATAGTGATTTAAAAAGTTGTTAATATGTTCAAAATTAGCTTTTTGAAAATTATAATGGTAGAAAAGTGTTGAATCAGTATTAAGAGAAGAGAAAAAACAAAAGGAAAAACAGATAGGGGGATGATAAGCATCAACTTTTACAAACTCCATTGGCGAATCGATTATAACTAAATCACTTGAAAATTAAAATAGTTGACATAAACGATTAGTAAGCATACAATGTAACTCACCACTTCAATTGGGATCAACTACGGCTCAAATTGAAATCACCGCACAGTATAATGTTATCATCCGGATCTACATTAGCAATAATGGACTCAATTACAGAAATATATTTAGAATAAATTTCAAAATTGGAAGAAGGAGGAATATAACTATTAATATTAATTAAGTTTTTAAATGACAACTCAACTTTAACTGCTATAATTTCAATAATATCATGAGAATCATGTGATGAAACGATTAATTCAGGAAGTGCAGATAGTATTTTTTACGGCTACCAATACACCATCACCTATAGTAGTGTTTTTTGATAAGAGATTTTAATATTTAAAACATATAGATATTTATAACATAATTTAAAACACAAGATATTTATTGTGATAACATCAACTGTATTGTACAGTACAATAAATATTGGTGCAATGTATAGGCCATCTGAAAAAAAAACAAAGAAATTATAAATAAGTTTAATGAAAAGCTGGAATGTGATCTTATTAAATATTGCAAAATTGATACTTATATTTTTGGAGACAATATATTGAGTGAAAATGATCCTGATGTTGAGTTATATAAAACAATAGTAGAAAGCAACTGATATATTTTTGCTGATTATTCTGCAAATCGACCAATCTCTCAAACCTGTCTGGATCACATAATTAGAAATAATCTACAAATATCAGACCAAAATTTAATAAGTGCAGAAGTAAACAATTACACAACCCCAACTATCATACATAATAATAAAGTAAATGTCAATATCACAGATGTTAATCAAATCAAGCTGAAACTAAATAAAAACCAATAATATTTAAAGCTTTAAATGTCAATGAAAATTGTTCACACTTCATAAAAACACTTAAACAAATAATAAGTGATGACAAATATGAAAAAAAAATTTAAGATAAATAAAAAGTACAAACCAGACTGATACGATAATGAATGCACTATAATAAATAATATAAAAAAGTTTTGGCACAAAAAATTAATGAAAGACTAACAAAATATAATCGAGGTAAATATAAGTATTGGCTATATAAATATACAACAATAAAAAGAAAAAAAGGCTGAATTATGACCAAAATAATTTAGAGAAAACAAAGGGTAATCCACAAAGAACTTGGAAACATATTAAAAATATCATAAACAAGAAGGAAAAATTTCTAAATTAATTCTATTTAGACCTACACTTAGATAATAATGAAAAAAAAAAACTAAATAAATTTAATAAGTATTATGCAGAGGTGGTAAAATTTTACAAAATTTTAATTCAACAAATTACTACCCGAAATTAAGAACGAATGCTAGGTTTAAAATAAAAAAAATTTCTCTGTTTGAAACAAAGAAACCTCATTCAAAATTTATCTGATAGAAATGCAGCAGGCTATGATGACATACAAACCAGGGTCCTAAAAACATGTATGGATGAATTAGTGAACAACATATGTGAGTTAATTAATACGTCCATTGAGCAAGAGCAGTTTCCAAATATGTTAAAAATTAGCAACGTAATTCCTATCTCCTACAAACAGGGTGGAGATAAAAGCGATATGTCTAACTGCTGGGCTATATCAATAGCTTCAATTTTAAGTAAAATAATGGAAACATATGTAAATCAACAATCAACGGAGTATTTGACAAATAACAATTTTGCAGATAAAAGACAATATGGGTTCTGCTCCAATACAACGGCAGCTTTATTTGATTTGATTACCCATATGCAAAAAAACTTAGAAACAAAACAAAAATTGCTTTGATATTCTTTGTCCTAAGCAAAGCTTTTGATATCATTGACCGAAAAATTTTATTAGTGCGAAGTAATAGGAAAAGAATACAACTGGCTTAAAAACTACTTGAGCGATAGAAAACAATATGCTGAATTTCAAAATCTAAAAAATGAATTGCAGAATATTGATTACGGGGTCATACAAGGTAGTTCATTCGGACCAAAACTTTTTGCATGTTACATAAATAATTTCACACAGTTGGAGCTGCATGGTAAACCATTTATATATGCTGATGACTTGGTAATACTAGCTGAAGAAAATAAGTATGAACAAGTTGAAACTATTATAAACAAAGATTTACAAAAAATTAGCACCTGGATGATAAGCCATAAATTAACAATAAACATAAAACAAACCAAACATACATATGATATAAAAAAAGAGCACAACTTTAATAGTAATTTAAAAATAATAATAAATAATACTGAGATAGAAGAAGTACATATATTCAAATACCTTGTATATTATAATATAGTGACTGGGAACTTAAAACTATCAATCTAGTCAAATAGCAAATAAAGTAGACGTGTTGCTGGAGTTTTAAGACTATTAAAAAACATGGTGCGCGATAACATTAAAACATCAATATTTTATAATCTATTTTATTCATCAATAACATATGGAATAACTATATGAGGCAATACATTTCAAAAGAAAATTAGTATTCTACAAAAAATCCAAAACAGTGCCATAAAAAACCTATATGGTTTGGAAAGATGTAGATCCACAACGGTAATACAAAAGAAATTTAGAATATTACCATTGGAGTTATATATAAAAATGAAACAGGCTATGCAAATAGATAACATGGAAAGCAACATAATAAAATCTAATGTAATATTAACTCAGAAAAATAAGATACATACACACAATACCAGAGCAGCTAATCAAATACATATTGAGAATACTACAATTAAACTTTATGGATTACATGGAGTTCTTGATTCGTTAATAGATACTTACAACAAGTTGCCAAACGATATAAAAAAAGTTCATAATAATCAAATAAAAAAAAAATTAAAGAACATTACATAAATTAATTTCGAACCATTAATTTTTTTTTTTTTTGTTTTTCTTCTTAATTATATCTATTACTTATTGCTTTTAATTTAATTTCTCTGTTGCTTTTCATATTTATATTTTTTGCTATTTTTAAAAAATAAAAGAATAACTAAATAAATAAATATCTTTTCTAAAGACCGTAAGAGTCGAAAGAAAGAGTTCTAAGCTCTTAATTGAAGAAGTAAGCCTGGAACATACAATATATATCCAAATCTAATAATGCAGAATTAAAAAAAATAATTTTGGTTTTAGATCGTAAACCTCTTACGTTTTACTAATAAATCGATAATTTAAGTACAGTATGATAAGAACTTGATAAAGGGGGCAGAACTAAGTTAATATTAACTAGATTTTTTCTCACTTGAAAATGAGCGAATTACTTATCGTGATTTTCCCGCACTCTTTGAAGATAATTAATGCTGTTAGAAAAAATGTAAGAAGCATATGATTCAAGGTCTGTAAGAGCGTTTTCTAGGGAAAAGTTAAATGTTTCATGATATCTCAGAAAAATATTTCGCAGTTCCTTGAGATTAGTCGGTAACTCTTTTTGATGTATTGCAATTTTTAAAAAAGTGTTAGTTTTTCCACCAATGCAAACAGAGTTTGGTTTATCGTGTAGATACGCTAAGTACAGTCTTACATTTTTCTAAATTTTACTATCTCTAAGTCGTCCTAGGACATATATAAATACTATTATTATTATTATCTTCTAATGATTTTTAAGTGAGTTTGACAACAGGTGGTATAAGAGGTTCTAAAATAGGTGGACCTGATGATGTTAAGTTGGCAACCTTTGAGTGATTAATAGAATAATTATCTGAGAAAAAATTAGCTTTAATCGCCTTAGAATTACTAACATACGGGTTGATAGTCTTGCTTTGATCAAAATTCTGAAATTTTCTTAACTTTTTTGAAATAAAACGTTTTTCATTTCGAAAGTTTATTTTTTAGAAATGAATCACATACATGTTTATTTAAGGAGGATTTAGAAACTTTCTTAGATTTAGAAAAGCAACGACTACGATTCTTTTTATTAATATTTGAATTTATCAAAGTAGGAATTAATAATATTTGCATTGGAGTAGGAATTAATTGGTTTAATATTATTATGCTGTTTGTTATTATCTGAAGTTAGAGTAATTGGTAAAATTATTGATATATCTAAAAGTTTTTTTTATGTTAGTAGGATTAATAATAGACTTATTTGAGTAGTTAGTAGTAGAATAATCAGTATTTGAATCATTTTTAGATATTTAGATAAATATGAACAACTAGGACCAGCATCAATAGAGCCCGTTAAGCTTTTTAATTTATTGAAATAATTCGGAAGTGCCGCAAGAACATCACCCTTAATATTCTGAAGGCCATTAGAAAGAGTAGTATTTGGGATTTCTTTATTTAAACTGGAAACATTCTTACATAACGAATCAAACGATTTAACCATATCTTGGAAAGCATTAGAGTTGCCATCAATTGTTTTATTTCTTTTGGCAATCGAACCATATTTAGCATTGTTCAATTCTAAAATTAAAATTTGAATGTTGTTAAACATACTCCTCAATAAACCTTCACAGTTCTGGCAATCATCACAAATAAAGTGAGAATATAAGGTTGGATGATATCAGTCTCTACTAAAACCCATGCAAAATGTTTTGCATATGACGAATTAACTTTTTTTTAACATTATCAAAGTAATTTTCAAAATTATATGTACTGGCCATCATATAATTATTTCGATTTAATTTATGTCAATTTAAATAATAAAAATCAAAATATGGGTTTTTCTGAGAACGAACGAGACTAATACAATATTATTTTTAATCTATATATTTAAATCAAACAACCTTATAGTCTTCTTTTCTTTATTGTTTTTATTAATTTTAAATTTTACTGAGCGACGCGTTTCGAGCTCATTTCCTCATTTTCAAGCTACTACTATTAAAATTTAACATTTATTCAAATTATAATAAGAACAACACCAAAAATTTAACAGTGATTAAAAATTTTAGGGCAAAACACTTAATTTAAAAATTGTCGCAATCACAACCATAATCAAATTTGTATTTTATTAAATACATATATATATATATGTCTCTTTTCCCCATACCTATATTATTAATCATTAAAAATATTTTAATTATTAAAGCTTAAAAATTTTTCTTGTCAAAATATCCTAAATTAAAATAAAATTAAAAATAAAATTAATATAACATATTTTAATATTAAAATTAAAATTAAAAAATTAAAAATATTAACATAATTTCACTAACACAACATAAAAATTTTTTAATATAATTAAAAAGCGTAAATAATTAATACATCTATATACAAATTATTGTGTATACATATCCAAGTCAACAAATAAATTAACATACAAACATTTTTTAATTTAAATTAAGAAATTCATTTCTATAATATGATAAATACAATTTCCAAATTATCAATAGTTCACAACTCACAAGGAAAACTAAAAAATGTATTAGGAAACCGTAAGCAAAAAACAGAGGAAATGAGAAAATCGGGTATTTATAAAATAAGTTGTTGTAATGCTTGTAATGTTGTATATGTTATGTGGGTAAAACGTCCAGAAATTTGAGTGTTAGATTAAGAGAATATCAATTAGATATTAGAAATAAATACGAAAGAAGTGCATTAAAGTAAGCATGTGGTGGAAGAAAATAACAGAGTGGGTAGAGGAATGCGGAGAGCCAAAAAACATGAAATTGGTAAGATTTCTGTGTTGAAAGAGGTAAATGGCTACCACAGGTTAAATTAATGGTAGTCCATATATATAAAAAAAGAAAGAAAAATATTTAATGATAATTGCGGTATGGTACATTCTCAACTGATCAAAAACATTTTTAAGAGAAATTAAAAATAGTTCTCCGTTAATTTAAAAATTAAATGATTTAAATTATTGTTTCTTCTATTTCATATTATAAAAATAAATAAAAAAAAATTTTAAAAAAACAGCTTTTTTGAACTAAAAAGTAGAAAATAAATTTTTAATAGCGAATTTTTCTGTAACTTTCTAAACTATATTGTTACAATCGAGATTTCTTTGAAAAAGTTTATTTCAATATGTCAAATATATATATAAATATAAGTATATATAAGTTTTAAAGTCTGTGACATTAATATAAAAGCTGGAGGCAAAATTTAAAAATATAAGTTTATAGTTATGCGTTTGTTGCCCCCAGCTTTTATTTTAATTTCACAGACTTTAAAACTTATATTATTTTATTTTATTCTTTTTAGTAACGACAAATATAAGTATATACTGCCTTGTTTTTTCTTGCTTTTATAGCATGACATTTTAATATTTCTTTTTTTCTATCTAGCTATAGAACATTCTGAATTTTTGTTTTGATCGTTTATGTTAACCGTCCATTCATATGCAAACATAAATTTTTTTTTTATACCCGTACGATAGGATCGGGTATAATAAAATTACTCCTCCGTTTGTAACCCCTCGAAATAAGCGAGCTAGATATACCTTCAAAGGTATGGATCGGATCAGAAAAAAATTCTAAGACTTTTGAGCCATGTCCGTCCGTCCGTCCGTCAGCACGCTAACTCAAAAACTAAGAAAGCTAGAAACATGAAATTTACACAAAATATTCTAGGAATAATTTGTATGTTCCCTATTTTTTTTGGTTGAGTTTGGACCAAAACTTAGGGTAGCTCTCGAACACCTAACTTTTAGATCCCCACACTTTTTTTGAAATTGAAATATGAAATTTTAACTGCTGATAGATCTCACAAAAATATTAATTTTATTTTTAATAACTTTTTTTTGTAGCCCCACCCGTTACGGAGCTACAGCTCCCCAAAGGTTCAAAAAAGCTCTATATTTAAATTGTTATAGCACAAGGTGTATAAGATATATCTTCATTTTGAAAACGCCAAACGATTACTACTTTTATTAGCTTTAAAAATATATATATATTAAATATATATTTGTGGCATACGGTGTTTTAATTTACTGTTATGTGAAACTCAAATTTTGCAAAATCTTTTAACCCTTCTATCTTCTAAACAGTTTAAGTTGGAAACTTGAAATTTTGACAGAATTTAGATCTTTGAAAATAAGTATGAGTCATTTCAGAAATTTTTTTGTATCACTCCCCGTTTAGGAGCTGTAAGGGGTCAAAAACTGAAAATTTCCTATTTTTAAACACCTGTAACTTGAACACCTGTTGCAATTTTTTTGAAGTAATACACAAAAATTAAAGCTTCAACATTATACTCTTATTTCTGTTAACAACTTTTTTTAATAATATAGGGTTACTTTATAATTGACGAAAGTGTTACTTGATTTTTTCAAATTTTCTAACAAATTTCTTTAACGAATTTTTTCCATTTTGTTTTACTCGATAATTTGAAATTGTTGAAGATATTATAATGCGTAGTACAAAAAAATGTAAATAAATAAACAATATAACGGTTGCTTGAAGAATTTTGATTTATATGATATTGATATACATACATACTTATATAATATCATGTTTATTTACATATCGTATATATCACAGATGAATGAAATTAAATGGTACTATAGAATATTTGAAAAAGTTTTGGATTGATAATCGTTATGTGGAAGGTTAGAATCTGCTTTCGAAGATTGTACATATAAACATATAGTTTGAATATATGTACAACCCATAGTTCTAGAAATTATAAAATTCACCCAAATTATTTTTAAATACTAAAATATTAAAAAAACGATTACTACTTTTATTAGCTTTAAAAATATATATATATTAAATATATATTTGTGGCATACGGTGTTTTAATTTACTGTTATGTGAAACTCAAATTTTGCAAAATCTTTTAACCCTTCTATCTTCTAAACAGTTTAAGTTGGAAACTTGAAATTTTGACAGAATTTAGATCTTTGAAAATAAGTATGAGTCATTTCAGAAATTTTTTTGTATCACTCCCCGTTTAGGAGCTGTAAGGGGTCAAAAACTGAAAATTTCCTATTTTTAAACACCTGTAACTTGAACACCTGTTGCAATTTTTTTGAAGTAATACACAAAAATTAAAGCTTCAACATTATACTCTTATTTCTGTTAACAACTTTTTTTAATAATATAGGGTTACTTTATAATTGACGAAAGTGTTACTTGATTTTTTCAAATTTTCTAACAAATTTCTTTAACGAATTTTTTCCATTTTGTTTTACTCGATAATTTGAAATTGTTGAAGATATTATAATGCGTAGTACAAAAAAATGTAAATAAATAAACAATATAACGGTTGCTTGAAGAATTTTGATTTATATGATATTGATATACATACATACTTATATAATATCATGTTTATTTACATATCGTATATATCACAGATGAATGAAATTAAATGGTACTATAGAATATTTGAAAAAGTTTTGGATTGATAATCGTTATGTGGAAGGTTAGAATCTGCTTTCGAAGATTGTACATATAAACATATAGTTTGAATATATGTACAACCCATAGTTCTAGAAATTATAAAATTCACCCAAATTATTTTTAAATACTAAAATATTAAAAAAATAATATTGTAAGCAGAGTTACAGGCTGTGAACATGCTAACGGTTCGTACGAGTATCTAAGAGTTGACAAAGTCAACTGTATTCTTCCTCGTTTTCTATCTGTTATGTGGGTAAATATCAGATGTGCACGTATACATAAGAAATAGACATTAAAAATATTTAAAAACAATCAAAGTAACATTTTTTGTTCTCTTTTTTTCTATTCCTTTTTATTTTTCATCCAGTATTACATTTTTCTTTTTTTTTTGTTTTCTGTTATTTAGGTACGCTAAGTATTTCTTTTTTTTTTTTAAATGTTTAATTTATACATGCATTCTATTTAAAAAATATAATTTAAAACCTATAGAACATTCTGAATTTTTTTTTGTTCGTTTATGTTTACCGTCCATTCATATAAATATAACTGTTGCCTACATATTAAAAAATAATAAATCTATAACTACATATATAAATAGCCATATATTCATTCATATACATATGTATCTATATTATGAGCTGAACTTCTCAGTGTTGCATTATATCATAATGCGGCAAAATTTTTAAAAAATTAAGAAAACGTTGCATAGCTAAATTCAAAATTTAAGTAAAAATATTGCAATTTTATAAAGTTCTTACTTAAAATGCGACCATTTAAAAACTTTAATTTATACACTGCCTTGTTTTTTCTTTCTTTTCATAGCATAACATTTTAATATTTCTTTTTTTTAATTTGTTATGTGGGTAAATATCAGATGTGCACATATACATAAGAAATAGCCTTTAAAAATATTTAAAAAGAATCAAAGTAACATTTTTGTTCTCTTTTTTTCTATTCGTTTTTATTTTTCTTCCAGTATTACATTTTACTTTTTTTTTCTGTTATTTAGGTACGCTAAGAACTTATTTTTTTTTTAATATTAAATTTATGCATATAGTCTAATTAAAAAATAGAAATTATTAGCTATAGAACATTCTGAATTTTTTTGTTGTTCGTTTATGTTAACCGTCCATTTATATGCATACATAAAATTTTTTTTTGTTCGTTTGTGTTTACCGTCCATCCATATAAATATAACTGTTGCCTACATATTAAAAAATAATAAATCGATAAATCAACTAAATAATAATAGTTGGGAATTTGGGAATTTGGTGTGACTGTGTTAGCAGATTTTTAATAGTACAGCACACATAAAAATATGCATACCATTTTTGTACATGTTTGTACCTACATATGTAGTAAAAAAATTTGGTTTTAAAAGTATGTAATTGAGAATATATTAAATTGCTTACTTCTAAATGCTAATGTTTTTGAATTAAAAAAAAATTATTTTGCTTTTTCTAGACGATGTAGATATATATGTATGTATGTACATAACATATATTTTATGATTAATTCATAATTATTGTTATTGAAAAGAAAAATATCGTTGTTATTTACTATTTTTAAAAAAGACTGGATTTCTTATTTTTAATATATTCTTTTTGTTGTTTAATGTTTTTACACAATTGGAAATATATTATTAGTTTTTATACTTCAGAAAAGGCATTAGTGGCGCAGATCATCATTCCCCAATAGATCTTAATTTAAAGGCAGCTCCCAATTTAGATATCAATGTTAGGGCCATAATATGGGATTTTAATATGTTAAGAGTTTCGAAAGAAAAATTTGAATTATAAATTAAGAAAGGAAAAAAAATATATATATATATATATTATAAATAAACACATTGCTTTTATAAATAAAAATGTATACTAAAAATCAATTGATTTGATGAAAAAAAACTTAAATTTCACACTTGCTTACTAAATTTTAAGTAAATGCATATTAAATTTTACACTGTGTTCTCAAGTGCGGCACATTAATTTGTTTACATATTCATATTTTTCAAATTCATCGCTTTCAAACCAAAAATATTTTCGAAGCACATATTATTACATATTTTGAAGTGTGTACCTATGTATATGTATGCACACAATGCAATGGTCTACATAAAAAACAATACTCTTTTATAGAAAAAAAAATCATTTATGCATTACGTATACGTATTGGTATTGGTATTGGTGAGTTTAGTAAATTTAAATAAAATGTTTTATTTTGGTTCTGTAATAATTCTGTTAAAAATTCTGTTATATCTTTGTATGAAAATTTAATTTTGAAATTAAGCTAATTTCTCTAATGTTTTTCGATGTTATTATTTTAAAATCATGTACTGTCATCGGGATCTGATCTAATGAAGAAAATTTCAAGTCTCTAGCTCAACGGGAAGTGTGTTTAAAATGGCTTCTAAGATTCCATCCTTTACCCAACCAAGTTAATACAAAGCTGTTAAAAATGAATTTTTTAATTTAAATTAAAAAATTTTTGTATGTTAATTTATTTGTTGACTTGTATATGTATACACAATAATTTGTGTATAAAGGTATTAATTATTTATGTTTATTAATTATATAAAAAATTTTTATGTTGTGTTAGTGAAATTATGTTAATATTTTTAATTTTTATACCCTACACCTAAAGTATAGGGTATATTAACTTTGGTATGGTGTTTGTAACCACCAAAAGGAAGCGAGTTAGATATGGACATGTATATATATTCTGAATCAGGATCACCTCCTGAGTCGATTTATCGATGTCCCTCCGCCCGTCCGTTCGTACGATAACTCAAAACCTAATAAAGCTATCTTGCTGAAATTTATATAAAAGGTTACTAATTACGAAAGAAAGGCTAAGTTCGAATCTGGACAAAATCGGTCCATGAGTTCGGATTCTGGAAGCTTTAAAGCCTTTCTGGAAGCTTTTTATTTAAGTCTCCAAAGTTTGAGAGGATTTGGTCCATGGGTTCGGATTTTGGAAGCTTTCGAACGAGCCCCAGAGCAAACGAAATTATCTCAAAAATCAACAAAGATAGAACCTTTAAATTTTGTACAATGATGTTCCTTCCCGTTCGATTTATGTCTCTGAAATTTAAGAGGATTTGGTGCATGGGTTTGGATTTTGGAAGCCTCCGAACGGGCACCAGATCAAATGAAATTATCTCCAAAGCCAACTAAGATATAACCTTCAAATTTGGCAGAGTGGTGTTCTTTCATGTTTTATTTAAGTCTCTGAAATTTAAGAGGATTTGGTTGATGGGTTCGGAATTTGGAAGCTTCCGAACGAGCCCCAGAGCAAACGAGTATATCTCCACAACCAACAAAGATAGAACCTTTATTTTTAGTACAAGAGTGTGCTGTTATGTTTCCTTTCTATAAAATTGGAAACTGACATTTGAAAGAATTTGAACCATGGATTCGTATGTTGGAAGCTTCCGAACGAGTCCCAGAGCAAACGAGATTATTTCCAAAGCGAACAAAGATAGAACCTTTACATTTTTTACAATGATGTTCCTTCCCGTTTGATTTATGTCTCTGAAATTTAAGAGGACATTGTCCATGGGTTTGGATTTTGGAAGCTTCCGAACGAGCCCCAGAGCAAATGAGATTATCTCCAAAAAAAACAAAGATATAATCTTTAAATTTGGCAGAATGGTGTTCTTTCATGTTTGATTTAGGTCTCTGATATTTGAGAGGATTTGGTCCTTGGGTTCGGATTTTTGAAGCTTCCGAACCAGCCTCAGAGCAAATGATATTATCTTCAAAAGCAATAAAGATATAACCTTTAAATTAGGCAGAATGTTGTTCCTTCATGTTTGATTTATGTTTCTGAAATTTGTGAGGATTTGGTCCATGGGTTCAAATCTTGGAAGCTTCCGGACGAGCCCCAGAGCAAACGAGTATACCTCCACAACCTACAAAAATAGAACTTTTATTTTTAGTACAAAGGTGTTCTGTTATGTTTCCTTTTCTGTAAAATTGGAAACTGACATTTGAAAGAATTTGAACCATGGGTTCGTTTGGAAACTTCCGGACGGGCACAAGAGCAACGAGCATATCTCCAAAACCAACAAAAGTAGAACCTTTAAATTTGGTACAATGGTGCTCTGGCATTTTCTCTCTATGCTCCTGAGATGGATTCGATGAATTGGAGTGGCAATTTGGGTACCTGACACACACCTTCCAAGGATTAACAATCTTCGAAATTAATATAGATAGAAACTTAAAATTTTTTACAAAGGTGTCAAGCATATCCCAAGAGGATGCCTCTTTAACGTTCCTGAAGTTCGAGTTGAATAAGACAGAAAAGGGAAGAAGTTCAAGCAGCTGCCAAAAAAACTTATGGATTTTTAATTTAATTCAAATTATTCAGATGTAGGGTATTAATAAGTCGGTTGCATCGAATTACTGTTACATTTTCTTGTTTAATTTCAATTTTAATATCAAAAAATTATATAATAATTTTATTTTTAATTTTATTATAATTTAGGATATTTTGACAAGAACAATTTTTAAGCTATAATAATTAAAATATTTTTAATTATTAATAATATAGGGAAAAAGTATATAGAAAAGAGACATATATGTATATACATATATATTTAAGAAAATATACAAATTTGATTATGCTTGTCATTGCAACGATTTTTCAAATTAAGTTTTTTGTTTTAGAATTTTTAATCACTGTTAAATTTTTAGTGTT
Organism: Poecilobothrus nobilitatus; assembly: GCA_947095535.1. Lineage (NCBI taxonomy): Eukaryota > Metazoa > Arthropoda > Insecta > Diptera > Dolichopodidae > Poecilobothrus > Poecilobothrus nobilitatus. The sequence continues at coordinate 109,221,330 of OX352772.1, forward strand.
GTTCTTATTGTAATTTTGAATAAATGTTAATATTTAATAGTAGTAGCTTGAAAATGAGCAAATGAGCTCGAAACGCGTCGCTCAGTAAAATTTAAAATTAATTAAAGGATTAAGGAAACGAGGACTATAAGGTTGTTTGATTTAAATATATAAATTAAAAATAATAAAAACAAGTATAAAAAAATTAAACAAATTATTTTATTACACGCGCCGAAAAAATAAAAAAACCCAAGCCCAAAAAAAAAATGTTAAAAAAAAATTTTAACACAGAAGAAAATACATATATGTATAATTATAACAAAAAATATAGAAATAATTCTGTAAAGTAGTTTATTCACACAGTACTTCAAGGAACTAAAAATGTACAAAAAAATAAATGCTTATGTTTAATTAACTAGTGCAAAGGCCCATCACATGATGGGCGCACGGAGAATAAAAAATGTTTTTTTAAATACTGTATGCTATTGTTAATCAGGACCCAATCATTTTTAAACAATTCAATTTAAATTTTCTGTTTTTCTTTTTTCAAGTAGCATAAAAAAATCCGGTCACATGCTGAGATTGGTTCATCTTCTTATATAATCTTTGATTGAAGTACATATTAATTTCTCATTTCACTATTAAACAATTCATTCTACATAAAAATTTCAAACTTCCATCTTTTTGTTAATTGTGAAATATATGTACATATATGTAAGTTAAGACACCTGCGTGAATCAAAGTTAATCACATGCGTGAATTAAATTATATTTTCAATTATTTTAATTTTAGGAATGTTTTAATAATTTTACCTTAAATTACAAATTACAATATTTTGATAATTTTAATTATTTCTCATGGAAAATAATAATTTCGAAATAATGTAAAATTGTTATATCAGGAAAGTTTATAATATAAATTAGCTGTTAGATATTAGTTAAGTTACAGTTTAAATTTGTCAATCAATCTTAACAGGCGACCGGTGACAGGACCCTGGAGAAAAACTAGGAAAAATGAGATATTCTACAGGGATTGATCCAGAAATATTTGACGCAGCTATACCAGTGAGAACATAGTGGCCAATCAATATTTTTCGATCATTAAATAGACGCAGCTGTAACCATTAGAACACAGTGATCAACACTTTGGAAAATAAAGTTATACCCGTGAGAACATAACTAAAATCCAATTACAACTAGTATTCAGTTATTGTAACCATGGGAACACAATTCAGAATATGAAGTAAATATAATCGTACCTCAGTAGGTCCTTTGCGAGAATAAAAGCTTAGGACTAAAAATGAGTTATACGTTATATTTCAAATCAACGATACGAAGTTGAACCTTCTTATTAACTAAGGAAACGTCAGTCCTTTGCTCAAATACGTACTATTTTAATTATAACGTAAGTAATTATAATCGAGTCGGACGTGTATCATAAGTAATCAATAAAAAAATTAAATATTAAAACGAGGAAGAGTGCAGTAGAGTAGACTGTGTCAACTCTGGGATACCCGTATGAACGTAATATATCCTGTTTCTATAAAACTTGATCATCTTTTAAAAACATTCAGAGTTTTAGTACCGAACTACAGAGATATATTTATGTAAATTGCGGAGTTGTATGATAGCTACCCGAATCTATTGCGCCTAGCTTCATTAAGTTCCAAGAAATGCAAAAAGCCTGAACCGGCTGCTTTAGACCATTCAAATTTTACAAAAGTTTTTGGCATGCAACTCGACACTTTTTCACTAAATTTCAGATAGCTAGTTTCAATAGACACTGAGTTATTTTCATTTAAAAAGAGAAGTTGTATGGCAACTATCCGAACCTGTCATATCATCACAACAAAATTTTACAGAAGTTGTTGCCATAAAACTCGATCATCATTTGCAAAATTTCAGATACCTAGATTGAATAGACACTGGGTTATTTCCATTTAAAGAAAGAAGTTGTATGGCAGCTACTCGAACCCGGCGGCCGAAAATGCTGGAGTTAAATAGCAAAACTAACAATTTTGTAAAAGAGACGTAAAAAAAATTTCAGCTTCCTAACTCCTTTATTTTTTGAGTTATCGTGCGGACGGACACTGAGTTCTTTCATTTAAAAAGAGATTTTGTATGGCAGCTACCCGAACCCGTCATACCACCACAACCAAATTTTGCAGAAGTTGTTGCCATAAAACTTGATCATCATTCGCAAAATTTCAGATACCTAGATTGAACAGACACTGGGTTATTTCTATTTAAAGAAAGACGTTGTATGGCAGCTACCCGAACCCGGGGACAGAAAATGCTGGAGTTAAATAGCAAAACTAACAATTTTACAAAAGTGACGTAAAAAAATATTCAGCCTCCTAGCTCCTCTATTTTTTGAGTTATCGTGCGGACGGACACTGAGTTCTTTTAATTTAAAAAGAGATTTTGTATGGCAGCTACCCGAACCCATCGCACCAGCACAACCAAATTTTGTAGAAGTTGTTGCCATAAAACTTGATCATCATTTGCAAGATTTCAGACGCCTAGCTTTATTAACTTCCAAGAGGTGCAAGAAGCCTGAACCGGCTGTTCTAGGCCAAACAAATTTTACAAAAGTTGTTGGCATATAACTCGACACTTCTTTACTAAATTTCAGATTCCTAGCTTCAATAAACACTGAGTTATTCTCATTTAACCGGATAAGTGGTATGGCAGCTACCCGAACCCGCCGCACCACCACAACCAAATTTTACGGAAGTTGTTGCCATAAAACTTGATCATCATTTGCAAAATTTCAGAAGCCTAGCTTCATTAGGTTCCAAGAGGTGCAAGAAGTCTGAACCGGCTGCTCTAGACCAACCAAATTTTACAAAAGTTGTTTGCATGTAACTCGACACCTCTTTACTAAATTTCAGATTCCTAGCTTCAATAAACACTGAGTTATTCTCATTTAAACGGAGAAGTTGTATGGCAGCTACCCGAACCCGCTGCACCAGCACAACCAAATTTTACAGAAGTTGTTGCCATAAAACTTGATCATCATTTGCAAAATTTCAGAAACCTAGCTTGAATAGATACTGAGTTATTTCTATATAAAGATAGAAGTTGTATGGCAGCTACTCGAACCCGCCGACCGAAAATGTTGCATTTAAATAGCAAAACTAACAATTTTGCAAAAGTGACGTAAAAAAAATTTCAGCCCCCTAGCTCCTTTATTTTTTGAGTTATCGTGCGGACGGACGGACGGACGGACGTACATGGCTTAATCGCCTCAGAATTCGATTCTGAGCCGATCCATACCTTTGACACTATATCTAGCTCGACTCCTTTAAGGTGTCACAAACGTAATGGCAAATTTATTATACCCTTGAACATAGTTCATACGGGTATAATAATATAAAATAAATAATAATACATTAAAATATAAATATAATACATTATAATATAATATCATATTAATTTTTTTTTTTTTTTTATATAAATTCATTTATTTTCATATTAATATACAAATTGCCTAGAATATATAATACGGAAAATTACAAAAATTAATACATATTCGATAGATTTCATCATTTACATATAATAATTACAATTTATTATTTATTTTTTTATTTTTTAAACTCCAATTAGGTAAATTAATAAATCTAAATCGTAATATCTAAATAAATCTATTCAATTCAATAAAAATATAGCATCAATATAAAGACAAGATAAATCATTCTGAAACCCAAAGAGGTCGAGTAGAATGACTCAGAGATTACACATCAAAAAATATAAGCTCAGTAACTTAGTGAAAAAATAATGAGAAAAGGGTAAATTGAAAAACAAATAAAAAAAAAGAAAAAAAACAAAAACAATAATAATAATAATTATCAAAAGAACATTTGCTGTTAAATAGCCATATTTTAAAAATAATGAATAATGATAATGAATTAATAGTAAGTTTTTTTAGTGTAGAAAATTATAGCTACATATCAAAATTAATAGAAGGTGAAAGTACAAATAGAACATTATGAAATTATACCAAACAGACATAAGAAAACTCAAAGAAAATAAGTTGGACAATTTAAAATGACATTTATTAGTGTTTAAAAAAACAAGTCAGTTGCCCATAACCATAGGAGAAAAGCCAGTTTTTCACATTCTTCAAAAATTTGTTTAGATTACGTTCGCGTCTTAACTCAATTGGTAATTTATTAAAAACTTTAGGAGCATTGAGGCTCCAAAACAACTAAAATGCGTGGTACGAGATCTGGATATTTTAACGAGATTTAAATTATTAACTCTGAAATTATAATCAGAAGTTATTGTAAGTGTAGCCCGATCTAATCAAAAAAATTTTTAAAGTTTTATACAAAAAAAAATGACGCAAGGGTAAAATTTGTAAGGTGAAAAATAATGGAAAACTGGAGTAATCCCGTCTTTTACTCATTATAATTCTTATGGCATGCTTTTGAGCTTTAAAAATAGAATGAATTTTGTTGAAATAGGCCCCCCCCCCCAAGACGTAATGCCATATTGAAGCTTAGAATTAAAAAGTGCATAGTAGATAGATTTCATAAGCTGACGTGAACAATAAAAATTTAAATGAAATAAGTTCCTAATTACTTTTCTAAAATGGGCAATCAATACGCTGGTGTGAGCTACCCAGTTCAATTTTTTATCTATATTTATACCTAGATATTTAAAAATAGACACTATTTCAATCTTAAAACAAAAACTATCACATAAATTAAGATTATCGAAAGAACAACTTTTTTTATAAACGAATACCTACAGCAAGATGAAGAATGAAAATAAAAATTATAATCTATACTAATATTTTTCATTAAATTAAAAAACATTAATTTAGTTTTATCGCTAATTATAATTTTATGGCACTGAAACCATTTTCTAATTAAGTCCAGGTCATGATTCCGATCAATAACGGTATTCATTAAATTACAATTAGAATAAGTAAAGTATTTAATTTAAAAAATTTATAAAAATTTAAAGTAAATAAAAATACAGAAAGCCAGTCAGCTACGGCTAAGGCTATTAAATAAATTATAATATTGTATAATTTATATAATTAATATTTTATTATTTGTATAAAATAGTATAATTTTTAGTAATTTAAGTTTGAATAAAGAAGAAAAAAAAAAAAAGTAAAGCAGGTGTCATCTGCAAATACTATAACCATGCTTTTGAAAGGGAGACTTAGTAACGAATTAATGTAAATAAGAAAAAGAATAGGGCCCAAAACTGAGCCCTGAGGAACCCCAATTTTTAAGTACTTAACTTCACTAATATTGTTATTTATTTTAACCTGCTGCGTTCGATTACCTAAATAAGACTTAAACCATTCAAGGATAAAGCGACGAAAACCAGCACTTTTTTAACAAAAGGATATGATCCACAGTATTGAATGCTTTGGTAATATCAATGAAAAGAGCAGCACTGTTCCTTTTTAAGTTTAAGGCTGAATAAACCTTACAACAAAATTTGTATAGAGCATCGTCTGTACTTTTTCCTTTTAAGGATCCAAATTGATAAGGATTAAAAAAGTTGGGTTTATTTAAAAAATTGACAATTCTAACTTCATCTAAGTTTCATTAATTTTTCAAAAATGTTTGCTATAGAAGGAAGGAGAGAAATAGGACGATAGTTATTTATGTCTAGCGGATTATTTTTTTTTATAAAGAGGAATTATAGTAGCTAAAAAATTTAGATGGAAAAATACCAAAATAAACACTCAAATTAAAAATATAACAGAAAACGTCAATTATTTGAAAAACAATAGATTTTAACAAACTATTAGGAAAAGTATCACATTTGTTACTAGAACAAGCTAAACTATTAATCATATTACAAACTTCAAATGGTATACGATTGGTTTAAAATAGAAACTAGACTCGCAAATTGGTTCATTATTTAAGCTTGGAATATTAGTATTACAATTGCTAGTTGTATAAATTTTTGTTTTCTCAAATAGGCTTTCAGCAATTTTCAAGAAAACATCATTAAAATAATTACTAATAATTAAAGGATTATCAACTATAACAGAACATAATCGAGTAGGTTCCATAATAAAAGAGTCAAAATCATAAGAAGATAGTAAATTCAAATAATTGATGGAATCAGAGCTGTCAAGCAAAATATTAATATTAAAGTCACCAAATAAAATCATATTTTTTGATTTTGCACCCGATAAAAAGAAAACAATTCAATAATAAAATCATTAATGCAATGGCTATGCAAACTATACACACAAACAATACATTACTCTATATTTTCAATAATACAAAAAAGCTTCAATATGTCTCAACAAACTAAATTAACACTATCAAATGAACATTTTAAATTATTTTTAAAAATAAAGCCACCACCACCAGAAGAATATGTAGAATTACAATTAGCAACCAAAGTGCAATTAGGGATTTTAAAATTGTTCAATTCAAAATCATAAACCCATATCTCACTAGAAAATATCAATTCTGGCCACACATCCAGTGATTCTAAATACGTTATGAAACTATCACCATTTTCGCGGAGACTTCTTATGTTCTGATGAATTATAAAAAAAGAAAAATTTTGTTGCTTATTAGAAGAGTTATCGGAGATTTGAGTGTTTTGAGAATCATACATGATTAAAATTTAAAACTTATACAAAATAAAAAAAAAAAAAAAATTATCTTAAAACAACTTACAATTTATCCAAATCTTCAAAACACTCGATAATCCCTACATATTCATTTTCATTCTTCTTCATAAAAATAACAGAATTTTTTGTCCACCAAAAATTGTACCTTTTTTCTTCTTTAATTGTCATGGTTTTTCAAAAACTGATAATATTTTTTGATTGATAATACGCGGTCAGACAATCATTTATATAGATTTTCTTATCTTTAAATACACTGCCAAGAACCTCACCATGTATTTTATTTTTAATTTTCTTTTTAGCATTCATAATTAATGCCTTAGTTTTTAAAGAAGATAATTTCACTGAAACTATTGATGCTATATTTTTCACATTATTTTCATTATTTTTAGGTTTAAAACTATTTATTACAAAGCACTCAGAAATATCATTACTATTAAAATTATTAATACCTAAATTACTAGAAATTAATTGAATTACTTTTTCTTTAGCATTATTATTATCAACATTTGGAATACCAACAATATCTACATGCTTCTTTTTGTTGTTTTGTTGCATTTTATTAATTTTTACTTCAAGAGAGTGAATTTTGTTTCTCACATAATAAATTATATATTTGTTTATTACATTCTGCTAGCTGTAAACTGCTCTCACTATTTATCTTATTCATCTGCATGTTAAGAGCATATAATGCCTTATAGCGTTGATGATAATAGCGTTAACGCTAATGATAATAGCGTTACTTCTGTTAGCATTACTTCTGAAGTTGATGCGACATTAAATTATTTGTGGTAGCAGATTTATTTGTAGTTAAACTACTTGTGGTTGCAGATTTAATTGTAATGCTATTATCTCCAATTAATGATTTACGGAGACATAAGACACATTTATTACATCTGAACGGCTTATTGGTTTTCTTCAAATAATCAATTTCGCTGCATGTAACCACCGCAATCAACACATTGTAATTTAAGCTGGTCGCGATCAACTTCATTATACAATGCAATCAGATGAGATTTTAATAATTATTATGAAAAATTTTGAAAACTTTAAAATAAAGGATTTCAACCTTTATTTTTAATAATTTAATTATATTTCCTTTTTCGATTGTATTTTTTCTTCCTTTTTTCCTTCTTTCTTTTTCTTCTTCCTCCTTTATTAATTTTCCTTTTATTTTGTATTTAAAATAATAAAATAATCGTATATAATATGTTATATGTAGTAATTTGTAGATCTTAACCCCAAAAACACTACAATAACACTGTAAATATAATTATTAATACGTTATAGAATAAATATAATAAAAAGAATTAAAATTTAATATAAGATAAATTATGGCATGATTTGCAAAAGTATAAAAAAAAACGAGGAAGAGTGCAGTAGAGTAGACTGTGTCAACTCTGGGATACCCGTATGAACGTAATATATCCTGTTTCTATAAAACTTGATCATCTTTTAAAAACATTCAGATGTTCTAGTACCGAACTACAGAAATATATTTATGTAAATTGTGGAGTTGTATGACAGCTACCTGAATCTATTGCGCCTAGCTTCATTAAGTTCCAAGAGGTGCAAGAAGCCTGAACCGGCTGCTCTAGACCAACCAAATTTTACAAAAATTGTTGGCCTGTAACTCGACACCTCTTTACTAAATTTCAGGTTCCTAGCTGCAATAGACACTGAGTTATTCTCATTTAAACGGATAAGTTGTATGGCAGCTACCCGAACCCGTCGCACCACCACAACCAAATTTTGCAAAAGTGGTTGCCATAAAATTTGATCATCATTTGCAAGATTTCAGACGCCTAGCTTTATTAAGTTCGAAGAGGTGCAAGAAGCCTGAACCGGCTGCTCTAGACCAACCAAATTTTACAAAAGTTGTTGGCCTGTAACTCGACACCTCGTTACTGAATTTCAGGTTGCTAGCTTCAATAGACACTGAGTTATTCTCATTTAAACGGATAAGTTGTATGGCAGCTACCCGAACCCGCCGCATCACTACAACCAAATTTTACAAAAGTTATTGCCATAAAATTTGATCATCATTTGCAAAATTTCAGAAACCTAGCTTGAATAGATACTGAGTTATTTCTATATAAAGATGGAAGTTGTATGGCAGCTACTCGAATCCGCCGACCGAAAATGTTGGATTTAAATAGCAAAACTAACAATTTTGCAAAAGTGCCGTAAAAAAATTTCAGCCTCCTATCTCCTTTATTTTTTGAGTTATCGTGCGGGCGGACGGACGCACATGGCTTAATCGACTCAGAATTCGATTCTGAGCCGATCCATACCTTTGACACTATATCTAGCTCGACTCTTTTAAGGTGTCACAAACGTAATGGCAAATTTATTATACCCTTGAACATAGTTCATACGGGTATAAAAATAGTGTAAATAATTTAAAATGAGTGTAATTTGTATAGAAAAAAGCTGTACAAGGCCAAGTAAGAGTGGTGAGAGTTTTCTTATATGTGCATTTGGTTGTGGTAATGCAATCCACATAAAATGCTCCAAATTGACATCAAATGAATTACATATTAGGTATAAATTCTAATAAAAATATTAAATATACATGTGATGAATGCAATGAGAGAGGTTCGAATAGTGTTAACAAGAGTATTGCTAATTTGAGTGTTGAAATAAAAGAGTTAAGAGAAGAAAATATTAATGAAAAAGTTAATGTAAAAAAAAAAAATTATAAACCAACATATGCTGAAATGTGAAAACAATATCTTCCGGTAATAGTCAAACCTAAAACAAAAGCTGACTTAAAAAAAAAATAGATGAATGTAAATTACCAATTGAAATAGATAATATTTTTCCAAAAATAGGAGTGGTTTCAATATGTTGCTCTAATACTGAATCTGTTAAAAAAATTGAGAATGAGATTAAATAAAAAATGATTGAAAATTTTGAAGTGCATATACCTAAAACATATGATTCTAAAATAGTTTTGAGTGGTAAGGATGAAAAATTATCTAATGATGAAATTGTAAGTGCAATTAAAACACAAAATAAAATATAATGTAAAAAAATAGAATGTTTCAAAACATATCGTTCATATAAAAATAATAATATATATAACACAATTATAGAATTAGATAATGAAGCTTTTAAAATGGACTTAAAAAATTAAGAATATGATGGAATAAATGTGTGATTTATGAAAAAAATTAGCATTTTAAGATGTTTTAAACGTTTAGGATATAATCATACATCCAAACAATGTGCAGAAGAAAAAGCTCACTGTCACCGTTGTGGTGAATTTGAGCATAATAAAGACGATTGCAAAAAAATTATAGATGAAATTAAATGCATAAACTGTGTTAAAATTAAAGATAGTGAATGTGACACGGTCCATTTACCTTTTAGTTCAGAGTGCAAATTAAATCAAAAAAATTAAAACAGCATTCTAAGCATATAGGATATTAGCAATTACAGAGCGTTAAGTTTATATGCTTAAATATACAAAGCTTGGAACTTTAATAAACTTGAAATATTAATAAATGATGGTGATTTTGACTTAACAGAACACTTAACTTGGTGTGTGCTTAACAGAAACTCATTTAATTACAATAAAATTAGAGTAAACAGTCACTCCAGGCATACTGGTGGCGTTTTATTTTATGTTAAAAAGAATTGGGGATTTGAGATAATAAAAAGTGATAATATTGAAAATAAATTATGTATACTAATTCTGAAATTAGATTGTGATAATATTGAGTTTTATGTAACTGGGCTGTATAGGTCACCTAGACAATTAAATATAGAATCTGATTTTTTCATGCATTTTAATAATCTTGCTGATGAGATTTTGTTTAATAAAGAAAATGTAATTATAATGGGAGACTTTAATATTATTTGGTTAAGTAGTAATAATTGTAGTAATAAGATGATTGAAATCATAAATGATAGTGCATATAAACATAAATGATAGTGCATAGTGACTGATTATACAAGAATTGCTAAGGGGTCTAAAATTTGAATTGATTGGATAATTACAAATATCTATAGCAATATTGAAGCTAAAGTTAATACAGTACAAAATATCTGACCATGAAACTATAGAAGTTCAAATAAAAAGTAATAAAAATTTAAAAGTAATTAATAAAAAAGTAAAAGTAGTGAAATGCAATAAAGAGAGGTTGATAAATAAAGTAATTCGTAATGCCATTTGTACAACATATTATATAGATTGTAATATAAAAGCAAATAAATTTAAGTAACACTTTGCACAATATTATTAATTACTTTGCATATGAAATAAATATAAATGGAACAGAAAATAAATGGTACAATAGTGATTTAAATAGATTAAAAATGCAAAAAATAAATAAGTAAGAAAAAGCAAGATTCACAAATGATGTAAATGATTGTAATAATTATAAAAAGAGTTACAAATTTATATAAAAATCAATTAAACTATGCAAAGAATCAGTACCTTATAAATAAAATTGAAAATGCTACAGATCAAAAGGACATGTGGAAAAAAGGACATCTTTTTCGAAATGAAGTGATATTTCATAATGTTTTAATATACGAACATTATGAAATAACTAATAAGCTTAACGAGTACTTTGTTAATAGTATCAATGAAATAAAGAATAGTACAAATACAACAACTTTTATAGATAATAATAGATTTAATTTTAATAAAAATTTCCTAATAATAATAATAGATTTAATTTTTAAAAAAAATGAACTTAAAAAAGTAATTATAAATATGAAAAATAAAAAAGACAAGTCCTCAAATAATTATTGATATTTTTTGAATTAGTTGGTGAAAATTTATTAACAATAATAAACAGCTCATTAGAAAAGGGAGTATTTCCGGATAACTGAAAAGAAACGATAGTGGTACCTATTGAAAAAATTAGTGGAGCAAAACAACCAAATGATTTTAGGCTGGTAAATACACTATCGATTGAATCAAAAATTATAGAAGCAGTAATGAATGAGCAGTTGGTGAGTTACTTTGAAACTAATAAGTTAATCTCTGAATACTAATCAGCGTTTCGAAAAAATCATAGTTGCGAATCACTATAAATTTAGTAACTACCAACTGGAAAATATCAACTCATGACAAAAAAGTAATAGTTGCTGTTTTTCTTGATTTGAGAAGGGCATTTGAAACAATTAGTAGGAATATTCTACTCTCCAAACTACAGTGTTATGGTATAAGGAGTAATGAATTAAAATGGTTTTCATCATATCTTACAAACAGATATCAAAGGGCTAAAGTTAGTGGCGTAGTCTCTGAATCAGTAAATGTACTGGGTGTACCACAAGGTTCAGTGCTAGGTGTTTTACTTTTTGTAATATATATGACATGGAAATGTGGGTAACTTTATGTAATCTTTTACTTTTCGCTGATGAGTAAAATTGTATTGTATATGTTTGGAAGTTCTGTGGAAGAATGCATAGAGAGTATAAATTTTGATTTAGATAAACTTAATGATTGGTTTGATATGAATAAATTAAACCTAAATGTAGAAAAAACAAAAAGTATGTTTATTAACTGTGAAACAAGTGATAATATTAAAATTGGTAATCAAATAGTAGAGAAAATACATGAAATTAAATATTTAGGCATAATTATAGATAGGAAATTAGAATTTAAGCAACATATAAACTACATTTGCAAAAACTAGCAAAAAAAATTAATTTATTTTCGAAAATTCAAAACCAATTAAATATTCAAAGTGCAATTAATATTTATAATACTATAATTAAGCCTCATTTTGAGTATTGTTCAACAATATTATTTATGTCAAAAATGCAGATAAGAATAGGCTACAGAAATTGCAAAATAAAGCTATGAGAATAATACTTAAAGTTAATAGATACACATCAATTAATTGGATGTTGAGAACTTTAAAATGGTTAAGTGTTAAACAAAGAATTATATTGAATGTGTTAGTAATAGTATATATAATGAAAATACATATCCAAATTATTTGTGTAGTAGATTAACATATTGTAATGAAATTCATAATTATAATTTAAGAAATGCACAAAATTTTAGATTAGAATTGTTTAGGGATGAAAGAACTAAAAATTTATTAATGTATAATGGACTAAAAATGTTTATTGAATTGCCAATGGAAATTGAAAATATCAATAATATTAATAGATTTAAAAAAAAAACCTTACAGAATAGATATGTAAAAATTAATTTTTAATTAGATACAAATAATAATACTTATATATATATTATGAACTACCCAAAGCGTACTCTTATTGTTTGGAAATCTAAAATTCAAATTTCCATAACATCACAATCCACAGTTAAAATTCCAGCACAACAAAAGAATAAAATTATAAAGAAGAAACCACTAGAAATAAGAGAAATATTCAAAATACGTATCAGCAAACTAAACAATATACCTGCCCACAAAATTGAAATGCTTACGTAAAATACAATCCAAACCACAGCACCTATCAAACAATTCGAAATAATTTTTTTGAAAAACCGAAACAACCAAAAAATTTATCGATCGAGGTTGATCCGTCAAAAAGTGAATTATTGAGAGCTCGAAATAATACCAATTATAGACCATGTATTCAACCAAATCAACAAAGAATTTTCCATCTCGAAACAACTGATTTGGAAAAATACGATTAGAGTTACGAAGATGACATCCTAAATTACAATGACAAAGAAGAAGAAGAAGAAAGGGAATATAATGAGCAGCAAATGAATTTTACGAACCAAACCTCAATGGTAGCATACCCTACTTGAAATATATTACAAAAAACGAAGAAATTCTTTAATTCTTGATAGAAACCGGTGCAAACAAGAATTTTATAAAACCAGAATTTGCACCAAACGCAATACCAACAAACAAAACATTCAAAATTAGGTCAGCAGGAGGAGATATAGAAATAACAAAGAAAATAGTGGTAAATTTTTTTGAATGTATTGGAAACTTTTAGATTGTTCAGAATTCTTTATACTATACCTGATTTAAAAAGCTTCGATGGGGTAATAGGCGACGACACGCTCAAAGAACTCGAAGCAGTAATCGACCACAAAAACCACACGCTTACAATAGCTTCTGGAATAAAAATTCCACTAAAAGAGAACCCATCTACAAGCCAACAGCATCGAAAGTCGAGATAACCACTTGGATGAAAACACAAAAACTAAATTAAAAGGGTTAATAAATCAATACACTAAGCTTTTCGGTTCAATCAACAATCAAGAAAAGATCGACACATCTGTAGAAGCTGATATTCAAATTACAACTGATGAACCTATCTACAGTAAAGTTTATGAGTTCACTGCTTTTTGAAATTTAAAGAAATCATTATCATCATCTGAACTTCTTATATTGCCGGACTTTGATAAACATTTTAATCTCACGACTAGCCTCAAATAAAGCAATAGGAGCCGTCCTATCGCAAGGTTAAATGGGGAAAGATAGACCTATAACGTATATATCAAGATCTGTCAATAAAACAGAACGAACTTACGCCACCAAGAGAACAGCTTGCAATTATATGTGCACTAGAAAAATTGGCGCAAAGAAGATTAAGATATTAACCGACCATCAACCATTAACATTTATCCTAATCAACAGCAATAACAATGCTAAACTAAAACGTTGGAAATCATGGCTTGAAGAGTACAACTATGAGCTCATATATAAGCCCAGATGCACAAATAAAGTGGCAGCTACCCAGACTGAAACTCAAGACAAATTTGTTATCAAGCCCAAGAAGAGAACATGAAGATTCTTCAAACGATACAGCATCTAAAATGGGTCAAAACAACGAAAATATTTCAAATTCGGCAACAGCTCACAACGCAGAAGACGATAATTCTGAACTCATACCACATCATGAAGGACCAATTAACGTTCTTCGAAACCAGTTGATAATATCAGTAGAAAATGGAGTCAGAGCACATGACGAACCATATCTCAATTTCAACAGATATTATATCAGTTTTATGGACATTACTAGATCTGAACTTATAAGGGTTCTAAAGGAAAAACTGCACCTTTCGTTATAAATGGAATCAAAATTCCTGAAAACTACATACAAACACTGCAGGATATTTATAGAGAATACTTCCATTCGTACAAAATCAGAATCACTCAACGAATCGTAACACATATTCGCAATGAGGAAAATGTATTTAACATCATTAAAGACAAGCATAAAAGAGCACATAGAAATTGGAAAGAAAACAAACAAAACTTCTATTTCCCACAAATGACAAGTCTAATAAAAAATATACTGCTAATTGTGGCAGCTGTAACATAAATAAGTACGATCATCATCCGAACAAACCATATCTTATGGAAACACCAATACCGAAATACCCATCTGAAATTATCAATGTAGATATAATGGAAATAAAACTGAAAAAATTCATAACTTGCATAGACAAGTTTACCAAATTCACAAAATTTTTCAAAATCAGAAGCAAATCAGTATTATATATCAGACAAAAATTAGTCAATAGTGAACAATCTATTTTAACCACAACCACAGCGGAAATAGCCAGGTGCTACCAACAAGAATACAGATATTTGTCTACGAAAGAAACTGTTTCTCTATCAGTAGATAGATATAATAACAACATTCATTCAGTCACTGCAAAAAAAACCAGCCGACATTTTTTTCGGAAGAATACAACGAATTTATTGCCAAAATTTAATCAATTTCCAACAGAAAATCAATGAATAGAAAAAATTAAGAAAAATCTAGAAAAGAAATTAGAAAGAGAAAAACCAAAAGAAAAGAATCAAGAAATTACGAAACAGGGAAAACTGTGTTTGCCCAAATTAAACAAATAAAAGGAAACCACACCACTCTACAAAAAAGAAGTTGTAGCAAGCAACAACAGAGTTACAATACTGCTAACTCACTTAAAAAATACTGCTAACTACTGCTGCAATAAAGCAAGGCTTAGGACATATTCTGAAGCGAAACTTCAAATAAATTCACGAAATAGATCTCAACATTTATAAGAAAATTGTCACAAGAACAACAACCGAGATTGAACATCTCAATGAGAAAAATCTATTTAGATCTCAAATTTTATACCAATACCAGAAAGTTGACGAATTCATCAAAGAGCTCACAGAAAAAAGAGGCGAAAACGTTCCATAAACTGGTTACGTAGCGCCTGGAAATGGATTGCAGGCAACCCGGACGCTGATGATTGGAACACATTGATAAAAAACCACAATGAACTAATTCACAATAATAACAAGTAATGCGAAATTAACCATATTTCGATTAATTTCGAGATCGCACGACAACTTAACGATCATTCTAGCTTAGAAATGCAACAGTCAATCTTCAATAAAATAAGTATCATCAAAGAGGAAGTGAAAGAAATTGTCAGAGCTGTTCAACTAGCAAAAGCAAATATAGTAAACACTAATCTACTCAATTAAGAGAAATTCCACTTCTTATGCACGTGACATGAATAAATTCTGAAAAATTATGGAAATTATGAAAAAAACAACAAAAACAACAAAACAAAAAAATGAAATTTTTTGCGGGTTATCTAATATATCTAGCATAAAAAAAGAATAAAAAATAAAAACAAAAGTAGGAGTCGCTTTACCTAATTAGCTTAAAAATAAACAAGAAAAAGAAAAAAATTCGTGGAATTGATCTAATTACCTAACTAACATAAAAACTGTAAAAATAAAAACAAAAAAAACAATTAAAATAAAAACAAAAAAATACATGCAATTGATCTAATTACCTAATCTCACAAAATCAATAAAAGCAATAAAAATAAAAAAACAATAAAAAACAACAAAATTAAAAAATATCATGCACTCATACATACACACAAACATATATACATAATACATATATGTGTATATAAATATAATCAAATTAAAATATAGTTAAATAAAAATATATATTATTACTTTCTAGGTTATTTAAAATTAGAATTGTTACACTTATATAATGACTATTGACAAATTTGGTCATACCAGGCATGTACCATATAAAATTCAATAATCAATAAGTACACCATTATCTATTAATTCAACAGTTTTGCATAAATGGGATTTCGGATGAATAAATCCATGTTTCATTTATTATAACAATATCTGAAGAATGTGACTTAAATAATAAAATTAGATCACCAATTTTATTCCGCATACTTCTAATATTAACATACAAAATATTTATTGAATTATTTTTATTGACTATATTTATAGAGTTCATCATTTTGATATGGGTTTCATATATTTATTCCAACTTTCTCTAACTTTTTGAATGTAGTCTCTATAGTTATTATCAATATGTCTTCTGTATGAAATTAAATCTTTATTGACGTCTTCTTTGGAAATTCCTATTCTTTCATAGTAAATGAAATATATTTGACATAGTTCGTTGTAATTTTTTGGTAATCCATCTTGAGTAGTATGGATATGCCGGTTCTGGAGCAGGAGGAGCTTTTTTAAAGCGTTTAGTCCTCCTAAAAGTATGCAAAAAAATTATTTGCATATATTCGTTGAAAAAGTATGCAAAATGAGTAAAAAGGATTGTGTCTTTGATATTTTAAATTAAAAAAGCTATAGTGCTGAATATTTTAAATTGGTATAAAAATATGAAAACTTTTTAAAGTTTGGTTTAAAAATTTCAAAGCTTGGTTTAAATACAAAATTATTATAAAAGTTTCAACATATTTACCAAAAGTCAAATTTACATTCTATTATAACAATTTTAGTTCTCCTAACCTTATTTAAAAAAATTTGTAGGGTGAAGATATGAAAAGTTTTTAAAGTTTGGTTTGAAAGTTTTTAAAGTTTATTATTATTAAAGTTTATTGATTATTCTAAATTTAACTTAGTGGTTAGTATATCATTTTTGTTTTAATTTGAAATTTAAAAAGCTTAAGCTATTGTGCTGAATATTTTAAATTAGGATTTAAAAATTTCAAAGTTTGGTTTAAATACCATTATTATTAAATACAAAATTATTATTAAAGTTTAAACATATTTACCAAACGTCAAATTTACATTCGATTATAACAATTTGAGTTCTCCTAACCTTATGTAAAAAATTAGTAGGGTGAAGATATGAAAAGTTTTTAAAGTTTGGTTTAAAAGTTTTTAAAGTTTATTATTATTAAAGTTTATTGATTATTCTAAATTTAACTTAGTGGTTAGTATATCAGTTATGTTTTAATTTGAAATTTAAAAAACTTAAGCTATGGTGCTGAATATTTTAAATAAGGATAAAAATATGAAAAGTTTTTAAAGTTTGGTTTAAAAATTTCAAAGTTTGGTTTAAATACAAAATTATTATTCAAGTTTAAACATATTTACCAAACGTCAAATTTACAATAAATATCAACAAATTTGAACCAATACGTGTGTCTAGTTATATTAGGCTGCCGAAAAGCATAGAAGACAAAAAAGCATGCATTAATATTCAAAATAAAGATAACTTCTGTTTGAAGTGGTGTTTAGTATCAGCTTTACAAACTTGTATTCAATATGCTGAACGAACATCTTTATATAAACTTAATAATATTTCTCTACCCATAGTCGAGCTAGAGTTTGGTGATGTACGACAGCTTAATTTTAGCACTATGCAATTTCCAACTAAATTGAACGAGTTAAATTTATTTGAAGAACTAAATAGTGAAATAAGTATTAATTTGTTTGGACTGGAAGTCATTAATGAAAAATATGAGGTTGTAGAACAATTCTATTTAATAAAATGTGAAAAAATACCATGTAAATTTATTGCTTTTGGAAAAGGATGATAAATTTCATTTTGTCTATATTAAAAATTTATCAAGATTAAGTAGTTCTGTAACAAAACATATACATGAAATTTATATTTGTAATATGTGCTTGCAACATTTTTATACATTACAACAGCGTGATTTACACAAAATTGAGTGCAATAAAGTCGTTACAAAGTTTCCATCTATTGAGAAAAATACATTCGAGTTTAAAAATTATCAACAACAATTAGAAACACCTTTTGCTATTTATGTCGAGTCTGAGAGTATTTTATAACCTATTGCAACATGCAGTTCTAATCCAATGATGTCTTCAACAACAAATATTCATCAACATGTTCCAGTAACTTTCTCGTACTACATTAAATGTTCTTTTGATGATAGTCAAAGCTGTTACAAATAGTTTGTTGGAGCTAACTGTGCTAAGGAATTTGTCATATCGTTAACAAAAACATGTAGTGAATTATATAAAAACATTTTTATGATGCCAAAGCCAATGAATCTGTTAACACTCGATCAGCAGCTTCAAATTAATTCAGGAAAATTGTCACATATGTGGTAAGCATTTAGCTTTTAATGATAGAATTAGAGACAATTGTCACTTTACTGGTAATTATAGAGGACCCGCTCATTCTAAATGTAATTTATTATATAGACGACTAAATTTTTTTCCTATATTTTTTTACAATTTTTTTGGCTATGTTTGCCATCTTTTATTTAAAGAACTAAACAAAGTGAATGGACATACGTGACATTCCTTTGAATAAAGAACGTTATATTTCATTATCTAAAAAAATTACAATAGATAAAAATCATTCATTTTATTTACGTTTTCTCGATAACTTTAGATTTATGGCTTCTAGCCTTGATTCTTTTTGTAGAAATTTAAATGAAAATGATTTGTTTATATAAAAAAAGAATTCAATAATAATGAAAAAATTAAACTTATGACCCGAGTTTTTCCCTATGAGTATTCCCTATGAGTAAAGGGAGTTTTTCCCTATGAGTATTTAAATTCCTTTGTACGACTTGACGAAAGAAGTTTACCTTCACAAGAAGCTTTTACCAATCAAATGACAAACACATCATGTTCCGATGAAAACTACATTCATGCATTTATATGTATGGAATACGTTTGATTGTCAAAACTTATGGGACTATTTAAAACTTTACCTTAAAACAGATGTGCTTATTTTGACTGATGTTTTTGAAAACTTTCGAAAAATATGCTACAAAATCTATTCTTTAGATCCTACAAATTTTTATACTATCCCAGGTTTGTCATGGGCAGCTATGTTAAAATACACGGATATCAAATTACAATTATAAACTGATATTGATATGTATAATTTCCCTAAAAAAGGGATACTTGGTGGAATTAGTCAGTGCTCACTTAAACATTCAGTAGCAAATAATAAATTCATAGAAGAATCTTATAAAAGAAACGAACCTTCCAAATACATAGTATATGAAGACGCTAACAATTTATATGGATGGGTAATGATCCAATATTTACCACATAAAGATTTTCAGTGGGTTGACGTTACTGAAAATATTGATGTGCTTTCAGTTGCCGATGATTCGGAAACTGGTTATGTTTTAGAAATGGATTTAGATTACCCACAACATTTACATGATTTGCACAATGATGATTTTCCTTTTTGTGCTGAAAACAAAGTTCCACCAACAGGTAAAATTCCCAAACTCTTAGTTGACTTAACAAACAAATACATAATCCTTGAATTTTTTCAACTGTAAGTTTGTGGAACATCTTTATTAGATTTATTGAGTAAAAAATTGGTTTTTATTTATACTTTTTGTTCACAAATTTTATTAATATTTTATTTTTATAAATCTTAAAATATTATATTTATTTATTATAAAGCCTATATATATTTCGGCATCACTGCCATCATCAGGGCGAATACAATTTAATACTAAACATGAATAACTTTCCTATTTTTTAATATTACATTTATACCTACTGAATAATTACAAATCTAAACATAGGTGATTTCATATATTTCCTATATTTAACATAGGTGAATTTCGCAATTCTAATTGTTCGTTCAAAATTGATTTATTTTGTTTTATAGCTTATTTAATTTCTAGAGATTCCAATAAATCCAACTGTTTACCTTTTTTATCAATATGTAAGATTTTCAGGTTATTTATATTGCTAGAATGGTTTTTTTCCATTAAGTGATAGGCAAAATTGGACTTGGAATCCACTTTATTAAGTTCTCTAATGTGTTCCGAATAACGAATCGCGAAATTTCTACCTGTTTGTCCTATATAGGTACTGTCAAAAATTCAGGTGTATAAGAAATTTTAATAAAGTTATATAAAAAAGTTAGTTTTAATAAAAAAATATAATTTAAAGATCAATAAAAAAAAATATATATAATTTAAAAAAACAAGGACAAACTTGTTTTTTTTTTATTATTACAAAAAAAAAAAAAAAAATCGAATCTTAAGTGTGTTTAATCACTTTTAGCTTAGCGAAGTTTTTAAGCTGTTGCAAGCTTTAAATAAAACCAGAGACAAATAAAAAACGTTTGTTAAATATAAAAATATAATTAACAGTAAAACTTTAGATAAAATTCGAATTTATCTGATTATTTATAACTTTTAATTTAACTATAAAACTTCTCAAAGTTCATAATATTTCATTATATTTCAACCGTTTGGCTCAAAACTTTTATTATTTATTTTATAAATAATATTATTATTATAACAAAACATTTGATTTAAAATTATTTTGTATACATTTCTTTATGTACCTATTCAAATCAAACTTTTTTTTCAAGTAAATATTAAAGTTTAAACTTTAATAATAATAAACTTTAAAAACTTTTCATATCTTCACCTTACTAATTTTTTTGCATAAGGTTAGGAGAACTCAAATTGTTATAATCAAATGTAAATTTGACGTTTGGTAAATATGTTTAAACTTTAATAATAATTTTGTATTTAAACCAAACTTTGAAATTTTCAAATTCTAATTTAAAATATTCAGCACAATAGCTTAAGCTTTTTAAATTTCAAATTAAAACATAACTGATATACTAACCACTAAGTTAAATAACCACTAAGTTAAATCACTAAACTTTAATAATAATAAACTTTAAAAACTTTTAAACCAAACTTTAAAAACTTTTCATATCTTCACCCTACTAATTTTTTTAAATAAGGTTAGGAGAACTAAAATTGTTATAATAGAATGTAAATTTGACTTTTGGTAAATATGTTGAAACTTTTATAATCATTTTGTATTTAAACCAAGCTTTAAAATTTTTAAACCAAACTTTAAAAAGTTTTCATAGTTTTATACCAATTAAATAAAATATTCAGCACTATAATAGCTTTTTTAATTTAAAATATCAAAGACACAATCCTTTTTACTCATTTTACGCATACTTTTTCGACGAATATATGCAAATAATTTTTTTGCATACTTTTAGGAGTACTAAAAGTTTTAAAAAAGCTCCTCCTGCACCAGAACCGGCATATCCATACTACTATCTTGATTTATTAAGACATTTAAATTAGTTTGTGTTATTCCAGCATAACATTTATCAGTATGATCACAAAAGTATGAAAGGAAGAGCCTGACATTATTGTAAATTCTGAAATCCCTCAGCCGCGGAAGCACATAGATACTGTCACCTTCCTCTACTGCTTTACGTGTTAATTTTACTATTGGTGGTTTAAGTGTGACAAAATGGTCTTTCTTTAACAATTCAGGTTTTGTTTGAAGATTAAGCGTTTCACCTTTGATCCAATTCGAATAATTGCGATTTGGAATTTCATTAATAGAATTTATATTGTTGATATTATTAGTATTTTCATTTTTAATATTATTATTTCCATTATTTGTTATATTATTATCATTATTGACCTTATTTTTTGTTTTTATAATATTTTTCTTATTACCCCATAGTTTAGATAGATATTTGTTAAACACATTGTCATTAATTTTATTAAAAAAATTTGTTTTAGAAGCAGTTTCTTTTGTTATTACAGTTGTTTTTATTATAATTTGATGATATAGCAGTTACATTTTTTGAATATTTATTTTTATCAAGTGGTTTATTTATGGTTATTTGTTTAGTTGAATTAGTTAATTTTGAGATTAATGCTTTTTCCGTTTGTTTATTCAAATTAGTAAAACTGCAGTTTTCTGCATATTCAGGAGAAATATTTGGTGAAGTTTCACTTAAATTCATTGAATTATTTTTAACTAATTCGTCAGCATTTAACTATAATTGCTAATAACCAATTTTTTTTTTTATTATGCTTAATTTGTATAGGTAAACTGAGCAGTTTTTACTGAAAGTGTCGTGGTCATCATCTAAATTTAGTTTGCGCCTCTTATAGCTTCAACGCAATTAATACATTTAACTACTTTCTTATCTTTCCAGTCACTGTTGGTATGTTTCTGAAGACAATTTGAACAAGCTCCATCATTTTTACACTCAGCCGCTTTATGATTGATCCCTTTGCATTTAAAACATCTAAGCACTCTTAAGGCATCAAACGTAGCGTTCCCAACCAATTGATACTTTTTCATTTACAATCGCTTTTGGAAAAGACTCCTTTCAATAATGGCATTATATTTTATATCATTATATTTATTTACCTCGTACATCTTTATTATTAATTTAATTTCAGTCACTTTAAAGTGTTGATTTTGATCTTTTAGCTTGTTTATCAATTCATCCTCTGAATACTTTGAGGTCATATGTACTACTTAAATTCTTGGTTTTTGTTCAGCAGCAATTTTGAAATCTACCTTCTTATTTAATTTCATTCCTGTTATATTACACTTTTGTTTAGTTAACAGTTTAATAACTAAAGGTACTTTTTTTTATTACTGGAAAATTATTTTTGCTTGCATTTGCAGTTTGTTTTACAATATCTGAATAAAAAATATTCTGACCTACATTTCGTTTGCTTTCATTTTCATTAAAGTTTTTTAATTGTTAATAAATTGCCGTATTAAGTTTTTCACTTTCCGTTTGAAATAATTCAGTGATTTTCGAAATTTTTTTTTAATTTTTTATCAACCGCGAGTCAAAAACACGTCCGATCGCGATGATAGTTTTAATATTAATGATGAAATTGAAACAAGAAATAAATTTATATGGAGCAGTATGGAATTAGAAATAAAAAATGCTTTATATTTCTTAGATACGCAAACTTCAAAGGTTCTTGAAAACCGTGAACTTAGAATAAAGCTTTTAGAAACAGACAACAACAAAAAAAAATATAATATGTAATAGTTTTTAAAACTCCATGTAAAAAGCGAAAGTCAAAACCTCATTTGAATAAATATTTTATTTAATTATATATATCAACATCATCCTCTTTATTATTTAGAAATGGGAGTAGACAAGTTTAGACGTGTATCTAAAACTAAATTTATGCAAAAAGGAGAACGGAGCCAGCAGGAGAAGGTTTTCATTTGTCATCAGATGGAAATTATGATATTTAAACGAATTATTAATGTTGGTAAACCTGTAGATATTAATGATATAGTATCTAAAGTTTATGTTGATGATATTATAAAAAAGTTTAAAATTGAAATGTTGTCAGCAACTTTAGATAATACAAAACATTTTGAAAGTAAAATAATTTCCTCATTGAAAGAATCAATAAAAGAAAATGAGATGAGAATAAATAACTTGAAGGATACAATTGTTGAATATCAATTGAATTTTGATGATAAATTAAAGACATATAAATGAAAAATGAATTAAAAACTAATATAAATAAGAGGATAGAAAATCTTTAGTGATGAGACGAGTGATGAAAAGTCTATTCAATAGATTTTAATTAACATATAGTAAATGAATTACATAAACCAGCTAGAAAAAATTTTAAAAGATGTCATGTAGTATTAAAAGGATTAAACGATTTGTTTCCGGCTGATTTAGCTGAAATGCATGAATATACATCAGTTAATAATAATTATAAATATTTATTGACTGTAATAGATTGTTTTTCCAAATATGCTTGGACAATTCCTGCTAAAAATAAAACAGGTGAGAAGGTCACTCAAGTAATGCATTTAATTTCGAATGAAGGTAGAATACAAAAAAATTTGCAAACTCATAATGGAAAATAATTCTATAATAAAACTTTTCTCAGTGTAATGAAAAAATATGATATTAATTTGTATTCAACGTATTCACCTTTAAAAGCTTCAATTGTAGAACGGCTTAACAGAACAATAAAAAATAACATGTTTAAGGAATTTAGCATGAATGGAAATTATAAATGGATTAATACAATGAAAATGTTAATAAATAATTATAATAATACAAAACATAGAACAATAAAAATGAAGACGCGTGATGTGAATAAAAAAGTAGAAAAAACTTTATTATCAACTGTATATAGCAATATAAAGCAGAGAGGTAAAGCAAAGTTTAATGTTGGTGACTATGTTCGAATAAGTAAATATAAACATAATATATTTGAAATACACCTAATTGGACTACTGAAATATTTAAAATAAAAAAATTCAAAATACTAATCCTGTGACATATATATTAGAGGACAATGAAGGAGAGGGGGATTTTATGAATTAGAATTAAGTCATCCACATATTTATTTTATATTAGAACAAATTTTAAAAACTAAAGGCGATAAAGTCTATGTAAAGTGGTTAGGTTTTTCAACCACAAAAAATTCGTTGATAAAGAGAAATAATATCATAAAATAATATAATGTGTAATAGAATTAAAATAATAAGCAAATATGTTTATAATGTTATAAAATTAAAAAAATGTAGGTATGTTTTATTTCCTTTTATTTTATTTGTATTATGAATCATACATTTCTTATAGCTTTAGAAGTTTAGCTTTCAGTAATACTTTATTCGTTCAAATAAAAGTTTATCTTATTAATATATATACTTTTTAAAATAAATATTAAAGGAAAATATATAATTTAAAAATGGAAAGTTTAACAAAATGAATTTTAAAATATCATAGTGACAATCTTTTCCACATACAAAATTTGTTGTAAACAGTATGGAAAATTGTGAACGTGATATAGATCATGTTAATAATTATTTGATCTTGTGTACTACAATTGGAGAAAAGCAGCATTTAATTTCAACATTACGACAACTTCAATCTATATATGAATAAATTCAAATCATATAAAGTTTTAAATGTTGTTGGTGCTGGGTTACAATCATCATCATCATGATCATCATCATCATCATCATTCAAAATAGAAGATCGAGTTAAATGCGAAGTGTTGCCATTAACAGCTTTTAAGAACAGGATTCAAACAGCTGTTATCACCAATATTGCACATTATTCTGATGTTTTGGTTTTGCAGTAATATTTTAATTCCGATGTCATTGAAAACTATATCAAGAGAAACAAGAACATTTCAATTAATATAATCTGTTATTATGACAAGAAAGATGATGATGATGTAGATGTGGCTGATGATAAAAAGATGTATAAAAACGAAAATAAAGAAATACTACCGCTGAAGTTATCAAAATATGTTGAGAAAGGAAGAAGCCATGTCAACATATTATTATTAGAGAAAAGAAAAGCTGAAAATGATGATGTGGAAATATTTCTTAACAGACACTTTGTATGGATGAAGGATTTGTCTCGTCTGCTAAGCAGTACAATCAATAAACACATACATAAGAAATACTTTTGGAGCAGATGTCTACATCATTTCTATTCAACAGAGAGATTAAGTGTTCACATGGAGAATTGTGTACATCAAAATTCATGTAAGATAGTTTTACCTAATATAGAAAATATGTTTCTTTATTTTAAAAATTTTAAAAATAAATCAATGATGCCATTTGTTATTTATGCAGACATTGAGTGCATTTTGAAACCTTCATTAAATGATGTTGGTATTAATTGTAGCAGTAGTAATAATAGTTATGAAGAACATATATCATGTTCAGTAGGTTTTTATATTTAGTCTGTTTTTCAATCAAAATATAATGTATTATGCTGATTACCGTGGTAAAGATTGTATCAAATGGTTTCTAAATTAAATCAAATTGTTTGCAATACTCTTGTCAGCAGATATCATTTTTTCTACACCAATGATTTTCTTACACAATGATAATATGAAGTTTGTTAATGCTAAAATTTGTGACATTTGTGAACAAGATTTTGATTCCAATGATTGTGTTAATTATAAAGTGAGAGATCATTGTCATATTTTTACAGGTAAATATAGAGGAGCAGCATATAATAATTGTAATTTAAATTTTAAAGATGATTTTAGTATACCTACCTATAGTTTTTCACTATCTTTCTTCATACGATTATCATTTTATAGTAAAGGAAATTAATAAACTTTCAGAAAAAATAATTGTATTACCGCAGAATAAAGAAAAATACATTTCATTCACTGTAGTAATTAAAAAAAATAAGAATTAAATTCAAATTTATAGATTCATTTAGATTTTAACCAGTAGTTTGGATAATTGATCATCATTGTTAAATGATTATCCAATTTTAGAAAAAGAATTTACTCATCATAAAGATAAAAATTTAAATTTATTAAAAAAAAAGGAATATATCCTTATATTACATTATTGACATAAAATTAAATTAGTGAACTTTTTAATTAATTTTTTTTAATCTGTTTCCTTCACTAAAAAAAATATTGAAAAGTGTGGTGTATTAATTTTAGATTCTGAATTATATGGCTGCACTCCAATGGCGGCAAGATAAGTATTCTTGGTTCAATTTACATACAAGTTTTATTTTATTTTTTTTTTACGCTTTTTGGTTTGTCTACACACTAAATTTTTTTTTTTTATTCTCTTTTTGATTTGTTTTTTATTTTGTTTTTAACTATATTAAATTTAAATAATTTTTAATTTTTTTGGTTCATTGATTTTAATTTATAATTAAACGCGCTCGGTTGATTTTGTTTACATTAATTTACTTTTATTTTTTATTTATTTCATCTTAATATCAATTTGTCGTAAACAAAATAATTATATATCCATCTCCCTCATACACGTATGATGGATGCTGGTGTTCTTCTTTGACTCTCAATTCGCTCATTTTTTTTAAAATACCACCATTGTAATTACCGTAACTTAATTAATTAATTTCTGGTGGTAAGTTTTGCTTCTGGTAAGTCTGTGGTTGTACCTGCGTTCAATAAGGTCACATAAGAGTGTATGTTAAAAACTGTTGAACGTTGTTATAAACCATTTGCTCACTCAAGGCAAAATATTGAAAAGTATTGAAAAGTCATGTATTAATGTTGATATAAAGTATTGTTATTGACATTGATAGTAATTTATTTTAAAGTGTTATCAAATTCGGGTTATTTAAATCTTACACTTTTACTTTTGATTTTAATTTTGAATAAATTTTAGTTTTTGTTAATTTTAATTTTTGCTTTAAATTCTATTATACATACTTAATTACTTAATTTACATACTTTAATTTATCTTAAGTCAGATTTTGATCTTGGTTAATTTCGAAATTGATTTTTAGTCTAATTTTGATTTTAAATACAATTTCAACTCTGATTTCATCTTAATTTTGCTTTAGATTTTAATTTTAAACTAGATTTCAATTTTAATACTATTATTTATTATTTTAACTTTTCTTTTATATTAATTTTTTTCCATCAAAATTACCACTTTTAATGTTAATTTCTGTAACTTACGCGGGTTGCAAACGAATTTTCATTCCGTCGATTGCCATCTTAGTTCAATTAAACCAGCAGTCTTAGCCCTATGTGAAACACAAGTCGGTAACCACAATGATAACTTTAATGTTACCGGCTACTCACTTATTTCACACTTCGTACCCAAAAGAGGTATCGCTGTCTATATAAAAAATGATATCACTTTCAACACACTTCCAAAATATAAATGTTTTAGCCCAACCTTTCATTACATTTGTGTCAAAATTCTCGTTGAAAAGCATGTCATACATTTCTGTTTCCTATACAGATCATCCAACTCAAATGAACAAGAAACTGCTATGGAAATTGGAAATCTATGGAACCAGATCAATGAAATTTTGGACGCATCTCCAAAAACTGAAATTGTTCTGGCGGAAGATTTCAACATTCATAATAGGGACTGGCTTCATTTTTCTAGCAACATCTCTCCGAGTCAAAACTCAATTGGGAAACAAGTTGAACTATTCTCGACACTGTTCCACCTTTCTCAACTTGTCCAAAATCCCACTAAGATCCCGGACCGTGCTGATCATGAAGGTCACCTCTTGGATCTGTTTCTCACCACACACCCTGAAAATATGTGGTTTCAGTTGGTTGCCCCCTGGGTAATTCCGACCATTGTTTGGTTAACACTAGTTTCCGGGTAAGCCCAAACTCCAACCAAAGGTCCCCTCCCAAAAAATTAGTTTGGCGTTACAGCCCTGCTGACTGGGAGGGCCTTAACAATTTTTTTAGAGCCTTTGATTGGTCATTCTGCTTCCGCAACAGAAATGTTAGCTTTGCTGCAAATGCGATTAGTGAAACTATTTTGCTTGGAGTGAGGTTATTCATCCCTCATTTCATGAAATCTGTTAAGAGGAGTCCCAAATCTTGCTTTAATCGTATTTGCAAAGAAGCCATTTCTAGAAAAGAGAAGGCTTTTAAACTGTACCAAAATAATAGGTCGGAGGCTCGCAGGGCCAACTGATGCAAGAGATGCAAGAGATGCATGAAAAACAGATGCAAGAGAGTTATCAATAAGCAAAAATTCTGGTTCAACCAAAAATTGAAACGTAAAATCATCCACATGCCTAAGAATAGCAAATCTTTTTGCTCATTTGGCAAAAGTCTAAAGGAAGACGTTAGAGGGTCTTCCTTTCCACCACTTATTGATAACAAAAACAGAACCGTATCAGATTCTAAATAGAAGGCGAATTTTTTTGGCAAGCAGTTCGTTTTCAATTCAACACTGTCATAGTCAGCTCAGGTGCCACCTTCTGTTCCAGGAGCTGGCTGCTCCTTCGGTAAAATTTACTTTAGGACGCGGGCAGTGATGAAAATCTTAAAGAATCTTGATACAAATAAGTCAGCCGGTCCAGATGGTATAACCACCATGGTGCTTAAAAATACCTACTCCAGTATTTCAAAACCTCTCCTTCACTTCTGGTATTCATCCTACCCAATGGAAGGTTGCACATGTTTTCCCAATTCCCAAAAAAGGTAATAAAAGCGATCCCTCTAAATGCCGCCCTATTGCTATTGCGCCCTCTGAAATACCTGAATCACAAAGGTTTGCTTCATGATCGTCAATACGGGTTCAGAGCCCGTCGTTCAACTAGTGATCTCATGACTTACCTTTGTGAGAAGCTAAGCATCAACCTTTACCATTCTGGTGAGTCTGATATTGTGGCTCTTGATATTTCTAAGGCTTTCGATCGAGTTTGGCACGATGCTCTATTGGTAAAGTGCGAAGCATTAGGTCTAGGTAGGGTCTTTATAAAATTGATTATAGATTTCCTTTCGAATCGCACGATTCGTGTACTCGTCGTTGGATATTCATCTGACAAATTCAAAATAAATGCTGGTGTCCCCCAGGGATCACTTTTATCCCCAACTCTCTTCTTAATATTTATCAATGACCTACTCTTATTAACCTCCAATGCGATCCATAGTTTCGCAGACGACAGCACCCTTGCAGCTTCCTATGAATTTCATAGCCGCTGTAACATTAATTACCAGATTAATACAACAGCAAAAAATTTCACTATTAGTGAGCTAAATAACGATTTAGCAAAAATTCAAAAATGGGGTGAAGTCAATAGAGTTGAGTTCAACACCAAAAAAACACAATGCTGTCTGATCTCGCGGAAAATAGCCACTACAGTTCCTAACCTACTATTTCAGGGAGAAGTTTTGCAGCATTCAACGGATTTAAAAATGCTGGGCATCGGGTTAAACCAGAAATTGACTTGTCAAATCTTATTTTTGGTATAGCTAAGGATGCAGCTAAATGTTTGGGTTTTCTGTATCGCTGCAAAACTTACTTTTTCGCATCTGATCTTCTCAATATCTATAAAACGTACATTAGGCCAAAAATGGAGTATAATGCACACATTTGGCCTGCAGGGCCTCAAACAGCACTGGGTTATTTAGATAATTTGCAAAACAGAGCTATTCATTTCATCAACGATCCCAGTGTATCTTCTATGCTCACTTCACTCAACCATCGTCGCACAGTTGGGTCACTGACCTTGTTTTATAGGTATCTCGTAGGGATTAACACTTGTTCCAAAGAAATTAAACAATTAATGCCTCCACTCAAAGTTTTCCAATCAGAAAGCAGGGCAACAGATGCTCATCCGTTCCAAGGAGGGCAACAGATGCTCATCCGTACCATGTTGAGTTATCAAAATGGCGAGATACAGCCTATGGAAATTCGTTTGTCATGCGCACGTCCCGTTTGTGGAACCATATACCATCGCATATGTTCCCTAAAATTGGCAATTTATATGTGTACGATTTATTTAAGTTTAAGAAGAACATTAACATCTTTCTTCAAAATGGCCTTCCAAATTTTCCTACCTATCCCCCATAATCCAGATTTCCCAATGCCAATTTCCCCAATTATCTTTCCCACATCCCTATCCCCAAAACCAAACTGTACATTCGTATTAAAGGTTCCACCCTAAAGTTTGGTTTTAAAAGGGGGGTGGTTTTGGTCGGTTAAAGTCCAACACTACCTTGAGAAAGCACGTGCAGTTCCTCTTGGTGACTTTCGAGTTTTCCACCAACCCTCGTAACAACAAAAAAAAAAACGATTATAAGACAAGTTTTGATAAATTTTTAGAGACCAAATTACCTATTAAATAAACATGACATAAGTAATAACGATTATGATCATGCAATAAAAGTATGGAATGAATATAATATAAAAAATGTAGGTGAATACTCCGACTTATATTTTAAAACAGATGTTCTACTTTTGGCTGTTGTTTTCGAATGTTTTCGAATAAATTCATTGGAAACTCATAAACTTGATCCTCTCTCATTACATAATACATGGGATTTAGCAAAAATTATACTAATATAAAATTGTAACTGTTAACTGACATTGACATGGTTTTATTTATAGAACGTGGTATAAAGGGTGGTTTAACACAAGTTAGTAAAGATATTCAAAAGCAAATAATCCATATTTATGTGATTATGATCCATCATTATCAAAAAAATGTTTAATGTATTGGGATATAAATAATCAATATGGATTTGCTATGTCACAATTCTTACTAACAGGCAATTTCGAATGGCTGCATAATGTTGATACTTTTACAGAATCATTTATTTGCTCAATTCCTGATGATACATCTAAAGGTTATTTCTTTGAGGTCGATTTAGAGTATCCTAAAGTATTGCATGACCTACACTCTGACATACCTTTTTGTTGTGAACCATTGTCAATTAATAATTCAAAACAAAAAAAATTGGTTGTCACATTATATGATAAAAAGCACTATGTAATACATTATCGTGCTTTAAAACAGGTTTTATTATATGATTTGAAATTAACAAAAATTCATCTTATACTTGAATTTAACCAGTCTGATTGGCTTAAACCGTATATTGATTTGAACACAAAAGTACTTGCTGCTTCAATAAATGAGTTTGATAGTTCTCGTTTTACACTATATAACAATGGTTGTTATGGCAAATCAATGGAAAATACAAGGAAATAGAGTGAAATTGGTAAGGCTAGAGTGAAATGGTCAATGGAAGGACGTTATGGTGCTAAATCATTGATTGCTTCACCACTTTTTAAAAATTGCACAATTTTCACTGAAAATTTAGTTGCAGTAGAATTAAATAATTTGGAAATTTATTGGAATAAACCAATTTATGTCGGTACTGCAATTTTAGACATTTCCAAAACACTTATATATGACTTTCACTATAATTATATAAAACCAAAATTGTAGTTTATTATATACTGACACTGACAGTTTAATATATGAAATCCATTGTGATAATATATATAATGATATAAAAAATTATTATTTTTCATATTTTGATACCAGCGATTATCCAAAAAACAATATATGGAATATTCCCTTGGTTAATAAAAAAGTGTTAGGTTTAATGAAGGATGAACTAAATGGGAAAATAATGTCAGAATTTGTACGATTAAGACCAAAAATGAATAGTCTAAAAGTAGAACATAAAGAAAAAATTAAAAAAATTAAGGGTATTAAAAGAGATATTATAAAAAGAGAAATAGTGTTTAATGATTTTTTGGGATCTTTAAATAATAAAGTGGATAAGGTAGTACAACAAAATTTAATTAACTCTGAAAAACATAATGTTAAAAGTATTACACAATCAAAACTTGCCTTGAATTCGTCTGATGATGAGAAATATATTTTAGAAAATTGCCATTATACTTTACCATGAAGTCATTATAGATTGATTAACATATAAAAATCAAATAAAACAAGTTTAAATTTCAATTTATAATTAATGCTTTTATTATATGATTATATATTTATAAGGTTACAAATTAATTATGTTTTTATAAAAAAATATTTCAATTGTATTAGACTGATAAGTAATAAAAAAAATTAAAAAACGAGGAAGAATACAGTTGCCTTTGTCAACTCTTAGATACCCATACGAACCGTTAGTATGTTCACAGCCTGTCACTCTGCTTACAATATTATTTTTTTAATATTTTTGTATTTTAAAATAATTTGGATGAATTTTATAATTTCTAGAACTATGGATTGTACATATATTCATACTATATGTTTGTATGTACATTCTTCAAAAGAAGATTCTAACCTTTCACATAACGATTATCAATCCAAAACTTTTTCAAATATTCTATAGTACCATTTAATACTAAGCGGTAAATGTATATTAAATTTACTTAGTACAAAATAGTAAATATAATTTTAAATATTATATTACATTATATTTAAATATTCCATTGACAGAATAATTTCTTATAAGTACAATAAAATACATATATGTATGTAAATACGGCATATATAATATACATCTATACTCTTATCATTCATGCATCAGTGACATATACGATATGTAAATAAACATGATATTATGTATATATATCAATAT
The DNA here is from genome assembly GCA_947095535.1 of Poecilobothrus nobilitatus. Lineage (NCBI taxonomy): Eukaryota > Metazoa > Arthropoda > Insecta > Diptera > Dolichopodidae > Poecilobothrus > Poecilobothrus nobilitatus. Next base: position 109,254,766 of record OX352772.1, read on the forward strand.
CATATAAATAAAAATTCTTCAAGCAACCGTTATGTTGTTTATTTATTTACATTCTTTTGTACTACCCATTATATCCTCAACAATTTCAAATTATCGAGTAAAATAAAATGCAAAAAAATCGTTAAAGAAATTTGTTAGAAAATTTGAAAAAATCAAGTAACTCTTTCGTCAATTATAAAGTAACCATATATTATTAAATAAAGTTGTTAACAGAAATAAGAGTATAATATTGAAACTTTAATTTTTGTGTATTACTTCAAAAAAATTTTAACAGGTGTTCAAGTTACAGGTGTTTAAAAATTGAAAATTTTCAGTTTTTGACCCCTTACAGCTCCTAAACGGGGGGTGATACAAAAAAATTTCTGAAATGACTCATACTTATTTTCAAAGATCTACCTTCTGTCAAAATTTCAAGTTTCCAAAGTAAACCGTTTAGAAGATAGAAGGGTTAAAGGATTTTGCAAAATTTTAGTTTCGCATAACGGTAAATTAAGACACCGTATGCCACAAAAATATATTTATTGTATATGTGCTTTTAAAGCTAATAAAAGTAGTAATCGTTTGGCGTTTTCAAAATGAAGATATACTTTATACAACTTGTGCTATAACAATTTAAATATAGAGCTTTTTGAACCTTTGTGGAGCTGTAGCTCTGAAACGGGTGGGGGTACAAAAAAAGGTTATTAAAAATAAAATTAATATTTTTGTGGCATCTATCAGCAGTTAAAATTTCATAGCTCTATTTGAAAAAAAATGTGGGGATCTAAAAGTTAGGTGTTCGAGAGCTACCCTAAGGCTTGGTCCAAACTCAACCAAAAAAAATAGGGAACCTACAAATTACTCCCAGAAAATTTTGTGTAAATTTCAAGATTCTAGCTTTCTTAGTTTTTGAGTTAGCGTGCTGACGGACGGACGGACGGAAGGACGGACGGAAGGACGGACGGACATGGCTCAAAAGTCTTAGAATTTTTTTCTGATCCGATCCATACCTTTGAAGGTATATCTAGCTCGCTTATTTCGAAGTGTTACAAACGGAGGAGTAATTTTATTATACCCGATCCTATCGTAAGGGTATAATAACAATTTTCTTTTATTTATAATATTATTATATCTAGGTTCATATAGCTGTTTTATGTATTATTTGTTGATGTATGGTTGTTGATACAGCTATTTATATGGTTTTTACTGTTCATCTAGCTATTTATATGCATGTTACTCTTGTTATTTTGTTGTCGTTCTTTTAATTGTTTAATAAAAGCATTTATTAAAAAAATGTTTTTTAAGCAATATGTCAAATAAAATGAACAATTAGATTGTCTTCTAAATTCTTTTAGGTTTGGACATCCAATATCTTCAACATTATATATATTTATAATATCAAATAATGTAGAAACCCCATTTCATTTTTTTAAAACCTTTTACATAAACTATCTTATTTTGCAATTTTTCAGTTAGATATTTTTGAACAATCATTCCATTTTATTTTATGTAAATTTGTAGTCAACCACTTCATTTGTTTTTGTAAGAAATCTGCCATTTGATTTTCATCAAATGGTTTTCGTATTATAAATTGTTCATGGGTGCCATTTTTCCATAAAACTGATACGTCTTTTAAAATAAATTTATTTTGTAATCCTTTAAAACCTTGAACATCAACAATAGCATAATTCATATTTAAATTTCGTAATTAGTTAATCTTGCGAACTTCACTTGTCAATGGATTATATTGTACTATTCGATCATGAATTATCAAATAATAAGCTGTTGTAAAGTTTGGTGTATTTTCCGATGTTTTAAACTGCAATCGAACATTTACTGCACGCGATTTAAGTGACTCATTTTGATGTCTACAATCTACAACAACAATCGGACCAATTTTCTTTTTAAAATTATCCCACGATATAATTGGATTATTTTCAACACTTGGTAATATGTTTCTTAAAAGTTAGCATACATATGATAGGGAATTTGCATATCTATCATTTCCAAATTTTATATTTGAATTTTCATATGGATACGTTTCTGCATTTAAATGAACCTTAAAGTCAATTAAATTACAATGATCATATTGTGAAATATCTTTTATTTTTTTCTCGATCTGATTGTAATACAAAAATAATATATCGTGGTTTTTCTAATTCTGATGTTGTTTTTATGGACCATATATGATGAGTAGTTTCTGATAACTTAGGATATTCATGCATTTCTCAACTACTATAGGTGAGGCCTACACTAACTAACTCACTTAGTAATATAGGTGAGGCACTGTCAATAGTTTTTAATAATGGAAGTTTATTTTCATCAGAAGGTCTTACATACAAGCCAAGTAAAAGCTTAAGTGGTACCTATACAAAAGTTGAAAAATCCAGTTGTAGTTTCAAAATTTTCTAACGGTGACCAACCAGCATATTTTAGCATTTTACTCTCATTATTACTCAATGAAATATAATTTTTCAATGTTTAAGTATGACCTAATTTTTAGTACAATCAATTTCAATACTGTTCAAAAGATAGCGAATTTCTTCAAAAATATAACAAATACCATTATTTACAAATTTTATTTTATCACTTTTTTCACCTGTAGACTTTGTAAGCGATCGTTCAATATATAAATAATTTTTACTGGGTAATACATTCAAATTTTGATGTTGCATTGAAATATTTATAAGGTCATTATTATTGCATGAATTTCCATAAGGTGAATATGTATGAATATGTTTTCATATACTGTTATCAAATTGTGGATTTGATTTAATTTTTGGCATGGGATTAATTTTTTAATTTAAAACCCAATGCTTGTAAAAATAATTTATTTTCCACAATCACATTTTTTTTTTTTTAGCTTATTTATTTATTTATTTCATTACAAGCTTAGATCAAGCAGGTTGCAAAATCAAAAAATTACTTAAAATTAATATTAACAATATAAAGAGAAAAAAAAATAAAATAAAATAAAACCTACAATTAAAGATTATTAATTAAATTTGAATTAACAAAAAAAATTGTATTAACAAAAAAAAAAAAAACCAAACAATAAATTTTTAATGAAGAATAATTTGCTTATTCTAGAAAATTGGTAAATAACAGAATATTAAATCATTAAATATTATAAGCTTTAGTTGACTTGATAATCAAATAGACCTTAGGTTATGAACTTCAATTAAAAATAAAAAATTAATGACACGAATATAGACAGTTCTTTAAAGAATCTTTTGTTAATAGGAAATTAATATGGGATTTATATTTATTACATAAACATATCATTCTATTGATCGGTTCATGATTACCAACATTGGGAAATTGTAAACTGAAAATATTAGCATATCTTAACCTGGAATTGGAACAAAAACTTAAATTGTCATGTAATTGGAATGACAAAATATTTCCTTTAATAAGTTCATTTAGGAATATGATATTAGCAACTTCACGCCAAGGTGTTGAGATTAATCAAATTTAATCTATGTTCATAAGGAGGTAAAATTAAAGGATTAAACCAAGGTCGATGACGTAGAGCAGATCTAAGAAAATTTTTTTGAACAGATTCTATTCTTTTAATATGGATTTGGTAAAATGGGTTCCAAACTTGGCTGGCATATTCAAGGTTAGGCCTAACTAAGCAAGTGTAGAGAAATTTAAGAACATAAGAATAATTAAAGTGCTTAGACCAACGTTTTATAAAAGCAAGCATAGAATTGAATTTATTTAAAATATAGGTGTAGTGAGACTGAAATGAAAGCTTACTATCAAAAAGTACGCCAAGATCTTTAATTAAATTGACGTTTATAACAAATTGGTTATTAATAGAGTTTGAATACAAAATTGGAATAGAGCGACGAGTGAAGCGAATAAAAGCACATTTTTTTATATTTAGAAGGAGGTTATTATTACAACACCGAATATAAAAACGACTAAGATCATCTTGTAAAGCTAAAAAGTCATCAAAAAAAGTAATTTTTTTATAAATTTTTATATCATCAGCTTAGATTTGAGTTTCGCTGTTTAATATAGTTGATAGAACGTCGTTGATAGAAATTATAAATAAAAGGGGACCAAGATGACTGCCGTGAGGTACACCAGTTGTAGCTTTAAATTTAGAAGAAATTACAGATGTAAATGAAATAGAGTAACTCCGATCGGAGAGATAAGAGTAAATCCAATTTACGAAATAAGAAGAGAAACCTAGTTTATTGAACTTAAAAATGATAATATTATGTGGTAGCAAGTCAAAAGCTTTTCTAAAATCGGTATAAATTACATCAGTTTGGAAAACTTCTTCTATATTTTTTAAGAAAAGAGAGGTAGCTTCAACTAGATTGGTGGTAGTAGATATTTGGTGGTGGTAGTAAAGTTTGTCTGACATGGATTTAAACTAATCAAACAAGTAACAGAAATTTATATAATCATGAATACTATTATGTTTTATAAATTTACGCCAGATTTTATTTTTTTTGTTTTTTAATTTCATGAGATGTTTAGTATACCATGGCGGACTTGTTGAATTTTTTCTGTCAACGACCAACGGAACAAAACGTAATATTAAAAAAAGAGAATTTCATAAAAAGTATTGACTGACTCATTGAAATGAGAAGAAGAAAAAAATGAGAAATCATAGGAACATAGATAATTATTAATATCTTCAAAGTTCGCTCTATGAAAATTTAAAGAGTAAGAACAAGTTGCATCCATATTATTTTCTGAGTGAGGAAGAACAGAAGAAGAAAGAAATTGGCGGATGATATAGATCAATTTTTATCAGTTCAAATGGACAATCAACTGTAACTAAATTATACCAGTTGGTTGTAAAAGCAAGATCTAACTGATTACCACGAAAATTACATACAGAGGATACCTGTTGAAAATTAAGGTATAAGGTAAGAGTTTAAAGAGTCGATTAGCAAGCTTTCATAATTATTTAATAGTTTCGTTGAAATTAGGTAAGGTTCTTCATCATGAACAATCCATGTAATATTCGGCAAATTAAAATCACCACAAATAATTATTTCGTCATCAGAATCTAAATTACTAGAAATAGAATCTATTAACGTTAAATATTTAGAAAAGAGTTCAATACTTGAAGCGGAAGGAATATAGCAATTTATAATGATAAGATGTTTTGTTTGTTGTTTAATATTAATAGCAATAATTTCAATAATATCATCCGAATCAATCAATGGTAAAGTTATTTCACAAGAACAGAAGGTATTTTTGATAGCTATTAGCACCCCACCACTTTTAGGAATATTATCGGAAATAAGAGAACCATTCCTACCTTTTCTGTAAACAGAATAGGTATTTTTGAGCAATTTTTACGACAGGAGTTAACAGAGGATCTAAAACAGGTGGAACTGAAGCAATATCACTTTTTAAATTAGTTGAAGAGGAGAGTACATCTTTATTAACTTCATCAGAAATATTAGAGTTTAAGACAGAAGAAGAAATATTAATAGTGGAAAAGTTTAAACCAGGCTCAGAATGATTTTTTTTTTTAATTTTTGTTAAGATTACTCGTATTAGTCTGTCATGCTTTACTATAAAGTTTTATAGTTTCACCTTGAACAAAGTTTTGATATTTAGTAAAAGTATTTGATAAAGATCGTTTAAATTTAGACAATTTATGTTTTAAATAAGAATCGCTAATTTCCTTATTGTTTGGAACTTTAATAGTGTAATTAAATGAAGGAGAAGAGATGTTTAGATGTTTATTAGTATACGAAATAGGGTGAGAGTGAGAGTTTGAGCAAGAATTAGAAATAGATTTATGATAATTGTTAAAATTAGAAGGAGTGACAGCAGTTATATCTATAAGACTTTTGATATGAGTAGAGTTTTTAATAGAAGAAGATTAAAAGAACTATAACTACTTCGAACAACTATCTATGAGTGTGTCATTCTGTGAGATATTGTTTGCTAAAATTTAGTTTTTTCTTTTGATTTTATTATTTAGTATAATTTGTTCATTAACCTTAGGCTTACTTACTTGAATAATAATATTTCCGAGTTTACTCTACTTAGTAAAGTTGTTGGGATTTTTCAATATTTCCATCCAAGAAGCCGGGCCGGATAGTAGAAAACGGAGATATTTTAAGTTCTTCTTTCTTATTCTTTTAGGTGTAAACATCGAGCAAGGAACTGTATCAATATTGAATTCCTTTCTTAAAAAGCTTAACACACCATCAACACTGAAGGAGCAAGGAACACCTTTGATGACCAATGATTTGTTCGTATTTTTGTATATGGTTGATTTGATTGTTTTAATTTACGAATTCTGCAAGCTATTTATTTGAACAGGAATTCATTTTAACAGTTCCTGCTTGAAACCGCAGTAGGGATTATCAAAGTCACTATTCAGAGTAACTTTTTTTGTAGAAAGATCATTACATAGTGCATCAAATGATTTGGCCATGTCTTGAAATGCGTTGGTGTTGGCACTAATTGTTTGACTAGTCTTAACTAATAGGGCCGGTTTAGCACTATCAAAACTCTAAAATAAATTGTGTATGTTATCAACCACACTTCTTAACACCCCCTCGTAGCTCTGGCAATCCTCACATATGAAATATGAGTCAAGAGTCTGGTGATACCAATCTCTATTTAAGCCCATGCATAAACTATGGAGTTTTCTTTTACAAAAAGCTTTACAGATTACAAATTTAATTTTTTTATCATTAATAAAACAATTTTCGAGATTGCATTTGTAATCCATGGCTTATAAATTTTTAAGAAATATTTTATAAAATGAAAACAAAACTTTAAAGTTACTTGATATAAATAAGTTTAAAATATGAACTATATATGTACTTTTTTTTTATAATTTTAATTAAACTTATTCATTTACGTTTAACAGAAGCAAAAAAAAAAATTTAAAAAGATCAAGTTACACAAAGAAAATTTTAATACAATTATTTTTTTTGTTAGATTGTTCTTATTTTATTTTTATTTATTGTTGTTATTGTTATTTTTATTAATATGAATTAAAGTTAATTATATGTCGCGATTATACATTTATAAATGCAAACACTGCGAAATGAATGAACACACTTTGAATTATTGAATTTGTAAAAAAAGAAATAAATTTAATTTAATAGTATTAAGTAAGAACTTTTAATAAGAACTAAATAACTTGAGGTTAGAGAAAGAACTGACAGTGACGATTATTATTTTACTATACAATTTTTATTATACAATACAATTACTATACAATATTATTTTACTATACAATTTTCTTTTGTTTGATGATATTGTTTTATGTTGTTTTGTGGTGGATGAAGATCTTCCAGTTGTTGTTGTTATTTCACCTGGGGTTATATTATTACTAATATTTTCTAGTTTATCATTTATATTTTATATTAACATTATTTTGTTTGTTTTAAATGTAATCGAAGTGTCATTTTTTCACTCCTGAAATTTATCAATTCTCCGTCTTGATCAATTAGTTTAACTATTAAAGTACTTAACTCACGAACATTAATTGGCAAATAGATTACATTTTTTGGTACTTCAATTATCTTATAGCCTGGACCAACTTCAGGTGAAAATGCATGTATAGTATGAGTTGTTATTTATAAATGTTATTTATTATTGTTATTTATAAAAGAATTTGTTATAATATTACATTCTACTCGAATTGTGTTAACTTTTATAACATCTACAACCAAATTTAATGTATATTTAGTGTTTGTGACTAAAACAAATAACCGCTTCTTTGTTTATGACTAAAACAAAGAAGGGGTCCAATTGAGTTAGAATGATTAAAATTAATTATTTCATTGGTTTTTATTTCACATTTCAATGTATTGTTATTTGCTATTATGTTTACAAATGATTTTCCATTACTTTTTTTATCAACTTCTTTTTTCAAAAACTTGTCAATATCTTCAATCTCATAGAATCCAACAGGTATTTCGATTTAATATTAGCCAATATGAAATATATTATTATTAATATCAATTTTTGGTATAGAATTACATGTTTGAAAATTAATCAAACCACAAACATAGATATCCTGTAATTCAATTGGAGGAAAATAATCAGCCTTGAGAATTGATGAGTTACCATTTAATGTCAATTTATAATGAAAATGAAATAAAAATTATATATGTATATAACTTATAGATTGTAGCAATCGTGTAAAAATAATAGACATAAATGTCCACAAATTATTATATCATAATCTTGATGTTGTGTATAATTATATTCTATGTTATTACCCAAATATTTCACTACTTCAATTGGTGGTTTAAGATTTCCAAAACTATCATAATATTTTATATCTTTATCTTTCTTACAATAAGCTACCCAATGTGTGCCTGAACCAGAAAATGTATCTAAATTAATAATTCCACATTCATTCTTGGTTTTTCTTTTGGTACTTTGTTACGCATAAAAATTCCTCTGAAAAATGGTATATTGTTGGAATATTTATATACATATATATCGTTTTCATTTAGGGCACGGTTGGGTAAGCTTTTTAAAAATTTTCTTGTTTATTCAAATATAAACCTAATCCTTTTTTATATGGTTTTAAATACATACCAACAGCAATGTTTTCCATTTTTTATTATGTCTTTTGGATTCTTCTAATTGCTGTTTTGCCGCTTCTGCAGCATTAATTGATTTTGCTATTTGTGATGCACCACCACCAACTGCTGAAAGACCTGCAAATAATGGTATCAGGAAAAGTAGTACACCCCCAACTTTTGGAACAGGTATAATGCGTAGTATTTTCAATGATGATTTTATTGGTTTCATAATTTTTTTAGCTGCAATCAAAGCTTTATCCACTGAATTTTTAATATCATTATTAATATTATGACCTTTCTTTTCTTTTTAATTGAATGTAGTACTTTTTTAAAGTGTATACATTTTGTCTTCTTCTTTTTTTTTAGTTTTTCTTGTTTTCTTAATTTTTTTATTTTTAATAAATCCCATTCCTAATTTGCTTTCATAGCACCTCCAACTAAAAGTGCGTTTGTTTTTTCACCAATGATGCGTCTTTGTACCTTACTCGTTCCCAAGCTTTTTGCATGAATATCTTACCACCTGTAGGTCTATCTCGTTCCCAAGCTTTTTGCATGAATATCTTACCACCTGTAGGTCTATCTTTTATATCTTTAGATTTTGTATATGCAAATCATGTTCTTTACAAGCCGAATCTAATAAAATAATTCCAGGATCATCCCTCTCTATTTGTTTTTGTAGTTTTGTTCCAGGTCCACAATATTGATAACCAGGTAAATGAAGTTCAACAGATAAATTATTAATTAATGAGTTCACAAGACCAGCACCACAATTTTTTTTGTTTTTCAGTTTTCTTTTCTGATTCATATCTTAAAAAAAACTGTAATGTAAAAACATGGTTATATATATCCTTTTCTCTAGTTTGTATTATGCATTTCATTAAACAAGTAAAATCTCTACCAATTAAGAATTTTGATAAAGAAATCAAAGAAAATAAAACAATAAAAATTAAAAAACATGAAGTAGATAACTGCTACCTAACACTATAACATGTTTAATTGTTGGCCGTCAAACTGTGGAAAAAAAAAAGTTATGTTAAGTCTTTTGTTACATGAAAACGGTTTTAAATATGAAAATATTTATATTTATTAAAAATCATTGAATTAACCAAAATGTCAATATCTTCAGAAAATATTGCAACCTATAAAGGGTATTGGATATTATACTTTCACTAAAAATGAAAAAGTAATATTGCCAGAGAAATCGAAAAACAATTCAACATTCATATTTGTTGATAGAGCATCTGAAAAGCAAAACAATGTTAGATTATTTTTTTTTTAGTATGGGACGTCATTACAAAACGGACTGCTTTTGTCTTAATCAATCATACACACATAATATTTAGTGCGTCACAATGCAATTTTTATACCAGTACGATAAGTATCGGGTATAATAAAATTACTCCTCCGTTTGTAGCACCTCGAAATAAGCAAGCTAAATATACCTTCAAAGGTATGGATCGGATCAAAATCAAATTCTGAGTCGATTAAGCTATATCCGTCCGTCCGTCCGTCCGTCAGCACGCTAACTCAAAAACTAAGAAAGCGAGACTCTTGAAATTTACACAAAATATTCTGGGAGCAATTTGTAGGTTCCCTATTTTTGTTGTTTGAATTCCGACCAAAACTTCGAAAAGCTCCCGAACAACTAACTTTTAGATCTCCACAATTTTTTTGAAATAGAGCCATGTAATTTTAACTGCTGATAGATATCATAAAAATATTAATTTTATTTTCAACAACTTTTTCTGCAGCCCCACCCATTACAGAGCTACAGCCCGCCAAAGTCCGAAAAATCTCTATACTTAAATTGTTATAACACAAGCTCTATAATGTATATCTTCAATCTGAAAATTCCGAACGATAGGTGCTATTATGAGCTTTAAAAACATGTATATAATAAATATATACTTGTGCTATACGGCGTCTTAATTTACCGTTATGCAAACTGAATTATTGCAAAATACTTTAACACTTTTATCTTCTAAACAGTTTAAGTTGCAATCTTGAAATTTTGACAAAGATTTAGATCTTTAAAAATAAGTATGAGTCATTTCAGAAATCTGTTTTGTATCACCCCCGGTTAACGAGCTGTCAGGGGTCAAAAACTGAAAATTTCCTATTTTTAAACACCTGTAACTTGAACACCTGCTAAAATTTTTTTGAAGTAATACATAAAAATTAAAGCTTCAACATTATACTCTTATTTCTGTTAACAACTATTTTTAATAATATATGGTTACTTTAAAATTAACGAAAGTGTTACTTGATTTTTTAAAATTTTCTAACAAATTTCCTTAACGAATTTTTTGCATTTTGTTTTACTTAATAATTTGAAATTGTTGAGGATATAATGCGTAGTACAAAAAAATGTAAATAAATGAACAATATAACGGTTGCTTGAAGAATTTTTATTTATATGATATTGATATACATACATACTTATATAATATCATATTTATTTACATATCGTGTATGTCACTGATGAATGAATAATAAGAATATAGATGTATATTATATAGCGCCGTATTTACATACATATATGTATTTTATTGTACTTATAAGAATTTATTCTATGAATGGAAATATTTTTAAAGAAATATTGCAATGTATGGCGATATACTTATAACAATATAAATATGCTATGTGCGCATTAATATAATATAATATTTAAAATTATATTTACTATTTTGTAATTTAATATACATACATACATTTACCGCTTAGTATTAAATGGTACTATAGAATATTTGAAAAAGTTTTGGATTGATAATCGTTATGTGGAAGGTTAGAATCTGCTTTTGAAAAATGTATAAACATATAGTTTGAATATATGTACAAACCATAGTTCTAGAAATTATAAAATTCACCCAAATTATTTTAAAATACTAAAATATTTAAAAAATAATTTTGTAAGAAGAGTGAGAGGCTGTGAACATACTAACGGTTCGTACGGGTATCTAAGAGTTGACAAAGGCAACTGTATTCTTTCTCGTTATACCCGTACGATAGGATCGGGTATAATAAAATTACTCCTCCGTTTGTAACACCTCGAAATAAGCGAGCTAGATATACCTTCAAAGGTATGGATCGGACCAGAATCAAATTCTGAGTCGATTAAGCCATGTCCCTCCGTCAGCACGCTAACTCAAAAACTAAGAAAGCTAGAATCTTGAAATTTACACAAAATATTCTGAGAGCAATTTGTAGGTCCCCTATTTTTTTTGGTTGAGTTCCGACCAAAACTTCGGGCAGCTCCTGAACAACTAAATTTTAGATCTCCACAATTTTTTTGAAATAGAGACATGAAATTTTAACTACTGATAGATATCATAAAAATATTAATTTTATTTTCAACAACTTTTTCTGCAGCCCCACTCGTTACAGAGCTACAGCTACCCCAAAGTTCGAAAAATCTCTATATTTAAATTGTTATAACACAAGCTCTATAAGGTATATCTCAATCAGAAAATTCCAAACGATAGGTTGTATTATGAGCCTTACAAACATGTATATAATAAATATATACCTGTGCTATACGGCGTCTTAATTTACCGTTATACAAACTGAATTATTGCAAAATCCTTTAATACTTCTATCTTCTAAACAGTTTAAGCTGGAAACTTGAAATTTTGACAGAAGTTAGATCTTTGAAAATAAGTATGAGTCATTTTAGAATTTTTTTTTTGTATCACACCCCGTTTAGGAGCTGTAAGGGGTCAAAAACTGAATATTTCCTATTTTTAAACACCTGTAACTTGAACACCTGTTACAATTTTTTTGAAGTAATACATAAAAATTAAAGCTTCAACATTATACTCTTATTTCTGTTAACAACTTGTTTTAATAATATATGGTTACTTTATAATTAACGAAAGTGTTACTTGATTTTCTCAAATTTTCTAACAAATTTCCTTAACGAATTTTTTGCATTTTGTTTTACTTAATAATTTGAAATTGTTGAGGATATAATGCGTAGTACAAAAAAATGTAAATAAATAAACAATATAACGGTTGCTTGAAGAATTTTTATTTATATGATATTGATATACATACATACTTATATAATATCATGTTTATTTACATATCGTGTATGTCACTGATGAATGAATGATAAGAATATAGATGTATATTATATAGCGCCGTATTTACATACATATATGTATTTTATTGTACTTATAAGAAATTATTCTATGAATGGAAATATTTGTAAACAAATATTGCAATATATGGCGATATACTTATAACAATATAATATTCTATGTACGCATTAATATAATATAATATTTAAAATTATATTTACTATTTTGTAATTTAATATAAATACATACATTTACCGCTTAGTATTAAATGGTACTATAGAATATTTGAAAAAGTTTTGGATTGATAATCGTTATGTGGAAGGTTAGAATCTGCTTTTGAAGAATGTATAAACATATAGTTTGAATATATGTACAACCCATACGAGAAATTATAAAATTCACCCAAATTATTTTAAAATTCTAAAATATTAAAAAAATAATATTGTAAGCAGAGTGAGAGGCTGTGAACATACTAACGGTTCGTACGGGTATCTAAGAGTTGACAAAGGCAACTGTATTCTTTCTCGTTATACCCGTACGATAGGATCGGGTATAATAAAATTACTCCTCCGTTTGTAACACCTCGAAATAAGCGAGCTAGATATAGCTTCAAAGGTATGGATCGGATCAGAATCAAATTCTGAATCGATTAAGCCATGTCCGTCCGTCAGCACGCTAACTCAAAAACTGAGAAAGCTAGAATCTTGAAATTTACACAAAATATTCTGGGAGCAATTTGTAAGTCCTCTATTTGTTGTTGTTGAGTTCCGACCAAAACTTCGGGTAGCTCCTGAGCAACTAACTTTTAGATATCCACAATTTTTTTGAAATAGAGCCATGAAATTTTAACTGCTGATAGATATCATGAAAATATTAATTTTTTTTTTAACAACTTTTTCTGCAGCCCCACCCGTTACAGAGCTACAGCCTCCCAAAGTTCGAAAAATCTCTATATTTAAATTGTTATAACACAAGCTCTATAGGGTATATCTTCAATCAGAAAATTCCAAACGATAGGTGCTAGTATGAGCCTTACAAACATGTAAATATTAAATAAATATATACCTGTGCTATACGGCGTCTTAATTTACCGTTATGCAAACTGAATTATTGCAAAATCCTTTAACACTTCTATCTTCTAAACAGTTTTAGTTGGAAACTTGAAATTTTGACAGAAGTTAGATTTTTGAAAATAAGTATGAGTCATTTCAGAAATTTTTTTTTGTATCACCCCCCGTTTAGGAGCCGTAAGGGGTCAAAAACTGAAAATTTCCTATTTTTAAACACCTGTAACTTGAACACCTGTTACAATTTTTTTGAAGTAATACATAAAAATTCAAGCTTCAACATTATACTCTTATTTCTGTTAACAACTTGTTTTAATAATATATGGTTACTATATAATTAACGAAAGTGTTACTTGATTTTTTCAAATTTTCTAACAAATTTCCTTAACGAATTTTTTGTATTATGTTTTACTTAATAATTTGAAATTGTTGAGGATATAATGCGTAGTACAAAAAAATATAAATAAATAAACAATATAACGGTTGCTTGAAGAATTTTTATTTATATGATATTGATATACATACATACTTATATAATATCATGTTTATTTACATATCGTGTATGTCACTGATGAATGAATGATAAAAATATATATGTATATTATATAGCGCCGTATTTACATACATATATGTATTTTATTGTACTTATAAGAAATTATTCTATGAATGGAAATATTTTTAAAGAAATATTGCAATGTATGGCGATATACTTATAACAATATAAATATACTATGTGCGCATTAATATAATATAATATTTAAAATTATATTTACTATTTTGTAATTTAATATACATTTACCACTTAGCATTAAATGGTACTATAGAATATGTGAAAAAGTTATGGATTGATAATCGTTATGTGGAAGGTTAAAATCTGCTTTTGAAAAATGTGTAAACATATAGGTTGAATAAATGTACAACCCATAGTTCTAGAAATTATAAACTTCACCCAAATTATTTTAAAATACTAAAATATTAAAAAAATAATATTGTGAGCAGAGTGAAAGGCTGTGAACATACTAACGGTTCGTACGGGTATCTAAGTTTTGACAAAGGCAACGGTATTCTTTCTCATTTTTATACCCGTACGATAGGATCGGGTATAATAAAATTACTCCTCCGTTTGTAACACCTCGAAATAAGGGAGCTAGATATACCTTCAAAGGTATGGATCGGATCAGAAAAAAATTCTAAGACTTTTGAGCCATGTCCGTCCGTCCGTCCGTCCGTCAGCACGCTAACTCAAAAACTAAGAAAGCTAGAATCTTGAAATTTACACAAAATTTTTTGGGAGTAATTTGTAGGTTCCCTATTTTTTTGGTTGAGTTTGGACCAAGCCTTAGGGTAGCTCTCGAACACCTAACTTTTAGATCCCCACATTTTTTTTGCAATAGAGCTATCAAATTTTAGCCGCTGATAGATCTCACAAAAATATTAATTTTATTTTTAATAACTTTTTTTTGTAGCCCCACCCGTTACGGAGCTACAGCTCCCCAAAAGTTCAAAAAAGCTCTATATTTAAATTGTTATAGCACAAGTTGTGTAAGGTATATCTTCATTTTGAAAACGCTAAACGATTACTACTTTTATTAGCTTTAAAACTATATATACAATATGTATATATTTGTGGCATACGGTGTCTTAATTTACCGTTATGCGAAACTAAAATTTTGCAAAATCCTTTAACCCTTCTATCTTCTAAACGGTTTAAGTTGGAAACTTGAAATTTTGACAGAAGTTAGATCTTTGAAAATAAGTATGAGTCATTTCAGAAATTTTTTTTGTATCACCCCCCGTTTAGGAGCTGTAAGGGGTCAAAAACTGAAAATTTTTTATTTTTAAACACCTGTAACTTGAACACCTGTTAGAATTTTTTTAAAGTAATACATAAAAATTAAAGCTTCAACATTATATTCTTATTTTTGTTAACAACTTTTTTTATTAATATAGGGTTACTTTATAATTGACGAAAGTGTTACTTGATTTTTTCAAATTTTCTAACAAAATTCTTCAACAAATTTTTTGCATTTTGTTTTACTCGATAATTTGAAATTGTTGAGGATATAATGCGTAGTACATAAAAATGTAAATAAATATACAACATAACGGTTGCTTGAAGAATTTTTATTTATATGATATTAATATATATACATACTTATATAATATCATGTTTATTTACATATCGCATACGTCACTAGTGAATGAGTGATAAGAGTATAGATGTATATTATATAGCGCCGTATTTACATACATATATGTATTTTATTGTACTTATAAGAAATTATTCTGTCAATGGAATATTTAAATATAATATAATATAATATTTAAAATTATATTTACTATTTTATACTAAGTAAATTTAATATACATTTACCTCTTAGTATTAAATGGTACTATAGAATATTTGAAAAAGTTTTGGATTGATAATCGTTATGTGAAAGGTTAGAATCTGCTTTCGAAGAATGTACATATCACCATATAGTTTGAATATATGTACAACCCATAGTTCTAGAAATTATAAAATTCACCCAAATTATTTTAAAATACTAAAATATTAAAAAAATAATATTGTGAGCAGAGTGACAGGCTGTTAACATACGGTTCGCACGGGTATCTAAGAGTTGACAAAGGCAACTGTATTCTTCCTCGTTTTTAAATAATTTTAGCTGAACGTTTTTTTGCTGAATTTTCATTTGACAATAAATTACTACTACCATAACAAACATTTTCATAATGAGTCTTCGAGAATTATATTTTAAACTAGACGTGATGTGATACATTTTTTCATCGCGTAAGTCATGAGTCTTCATGAATATGGGTGCATGTATCTATTCTTTGTCTAACTTCTTATCTTAAGAATAAGATTAGTGAATTCTTTGTTTTAAAACAAACAACACATTAACAATTTACAAATTAATGGTACACGAAAATGAAACAGGAAAAAAAATATAAAACAACCCCGGCCCTTCCCATCCTCGACCTTAGAATACTCTTGTAGTGTTCATATATAGTAGATTTAGATACATAAACAAAAACATAATACATTATAATATTACACATAATATTTATACCCGTACGATAAGTATCGGGTATAATAAAATTACTCCTCCGTTTGTAACACCTCTAAATAAGGTAGCTAGATATATCTTCAAAGCTATGGATCGGATCAGAATCAAACTCCGAGTCGATTAAGCCATGTTCGTCCGTCCATCCGTTCGTCAGCACGCTAATTCAAAAACTGAGAAAGCTAGAATCTTGAAATTTACACAAAATATTCTGGGAGCAATTTGTAGGTTCCCTATTTTTTTTTGGTGAGTTCCAACCAAAACTTCGGGTAGCTAACAACTAACTTTTAGATCTCCACAATTTTTTTGAAATAGAGCCATGCAATTTTAATTGCTGATAGATATCATAAAAATATTAACTTTATTTTTAACAACTTTTTCTGCAGCCCCACCCGTTACAGAGCTACAGCCCCCCCAAATTTCGAAAAATCTCTATATTTAAATTGTTATAACACAAGCTCTATAAGGTATATCTTCAATCACAATTCCGAACGATAGGTGCTATTATGAGCTTTACAAAGACGTATATAATAAATATATACTTGTGCTATACGGCGTCTTAATTTACAGTTATGCAAACTGAATTATTGCAAAATCCTTTAACCCTTCTATCTTCTAAACGGTTTAAGTTGGAAACTTGAAATTAGGACCTATAAGGGGTCAAAAACTGAAAATTTCCTATTTTTAAACACCTGTAACCTTAACACTTGTTAAAATTTTTTTGAAATAATAAATAAAAATGAACACTTCAACATTATACTCTTATTTCTGTTAAGAACTTTTTTTAATAATATCGGGTTACTTTATAATTGACGAAAGTGTTACATGATTTTTTCAAGTTTTCTAACAAATTTCTTTAACGAATTTTTGCATTTTGTTTTACTCGATAATTTGAAATGGTTGAGGAAATGCGTAGTACAAAAAAAATGTAATTAAATAAACAACACAACGGTTCCTTGAAGAATTTTTATTTATATGATATTGTTATACATACATACTTATATAATATCATGCTTATTTACATATCGTATATGTCACTGATGAATGAATGATAAGAGTATAGATGTATTTTATATAGCGCCGTATTTACATACATTTATGTATTTTATTGTACTTATAAGAAATTATTCTATTAATGGAAATTTTTAAAGAAATATTGCAATGTATGGCGATATACTTATAACAATATAAATACTATGTGCGCATTAATATAATATAATATTTAAAATTATATTTACTATTTTGTAATTTAATATACATACATTTACCGCTTAGTATTAAATGGTACTATAGAATATTTGAAAAAGTTTTGGATTGATAATCGTTATGTGGAAGGTTAGAACCTACTTTTGAAGAATATATACACATATAGTTTTAATATATGTTCAACCAATAGTTCTAGAAATTATAAAATTCAACAAAATTATTTTAAAATACTAAAATATTAAAAAAATAATATTGTAAGCAGAGTGACAGGCTGTGAACATACTAACGGTTCGTACGGGTATCTAAGAGTTGACAAAGGCAACTGTATTCTTTTTCGTTTTAATATAAATGCTATAATATAATATTCTAAGCTCTGTATAATTTTTCATTTGAGTACCTGCTATATTCAGTATATATTGATCATATTTCGAGTAGTCGTTTTTGATTTTCAAAACACCAAATCTCTTACGAGATCAAACTTAATACGCATTTGAATTTGATACAAACAAATAGAGTTGAATATATATTTGTTTACAATCGAGAATAGCTTTCACTGTACTCTTTCTTGATTGAGTGAGGTGAATTACTTGTATAGTATAGCGAGTATAGCAATAGAGAGAAAAAACAAATCTATCCATGCACATCTTTAATACCTATAACGATCGTGTCGATTAGGATATGTAATTTAAAAAATTTCAGAAAATTTGTTCTTTATGTTGGAAAAATAAATATGGTTTCTTAACACTTGATAAAGATAATAGCATAAATAATGGTCGCTATAGACAAAATCTAGATTATTTCATAAAAATATATATAAAAGAGCTAATTATCTATTGTTATACATATAGAAGTTACTATACTTTCTTTGACAACAGATCACTTACTATTATATCATTATACCCTACACCTAAAGTATAGGGTATATTAACTTTGGTATGGTGTTTCTAACCACCAAAAGGAAGCGAGTGAGATATGGACATGTATATATATTCTGAATAAGGATCACCTCCTGAGTCGATTTAACTATGTCCGTTCGTCCGTCCATCCGTTCGCACGATAACTCAAAAATTAATTAAGCTATCTTGATGCAATTTATATAGTAGGTTACTAATTACGAACGGAAGGCTAAGTTCGAATCTGGACAAAATCGGTCCATTGGTTCGGATTCTGGAAGCTTCCGAATGATTCCGAAGCAAACGAGATTATCTCCAAAACAAACAAAGATAGAACCTTTAAATTTTGTACACTTATGTTCCTTCCCTTTCGATTTATGTTTATTTTTAGTACAAGAGTATGCTGTTATGTTTCCTTTTCTATAAAATTGGAAACTGACATTTGAAAGAATTTGAACCATGGATTCGTATTTTAGAAGCTGCCGAACGAGTCCCAGAGCAAACGAGATTATCTGCAAAATCAACAAAGATAGAACCATTAAATTTTGTACAATGATGTTCCTTCCCGTTTGATTTATGTCTCCGAAATTTAAGAGGATATGGTCCATGGGTTTGGATTTTGGAAGCTTCCGAACGAGCCCTAGAGCAAATGAGATTATCTCCAAAAACAACAAATATATAAGCTTTAAATTTGGCAGAATGGTGTTTTTTCATGTTTGATTTATGTCTTTGAAATTTGAGAGGATTTGGTCAATGGGTTCGGATTTGGGAAGCTTCCGAACGAGCCCCAGAGCAAACGAGAGTATCTCCAAAATCAACAAAGATGGAACCTTTAAATTTTTTACAATGATGTTCCTTCCCGTTTGATTTATGTCTCCGAAATTTAAGAGGATTTGGTCCATGGGTTTGGATTTTGGAGTAAATGAGATTATCTCCAAAACCTACTAAGATATAACCTTCAAATTTGGCAGAGCGGTGTTCTTTCATGTTTTATTTAAGTCTCTGAAATTTGAGAGGATTTGGTTAATGGGTTCGGATCTTGGAAGCTTCCGAACGAGCACTAGAGCAAACGAGTATATCTCCACAACCAACAAATATAGAACCTTTATTTTTAGTACAAGAGTGTGCTGTTATGTTTCCTTTTCTATGAAATTGGAAACTGAAATTTTAAAGAATTTGAACCATGGAGTCGTATATTGGAAGCTTCCGAACGAGCCCCAGAGCAAACGAGATAATCTCCAAAACCAACAAAGGTAGAACCTTTAAATTTTTTACAATGATGTTCCTTCCCGTTTGATTTATGTCTCCGAAATTTAAGAGGATATGGTCCATGGGTTTGGATTTTGGAAGCTTCCGAACGAGCCCTAGAGCAAATGAGATTATCTCCAAAAACAACAAATATATAAGCTTTAAATTTGGCAGAATGGTGTTTTTTCATGTTTGATTTAGGTCTCTGAAATTTGAGAAGATTTGGTCAATGGGTTCGGATTTGGGAAGCTTCCGAACGAGCCCCAGAGCAAACGAGAGTATCTCCAAAATCAACAAAGATGGCACCTTTAAATTTTGTACAATGATGTTCCTTCCCGTTCGATTTATGTCTCTGAGATTTAAGAGGATTTGGTCCATGGGTTTTAATTTTGGAAGCTTCCGAACGAGCACCAGAGCAAACGAGTATATCTCCACAACCAACAAAGATAGAACCTTTATTTTTAGTACAAGAGTGTGCTGTTATGTTTCCTTTTCTATGAAATTGGAAACTGAAATTTGAAAGAATTTGAACCATGGATTCGTATACTGGAAGCTTCCAAACGAGCCCCAGAGCAAACGAGATTATCTCCAAAACCAACAAAGGTAAAACCTTTAAATTTTTTACAATGATGTTCCTTCCCGTTCGATTTATGTCTCTGAAATTTAAGAGAATTTGGTCCATGTGTTTGAATTTTGGAAGCTTCCAAACGCGCACCAGAGCAAATGAGATTATCTCCAAAACCAACTAAGATATAATCTTTAAATTTGGCAAAGTGTGTTCTTTCATGTTTTATTTAAGTCTCTTAAATTTGAGAGGATTTGGTTCATGGGTTCTTATCTTGCAAGCTTCCGAAGGAGCCCCAGAGCAAACGAGTATATCTCCACAACCAACAAAGATAAAACTTTTATTTTTAGTACAAGAGTGTGCTGTTACGTTTCCTTTTCTATAAAATTGGAAACTGACATTTGAAAGAATTTGAACCGTGGATTCGTATTTTGGAAGCTTCCGAACGAGCCCCAGAGCAAACGAGATTATCTCCAAAACCAACAAAGACAGAACCTTTAAATTTTTTACAACAATGTTCCTTCTCGTTTGATTTATGTCTCTGAAATTTAAGAGCATATGGTCCATGGATTTGGATTTTGGAAGCTTCCGAACGAGCCCCAGAGCAAATGAGATTATCTCCAAAAACAACAAAGATATAACCTTTAAATTTGGCAGAATGGTGTTCTCTCATGTTTGATTTAGGTCTTTGAAATTTGAGAGGATTTGGCCCTTGGGTTCGGATTTTGGAAGCTTCCGAACGAGCCTCAGAGCAAATGATATTATCTCCAAAAGCAACAAAGATATAACCTTTAAATTAGGCAAAATGGTGTTCCTTCATGTTTGATTTATGTTTCTGAAACTTGTGAGGATTTGGTCCATGAGTTCAAGTCTTGGAAGCTTAAGGACGAGCTCCATAGCAAACGATTATATCTCCACAACCAACAAAGATAGAACTTTTATTTTTAGTACGAAGGTGTTCTGTTATGCTTCCTTTTCTGTAAAATTGGAAACTGACATTTGAAAGAATTTGAACCGGGGGTTCGTATTTTGGAAACTTCCGGACGAGCACAAGAGCAACGAGCATATCTCCAAAACCAACAAAAGTAGAACCTTTAAATTTAGTACAATGGTGTTCTGGCATGTTTTCTTTATGTTCCTGAGATGGATTCGATGAATTGGAGTGGCAATTCGGATACCTGACGCACACCTCCCAAGGACTCACAATCTGCGAAATTAATAAAGATAGAAACTTAAATTTTTTTACAAAGGTGTCAAGCATATCCCAAGAGGATGCCTCTTTTACGTTCCTGAAATTCGAGTTGAATAAGACAGAAAAGGGAAGAAGTTCAAGCAGCTGCCAAAAAAACTTATGGATATTTAATTTAATTCGAATTATTTAGGTGTAGGGTATTAATAAGTTGATTGCATCGACTTACTGTTATATTTACTTGTTTTATTTTTATTTGTATAAAAACTTTTGATATTAAAGGTGGTGAAGAAAAGCAAATCATTAATTGAAAATAAAAACAATGAAAATATACTGCAATTTACTGCAATTTAAAAAATAATATAAAAATGAAAACATTAACATCTGCAGTTAAACAAGAAAATGATGATGATGATGATTATGATTACAATAATGAATCAAAAAAAAATATTAAAAAAATAGAAAAAATATTAACCCCAAAACAGACTAAAAGCAAAAATGACAATTACATATCAAATGATGATGATGACCTTGACTTCCAATCATTCTCTACACCAAATAAAACAATAATTAATAAATCATCATCACAAAAATTTAATAGAAAACGAGGAAGAATGCAGTTGCCTTTGTCAACTCTTAGATACCCATACGAACCGTTATATAGTATATTCATAGTTGTCACTCTGCTTATAATATTATTTTTTTAATTTTTTAGTATTTTAAAATAATTTGGATGAATTTTATAATTTCTAGAACTATGGGTTGTACATATATTCAAACTATATGTTTAAACATTCTTCAAAAGCAGATTATAACCTTCCACATAACGATTATCAATCCAAATCTTTTCCAAATATGCTATAGTACCATTTAATACAAAGCGGCAAATGTATAATAATTTATACTATACATATGCATTATATATCAGTCATTCATCAGTGACATATGCAATATGTGTGAGTTGTAAAGTATGTATACTACTATCATACAAAATAATATAAATTCTTCAAACAACCGTTATATTATTTATTTAATTTTTTTTTGTACTACGCATCATCCTCAATAATTTCAAATTATCGAGTAAAAAACATGCAAGAAAATCCGTTAAAATAATTTGTTAGAAAAATTAAGTCACACTTTCGTCAATTTTAAGGTAACGCTATATTATTAAAAAAAGTTGTTAATGGAAATACAAATATAATGTTGGAACTTTAATTTTTGTATATTACTTCAAAAAAATTTAGGCAGGTGTCCAAGTTACAGATATTTAAAAATAAGGATTTTTTACTTTTTGACTCCATACAGCCCCAAAACGGGGGGCGATACACAAATATTTTTTGAAATGACTCATGACTCGGGTATAATTACAACACCCATTTATTTCAAAATAGTAAAAATTCAAACGATTTTGATAATTTATATGGACCATATTTTGATAGACAAACTAATACCATAAAAATGGGAGGTTCTTCTTTTGAAGTAAGCAATGACAATCAATTCAAAGCAACAGCTGGTTTATATGAACTAATTTTTATAAAAAAACCAAAAAACTAATTATATTCATCAAACGATACAAAACAATACAAGCAAATTTTAGAATTGACAAATGCACATAAACGAAATCATAAAGCATCTAATTAAATTAATGGTAATCGGAGTTTTAAATATAAAAATATTATAAATAAACTTTTTATACATAAATACAATACAAGAAAAAGTGTAAAACGAACAGGTTCTTCACCATATATGAAATTAAAGAAAGGTAAAATTAATTATGAATATTAGAATGATTTGAATGAACTTGTTGATAGTTTACGCTTGTTAATTTCACCACAAGCAGCAGGAAATAATAATCATAATAATAAAATACTATCCATTATTGAAGAGCTTAGAGAGGAAAATGTTATTGTATAATAAATAAACATATAAGAAGACCAATTTCTAAACTTAGGGCCTATCCGAACCACCACACTAGCACTTGACACTAGCACTTCGCAGTTCGCACTTGCACTTTCCGAAAATACTTGATTAGCGCACTAAATATCGGACTAAATTTCTGTCCGGATTACAAATTTATGACAGTTAAAACGTCAAATTTATTTTGACAGGTTCAAAAAAGCTAGCTATCTTTTAAATATTCTAGTATTATTTAACAATATTTAGAATTACGATCATTATGCCAATATTAAGTAAATTTTGAATGCACATATCATTAATATTGTCAGTTATTTTAATTTTTAAATTTTTTGTGAAAAGAAGAAATATGGAATTATAAGTAGGTATAAATTTTCTATATTAGTTAAATAATTAGAAAAACCAAATATTAACTTATAATTCTATTATTTTTCTAAAAATTGTGTCATTTGATAATAAAGAAATATTATTTCGCAGAATAATATTTATTAAATTCCTTCTTCTTTTATTTCTTGTATTATTATTAAGTTTTATTTTTTTTATATTCGCTATAGGTACTTTTAACAAAAACACAAAAAAATTATTTTTAGTGCAAGTGGTAAGTGCGATCATCTAGTGTGGTTTTCAAAACACTAATTTTTGACAGATAATCAAGGGTTAAGTGCAATGAATTCCGGACAACGCTTGATACTATTCGAAGTTTTCGGACAAAAAAATAGTGCGATAAAATAGTATTTAGTGCGAATTGCGATGTTTAGTGTGATGGTTTGGAAAAACCCTTAATACTTCAGTTGATTACAAACATGGAATTGGAAGATTATTTAAAAAAAAATGTATAGCTTTTTATTAGAATATGGTGATGTTTTATTCGTTGAACGCAAACGCAATATCCTATACTATCTTCAGACACTAATAAAATATTATTTTGTTGGTTCTAAAATTAGTTTCAATGGTACACATTTTAAAGATTGTATATGGTCAAGTGATGAAATCAATCAAAAATAACAATCAAATATTAATACAATTTAATTATTTCTTATGTTAACAACAACAAGAAAGAAAAAATGTTTTGGTGTGAAAAAATTAAAAGCGGTATTAAATTTTGTGTTTACGAAGCAGGATGGGCCCATTTTCATATAATAAATACAACAGTATTAGAAAAGTTTTTAGAAATTTTTTATTATTGGAGACACTTATGCAAAAAGCAATTGTAAAACCAATGAACATTTTCCTCCAGACTATCAATTTGCTGATGTTGAAGATGCAGAATTCATTGAAACACTTAATGATAAATTGAAGAAGAAAAATCAGCTGTCTTCACCACAGGACCGACCGCCACTACGCGAAGAGTACAATGCCAAAATTTATAGATTTTTTACATAATAATTTATATAAAAGCAAAGTAACTTCTAATAATTTAACAACATTTTGTTTTATTCAATAACAATAATAAGCAATGAAATCGTAAAAATATAATATGTGCATTCATTCATACACCCATTTACATTATTATACCCGTACGATAGGATCGAGTATAATAAAATTACTCCTCCGTTTGTAACACCTCGAAATAATCGAGCTAGATATACTTTCAAAGGTATGGATCGGATCAGAAAAAAATTCTAAGTTGATTAAGCCATGTCCGTCCGTCCGTCCGTCAGCACGTTCACTCAAAAACTAAGAAAGCTAGAATCTTGCAATTTACACACAATATTCTAGGAGCAATTTGTAGGTTCCCTATTTTTTTTGGTTGAGTTCCGACCAAAACTTCGGGTAGCTCTCGAACACCTAACTTTTAGATCCCCACATTTTTTTTCAAATAGAGCTATGAAATTTTAACTGCTGATAGATCTCACAAAAATATTAATTTTATTTTTAATAACCTTTTTTTTTGTAGCCCCACCCGTTACGGAGCAACAGCTCCCCAAAGGTTCAAAAAAGCTCTATATTTAAATTGTTATACCATAAGTTGTATAAAGTATATCTTCATTCTGAAAACGGCAAACGATTACTGCTTTTATTAGCTTCAAAAGTATATATACAATAAATATATATAGTTGTGGCATACGGTGTCTTAATTTACCGTTATGCGAAACTAAAATTTTGCAAAATCCTTTAACCCTTCTATCTTCTAAACGGTTTAAGTTGGAAACTTGAAATTTTGACAGAGGTTAGATCTTTGAAAATAAGTATGAGTCATTTCAGAATTTTTTTTGTATCACCCCCCGTTTAGGAGCTGTAAGGGGTCAAAAACTGAAAATTTCTTATTTTTAAACACCTGTAACTTGAATACTTGCTAAACATTTTTTGAATTAATACAAAAAAATTAAAGCTTCAACATTATACTTTTATTTCTGTTAACAACTTTTTTTAATAATATAGGATTACTTTATAATTGACGAAAGTGTTACTTGATTTTTTCAAATTTTCTAACAAATTTCTTTAACGAATTTTTTTGCATTTTGTTTTACTCGATAATTTGAAATTGTTGAAGATATAATGCGTAGTACAAAAAAATGTAAATAACTAAACAATATAACGGTGGCTTGAAGAAATTTTATTTATATGATATTAATATACATACATACTTATATAATATCATGTTTATTTACATATTATCGTATATGTCACTGATGAATAAATGATAAGAGTACAGATGTATATTATATAGCGCTGTATATACAAACATATATGTATTTTATTGTACTTATAAGAAATTATTCCAAGAATGGAAATATTTTTAAAAAAATATTGCAATGTATGGCGATATACTTATAACAATGTAAATATGCTATGTGCGCATTAATATAATTTAATATTTAAAATTATATTTACTATTTTGTAATTTAATATACATACATACATTTACCGCTTAGTATTAAATGGTACTATAGCATATTTGGAAAAGTTAGATAGATAATCGTTATTCGGAAGGTTAGAATCTACTTTTGAAGATTGTATACACATATACTTATAACAATATAAATATGCTATGTGCGCATTAATATAATTTAATATTTAAAATTATATTTACTATTTTGTAATTTAATATACATTTACCGCTTAGTATTAAATGGTACTATAGCATATTTGGAAAAGTTAGATAGATAATCGATATTCGGAAGGTTAGAACCTACTTTTGAAGAATATATACACATATAGTTTTAATATATGTTCAACCAATAGTTCTAGAAATTATAAAATTCAACAAAATTATTTTAAAATACTAAAATATTAAAATAATAATATTGTAAGCGAAGTGACAGGCTATGCACATACTAACGGGTCGGGCGGGTATCTAAGAGTTGACAAAGGCAACTGTATTCTTCCTGGTTTTTTTTTCATTCAAAAATATTAGAAGTAAAAAATAATAAAAACTGTAAACAAATACAAAACAAATATAATTGAATCTGCTAAGAAAAATTTTACCGTTTTAATTTTATGTCATCAACAAAAGAATAATATGCATTGGCATAGATATAAGTACATACATATGTATGTATAAAATTTTTTTGAGATATAATAAAAAAACAAAAAAAAATTGTTCATATAAATTCATATGGAGTGTTACGTATGAAATTTGTACTTAGAAAAAAAATTAAATAAAAGTTAAAGTTAGTCGGCTCAAAAAATGTTCTATGGGAAAGTTGTTCCTCTTTAAGTTTGTAACATTTTTTCTTAATAATTTTTCTTATAAAATTTTTCTGTTACGAAATATTCGTAAAAAACTTAAAAAGTACACTAGTAAGCTACCACTTGCTGTTGTCCGATTTGTTCCAAAAGCTTATCAATCCGAGATATTTACGTCAAAACCTTAAATATGAAATTGCAAAAAAATCCGCTAGGTCGTTTAAGCTGTAGATGTGCCCACAGTCACACACACACGCACACCCACACACACACACCCACACACACACACACAGGCACACACACACATTAATAAATAAAAAGTAAAACATTGTTGTGGTCAATGCTGTGTAACGTAACGTAACGTAAGTATTTGTACCCGTACGATAGGATCGGGTATAATAAAATTACTCCTCCGTTTGTAACACCTCGAAATAAGCGAGCTAGATATATCTTCAAAGGTATGGATCGGATCAAAAAAAAATTCTAAGACTTTTGAGCCATGTCCGTCCGTCCGTCCGTCCGTCAGCACGCTAACTCAAAAACTAAGAAAGCTAGAATCTTGAAATTTACACAAAATATTCTGGGAATAATTTGTAGGTTCCTTATTTTTTTTGGTTGAGTTTGGACCAAAACTTAGGGTAGCTCTCAAACACCTAACTTTTAGATCCTCACATTTTTTTTGAAATAGAGCTATGAAATTTTAACTGCTGATAGATGCCACAAAAATATTAATTTTATTTTCAATAACTTTTTTTTGTAGTCCCACCCGTTACGGAGCAACAGCTCCCCAAAGGTTCAAAAAAGCTCTATATTTAGATTGCTATAGCACAAGTTGTGTAAGGTATATCTTCATTTTGAAAACGCCAAACGATTACTACTTTTCTTAGCTTTAAAAGTATATATACAATAAATATATATTTGTGGAATACGGTGTCTTAATTTACCGTTATGCGAAACTAAAATTTTGCAAAATCCTTTGACCCTTCTATCTTCTAAACGGTTTACTTTGGAAACTTGAAATTTTGACAGAAGTTAGATCTTTGAAAATAAGTATGAGTCATTTCAGAATTTTTTTTTTGTATCACCCCCCGTTTAGGAGCCGTAAGGGGTCAAAAACTGAAAATTTCTTATTTTTAAACACCTGTAACATGAACACCTGTTAAAATTTTTTTGAAGTAATACACAAAAATTAAAGCTTCAACATTGTACTTTAATTTCTGTTAACAACTTTTTTTAATAATATAGGGTTACTTTATAATTGACGAAAGTGTTACTTGGCTTTTTCAAATTTTCTAACAAATTTCTTTAACGAATTTTTTTTGCATATTGTTTTACTCGATAATTTGAAATTGTTGAGGATATAATGCGTAGTACAAAAAAATGTAAAGAAATAAACAACATAACGGTTGTTTGAATAATTTTTATTTATATGATATTGTTATACATACATACTTATATAATATCATGTTTATTTACATATCGTATATGTCATGTCATATAGTGAATGAATGATAAGAGTACATCTTATATAGCGCCGTATTTACATACATATATGTATTTTATTGTACTTATAAGAAATTATTCTGTCAATGGAATATTTAAATATAATATAATATAATATTTAAAATTATATTTACTATTTTGTACTAAGTAAATTTAATATAAATTTACCGCTTAGTATTAAATGGTACTATAGAATATTTGAAAAAGTTTTGGATTGATAATCGTTATGTGGAAGGTTAGAATCTGCTTTTGAAGAATGTACATATAAACATAAAGTTTGAATATATGTACAACCCATAGTTTTAGAAATTATAAAATTCACCAAAATTATTTTAAAATACATAAATATTAAAAAAATAATATTGTAAGCAGAGTTAGCTGTTAGCTGTGAACATACTAACGGTTCGTACGGGTATCTAAGAGTTGACAAAGGTAACTGTATTCTTCCTCGTTTTTGTTTATTATTGATTTAATTATCTACTGAAAGCAATAATTATATCAATCAAAAAACATTTTAACACCTGAAAATTTTTTACCTAAGTAAAAAATTTTTAAATATATAAATAAAGGAAGATCCTATATTTTTTTTAATCTGAAAAATTGAATAAACTAAATAATACAGTTTTTTTAATATTGTTTATTATTATATTAACAGCCATTTTTTTTAAATAAATTTATTGGATTTCAGCCAGCTTGTGCTGGCTTAAAATTTCTTGATTACAAAATAAGTTGTACCTTACTATTATTTTTATAAAGATACAAGTTTATTTCTTTATTTAAAATATCGATGTCATTATCTTTGAGCTGATCACTCATTTTTGTGTTTAAAAATATTTGTCGACTGGCAAATTCGATAATTATTCTCCTTCCAAACCTAGTTTGGAGACTTTTTATTACATGAATATGGTAGAACTTACCGTTCTCCATGTCATCAATTTTTAATGTGGGTTTAAAAACCCATTATTTGAATTTTTTGAGATGGTATTATCCAAACCATTTAAAATAGTATCTATTGTATTTTTACACTTACTTTCTAGATATTGCTGGGCATCTGATGTTTTTGGTTGCTGTTGATGTGATGTTGTTGGTTGCTGTTGATCATTTTGGTACAAAATTGGCATATTAGTTAAATTGTAATATTGTTGTTGTTGATGATGATGATGTTGAAAATTCTGCTGGGCGATATTGTTGTAATAACTCTGTTCCATATCATCAATCGCCGCCACCTCAGCGTACCTTTTCTTACATTTTGTTGGTGCTGCCATTTTTATAAAATCTTTTTAGATTGTTATTACTTTTAGATTTATATTTGAACTGATGGTTTAGCATTTAAATGTTAGAACTTTTATACTAAAATTTTTAAACTAATTTTAATAATTAAACAATTATATTATTTTACAAAACACTGTATTAAACTATGCTGTTATGACAGAAAATACTAATTAATTAACAATAAATATTTTTATATGATAATGAATCAAATTTTATTTTTTAAATTATCTTGTAATGTTATTTGTTACAATATTTTTTATATAGGCACCATAAAATTCTAAAACATAAAAATTTTAAACCACATCTTATTTAGCACATATTAATATATTACATTTTATTAAAAAAAATTTTATATTGAATTATAAAAAAATCTGAATTAATTTGGATCAAATAAATTTATATGATACAAAATTTTAAACCCACAGAAATTGTTCTAAAGAATAATTAATTATTTTATTAAAAAATAAAATAGCTAATCACAATAAAAATAATTTCTTAAATATACAAATGAGAAATTATTAAATAAAACAAAATGCTCTATAATTCAATTTATTTTTATTTTAATAAATTGTAAATATTTTTCATATATTTTATATATTTTATTCCGATGATCATTTGTTAGAATTAAATAAATAATGCTTTTAATATGTTGAATTCTTTGATTAAATCGATAACGATCAAGTGCTACCAATTCCCAATATTTTTTCCAATACAATTTGTAATCCATAGCATCCTCATAACCTCTGTTTTAAAATTCAAATGTACTTTTTTCTTTTCTCGAAACAAATATTCCAAATTTATAACGGAAGATAATGATGATGTTGATGATGATGATAATGTTGCTAATAATGATGATGTTGGTGATAATGATGATGTTGCTAATAAAGATGTGATCCATTTAGCCGTTCAATCAAATCGATTGAATTTGATTTCAATTATTTAACTTAATATAAATTGTAAGTTTTACAATAATCATTGATTTAATATATACATATGCTCCCCTCTCGCTATCCTATTTATTTTATGCTCATTAGGTCAATGATCTTTTTTAATTAGGTTAAACCACGCCCACTTTTGTTTTTATTTTTTATTGTTTTTTTATGCTAATTAGATAAACCGCAAAAAATTTAATTTTTTTGTCTGTTGTTTTCATTTTTATTGTTTTTTTATGTTAATTAGATAAACCGCAAAAAAATTTTAATTTATTCATGTCACATGCCGAGAAAGAGACACAACATACAAAAAATACACCTGCTAGAAAGTGACAAAACATAAAACCACAAAAACACCCATTAAAAAGCAATTAAATTGATTCAGAACCGCCATAGTATAACTACTATTGAGTCTGATGACACAATCCTCCTTAACAATTTTAATGGAACTTTAATGGCCAATAATATGGAAAAACAACTACTTGGTAATTTTTTAATTCAATTGCAAAATGAAACTATCAAAATAAAAAATCGGGTATTTGCAAATAAAGATATTCAATTATCACAAATTTTAGATAAAGCTCCGCTAAGGGGTGATCATCAATTTAAATGACGTAATCACATAACTGTACTTTATATCTAAGTATATCCAAGTTCCCAAATATATATGCCATTAGTACCGCTGGTGCCATCTAGTACCCGAAAAGTGCATTACAAAATTTTCGTAACATTTTCTACAATTTTAATTAAACCGTTATATTTTTACCGTAGAGCCGTTAATATATATTTTGTTTCATCCTAATCGGTATACCGTTTCTGAGATATTACAGTTCAAAAAAAAATTCCAACTTTCAAAAAAAAAAATCACTATACATGTGAAATTTTCGAAATTCCTATATTTATTCGAAAAAATTCGAAACCCTATATTTATTATTATACGGTTAGAAAGTACTCTTCACATTCTTTTCAACGGTGTATAATAAATATGATATATATTAGCAAATAGCCCCACCAGAGGACACAAATGCGAAACTGAAACAACAATTTGAATAAAAAAAGCATTTTCATACTTTATTTCTCATAAATTTATTATGTGCCTTTTTGTTTTCTTGTTTGGAATATGTATGTAAAAATGTAAGTAGGATGCACTTTAGAGTTGGCTACAAAATCAGACTTATCCATTTTTTCCAGAATATTTATATATATATATGTGTACATAAGAATCTGAATTAGGAAGGATTTTAGAGTTGGATTTAAAATCAGGGTTGCGGGAATCATTATATTCGGAAACTTGGAGATATAAAGTACCGTTATGTATCGACATCATTTAAATATATGATCACTCCTTAGCGAACCAATTTCCCAAATTCTACCCACTAATATGCAAAACGAATCAAGGAAACTTAAAATAAAACCAAACCTAGACTACTTACACAGTCTACGCCTGAACAACGTTAAGAAATTAGAAAAACTTTTCATGGCCTCATCAATCGGTACAACAACAGTCAAAATTGTTATTTCATCGATTATCTTTCTTATAATCATTTTTATAAAGAAAAAATTCAGAAATTTTTAATGAAAACAACAGCAACAGATACATCAATTGAAAATCTGCAACCAGTCAGATTAAAATTTTGATCCACGGGCCATGGATTTTTTAGGAGGGAAGAGTTAGGACATCTGTATGCGTGAATTAAACATATAAAAAACCAGACGCTTTATCACCAGTTTTATATTTTTAATAATTTTAATTTTAAGAATGTTTTATTAATTTTACTTCAAATATCAATTTACAATACTTTAATAATTTTAATTATTTCTCACGGGAAATAATGTAAAATTGTTATATCAGCTAATTTTACAATATAAATGTTAGATATTAGATATTAATTAGCTGTTAGATATTAATTAAGTTATTAGTTAAGTTAATATATTAGTTAGCTGTTAGATATTAGTTAAGTTACAGTTTAAATTTGTCAATCAAATAATAATTAATAAAACCTACTTTAGTCCAAATAATTATTTTTCTAAAAAGAATTTATATTAAAATTCTTAACTTGTATATTAAGATGCAGTTAAATAATGGATAATAATTACCAAAGTATATCTATTGGTAATAAGTAATTAAACTTTTTATTTACGTAAACTTAATGCAATTTTTTACAAATACCAAACCCAAAAAAAATCCATTAGTTGAAAGAGCTAAAAAAAAACTACTACACTTGCTTTAGGTTTTCTGTATATGATAATTAAGATAAGAAAGTAAGAGAACGCAGCATATATGTATCTAAATTTTTACTTACAATTATATATACAAAGGCGTTCTGATAATTTCTATATGATTTTTTCTCCATATGAAAGATATGAAAATTTATATAGGCGGTCTGATAATTTTTTAGTACACAGTGAGAAAGAACGTTCGTGCAAATTTAAAGATTTTAAAATTAGAATCTTTAAAATAAATATATTTTTCTAATTTTATCTGATAATGGATGATAAATTTATTTTTAAACTATATGAAAATTTAAAAAATGATTTTACTTATAAGTGCTGTGATAAATCAGACTAAATATGTTTTATTAAGTTATATTAATAATTTATTATATAACACAAAATTTTAACAAAACTGTAAAACAATTTGATTCAAAAACCAAATTATTTAGTATGTTAAGTATATGTAAATTAATAAATTATTTTTAATTAAGTATATCTTTTTTTTTTTTATCTTACTTATTACAGTTTTTCAGATAAATATTTTTATAAAAACTTTATAAAATTTATAAATATTTTATAAAAATTTATATAAAAAATTAATATAAAATTTTTATTATGAAACATTTAATTTTATTTTAATTTCATTTTACTACTTTCACTACCCTCTTTTGTCTACGATTTTTCATCTCTTTCTTCCACATAGGATTCCTTTTACCATATATTTCTAACAATTTTTAATCAAATATACTGTTGTAAATACAACAATCTGGACTAATCTAGAACATAATAGGAATAATCTAGAACGTAATAGGAATAATCTAGAACTATATAGAAATATAAGTGAAATAAATCATATTAGCTTTAAGAATAATAATAACAGTAAGATAACATTAACATTACATTAATATTAACATAACGTTATATTTGTATTAGTAGTAGTAATAATAATAACTTATCTAGAGAAATGTAAAATAACATGTAATGTTCTAGAATATAAGAAATTTTGTATATATATCGCCAATTTCTGTAAATAGAAAAGTAATATAAAGTAAAGTTAAAGTGTTTAAAGTGTATTATTTATTGGAAAACAGATAAATAATTGCGAACCGAAAAACACGCAACAATTGGTGTCAGAAGTGGGATTTAAAAAGTATTGGATTTAAAAGTATTGGATTTACAATTTAAAAAATATAATAATTGGCAGAATTGTTAATAAGAATTTGGCAGAATTAAGTGTAGCGGAAATAAAAGAGGAATTGCGGAAAAGCAATTCGTCCACAGATTGGAATCTGTTATGGAATCTTATCTTAATATGTTGATGGAATCATTGTATTGAAATTACAAATCATGGCAATAAATATGGAAAATAATGTGACGGCAATACAGTACAGCATAAATGCTTTCAGAAACGATATTATGTCAGATATTAAAAAGGTTTTTGTTAAAGGTTTAGTTTCCGTAGTTAAAGATGAACGACGTGAAAAAGATGAAGAAGATAATCAAAAAAGTAATGTTAAAGATGAACGAGGTACTTCATTAGAAGATGAAGTTCTTGCTTTAAATGCATCAAAAAGTAATACTTATTGTGAAAAGGATAAAAATAAAGACGAAGAAATAATAAGAAAAAATAAAAGAAATAATGAAATTGAAAGTTATGAAAATGTGCCTAAAGATAATTGTAGGGAAAACAGTATACCAGTACCCTATTTCATAGATAATAGCAAGTGACAATTTGATAAAAATGTCGCAGTTGTCTGACATTTTTTTTATACAAAAATTTACAGGTGACAAAATTATCATGACAATTTTATATATTGTAAGTTACATAATTTTTAATCATAATTTTGTAAATTATAATTTATAAAATTCTCATGTAGATTTTGTAATTGTATTTATTGACAATTTTTTTATTAAAAACAACATATTATCTATACATATAAAGGTAAAATGCAACGTTAAAAACAAAGCCATAGGTACTAATTTATTATCAAAAATTTTTTTAAATCTAGAAAAAAAAATCTTGACTAAAAAAAATCTAGAAAAAATTTTTTTTAAAAAAAATTCTTGAATTTAATCTCGAAATAAAATATATGTATATGCCAAATTCTGAATTAGGAGGGATTTTACAGTTGGATACAAATTTAGGGTTCCAGTAAATTGAGGAGTAATTTTATAATAACCGATACTTATCGTACGGGTATTAAAACTAAATAACAAAATAAAACAAAAAAATTCTAAATATAAATTCTCGTTATTCAGAAGTTTTGTATAAAAAATTAAAATTTTGTAGCAAAAATTAAAATTTTGTATGAAAAATGTGGAGATCAAAAAGTTAGTTGTTCAAGAGCTACCCGAAGTTTTCGGATCTCAATCAAAAAAATTAGGGAACCTACAAATTGATTCAAGAATATTTTGTGTTGATTTCAATTTCTAGCTTTCTTAGCTTTCTTAGTTTTTGAGTTAGCGTCCTGCGGACGGACGGACGGACTGACAAAACTTAATCGAGTAATTTTATTATACCCGATACTTATCGTATGGGTATAAACATATGCTTTTCAACTGCTAGGCTACATGAAATCGCTCAAGTGCCTACAATTCGATACAAAATTGATAGACTTTTTCCAATTTTTCAAGAGAACTGCTTTAATAATCTAAATTCTCTAATAAACAATATTTTGAGTATAATTTAAGTTAACTATATGTACATTGTGAATTTAATAATTAGTTTTTAGCTTAGTTTTAAGATTCTAGTTATAAGTCGTTAAAAAATTTGTCAGTAGGTTTTTAGCCATTTTTTCCTACACCAACTAAATTGTGTATTATAAATATTAATCTAATAAATAAGGAAGAAATTCTGTTAGTTTGTTTGTTTGTTTGTTTGTGCCCTTTACACGTAAAAACCACCAGTCCGATTGCAACCAAATTTTGCAGGAACATTTCCACGACAGTAGTATAAATACGCGGGTCCTGGGACAAAAACCGCAAAGGGTGCATATTTAATTAGTAGGGGTGCATAATTAATTAAAAGGGGTGCATAACTAATTAGGTAGGGGTGGATTTTCATTTTTGCGAGGGGGTGCATGATTAATTAGTAGGGGTGCATAATTAATTTCTTCAATTTTGCGAAGGGGTGCATGTAATTGTGTTTGTATAGGTAGTGGTCGTTGGTGCAGTTATGAGGGTTTATGATCTTCGTAGTTTGTATGAGGGGTGAATATTACTTAGTTTGGTGATCTAATGTAGAGTAGAGAAAGATAATTATAATGGTAGAATACTAATAATGGTAGAATAATGGTTTATTAATTATGTGAAGGGGTTATTTATTATACTATAGAGAATATTAGGGGTGAATATTTAATTAGGTGTAGGGGTTAGTTATTATAGTATAGAGTGAATATTAGGGTGTGTATGAACATCCTTTGATTTAAGAAAAAAAAAAAATAAATAAAAAGGGTTGAAAATAAAAAGAAAGAAAAGATCAGTTAATATGAAAAAGTGACTAGTGGTCAAACTTTAATATAAAAAGAATGTAGTAAGAATAATAAAAACGAGGAAGAGTGCAATAGAGTAGACTGTGTCAACTCTGGGATACCCGTATGAACGTAATATATCCTGTTTCTATAAAACTTGATCATCTTTTAAAAACATTCAGATGTTGTAGTACCGAACTACAGAGATATATTTATGTAAATTGTGGAGTTGTATGACAGCTATCCGAATCTATTGCGCGTAGCTTCATTAAGTTCCAAGAAATGCAAGAAGCCTGAACCGGCTGCTTTAGACCAATCAAATTTTACAAAAGTTTTTGGCATGCAACTCGACACTTTTTCACTAAATTTCAGTTAGCTAGCTTCTATAGACACTGAGTTATTTTCATTTAAAAACAGAAGTTGTATGGCGACTATCCGAATCTGTCATATCATCACAACCAAATTTTACAGAAGTTGTTGCCATAAAACTGGATCATCATTTGCAAAATTTCAGATACCTAAATTGAATAGACACTGGGTTATTTCCATTTAAAGAAGGAAGTTGTATGGCAGCTACTCGAACCCGGAGGCCGAAAATGCTGGAGTTAAATAGCAAAACTAACCATTTTGCAAAAGTGATGTAAAAAAAATTTCAGCCTCCTAGCTCCTTTATTTTTTGAGTTATCGTGCGGACGGACACTGAGTTATTTTCATTTAAAAAGAGAAGTTGTATGGTAGCTACCCGAACCTGTTGCACCAGCACAACCAAATTTTGCAAAAGTTGTTGCCATAAAACTTGATCATCATTTGCAAGATTTCAGACGCCTAGCTTCATTAAGTTCCAAGAGGTGCAAGAAGCCTGAACCGGCTGCTCTGGCCCAACCAAATTTTACAAAAGTTGTTGGCCTGTAACTCGACACCTCTTTACTAAATTTCAGGTTCCTAGCTTCAATAGACACTGAGTTATTCTCATTTAAACGGATAAGTTGTATGGCAGCTACCCGAACCCGTCGCACCACCACAACCAAATTTTGCAAAAGTTGTTGCCATAAAACTTGATCATCATTTGCAAGATTTCAGACGCCTAGCTTCATTAAGTTGCAAGAGGTGCAAGAAGCCTGAACCGGCTGCTCTAGACCAACCAAATTTTACAAAAATTGTTGGCATGTAATTCGACACTTCTTTACTAAATTTCAGGTTCCTAGCTTCAATAGACACTGAGTTATTCTCATTTGAACGGATAAGTTGTATGGCAGCTACTCGAACCCGCCGACCGAAAATGTTGGATTTAAATAGTAAAACTAACAATTTTATAAAAGTGACGTAAAAAAAATTTCAGCCTCTAAGCTCCTTTATTTTTTGAGTTATCGTGCGGACGGACGGACGACGTACATGGCTTAATCGACTCAGAATTCGATTCTGAGCCGATCCATACCTTTGACACTATATCTAGCTCGACTCCTTTAAGGTGTCACAAACGTAATGGCAAATTTATTATACCCTTGAACATAGTTCATACGGGTATAAAAAAGGGGTGAAAAGATCGGTTTAATATGAAAAAGAATAAAAAAGTCAGTTTAATATGTCAAAGGGTAGTTTTTAAAAGTTTTTTGTGTCTTGGAAAAAGATTTTAAAAAAAAGAATAAAAAAGTCAGTTTAATATGACAAAGGGTAGTTTTTGAAAGTTTTTTTGTGTCTTGGAAAAAGATTTTTAATAGGATTTTACGAGTTGTTTGTGTATTGGGAGTGATTTTTAATAGTATGGAAATGATTTTTAATGGGTAGTTAAAAGGAATTTTTATTGAAATTAGTAGATATCACTATTTGTAAGTATTGTATTGTATTAGCTATAATGTATACTGAAATTTTAGAAATTATTAGGAAATAAATAAAAAAGGGGTGAAAATAAAAAAGAAAGATCAGTTCTATATGAAAAAGAATAAGAAAAAAGAGACTGGTGCAAATGCAAATATTATAAGATCACAGTAATGTCTTTTAGTATGACTAAGAGTAGGTATTAAATTTCAAGATCATTACTGAACATTTTAACGATTTTTCACATATTCCAACGGATTATAGTTTAAGCAAATTTTTTTGAATTCAAATTTGCGGTTAAAACTTTTCATAAGGTTTACAATAGATGTGCAACAAATTAAAAGGGGTGAAAATGTTAAAGTTAATTTTGAATTAAAAAATATCAACTTTTTAGTGTATAGTTTTTAAAAGAAAAAGTTTTTCTCATACTTCATTCAATTAAACGTATAGGCAAAGGAAATTTTTTTTTAATGATTATGATTTAAACTGTAATAACTATAAATAGTAGAATATTTTTCTAAAAAGTTATTAGTCAGAAATCAGACAGAAGAGAAACCACTGCAACAGAAAATGAATTTTCAAAACGAGAATTGTGAAGCGCAGAATTTTTTTTCTACACAAGAGTTGGCGGAATTATTTACACCAGCTCCAAATAATGTAATAGAAAGCGGAAACCTTTTCTTGAACACGGAGAGTACTTTAACAGGAATTATATCACCAAGTCAGACACCTATTAAACGTGAAACAAAACGAAAACAATTACACCATAAACATGGCGAAGAGGAAGAGATTGTAGTGCTAACAAAAAAAGGAATTTATTAAATTAATTTAATGCGATCAACATCAACAATCAAAAGAAATTTTTAAAAGTTAAAGAAATGGGTGTAGAAATCCCATACATAATCGAAAAATAAAACAAATTAAAACTATTTATGGACTAAAATGGGCTTCTGACACACCACAATATATAATTTTTTCCCCAAAGAAATATCAGTTATTTTTTGATAACAAAGCAGACTATGTTGAAACAATTAACAAAGGGACGTAATCTGTTTCAGTTGACAAAAACGGAAATTTAAATTTATCAGAAGCTAAAATATAAATCATGTAACAAAAAAAAAATATCAATAAAAAAATTTGATTCAAAATTCAACAATATTCTTTTGATTTATCCACGAATTATGACTCCTATCAAACCCTAACCATTTTACAAATACTTTATTTCCTTTATTTTTCAATACTTTTTCAACTAAATATGCATCAGGATACTTTACAGGTGTTAGTTCTGAATCATAAAATCCGCCAGTTATCAAATTACCTTTATAATCAGTTAAATTATATGGAACAGGATTAGTTATGTTTACTTTTAATATTTTGAAAATTTCCGTTGACCAGTTTGGTTGGTAACCTTTCTCAAAAGTTTTTTTATATTTACTTATTCTTACAAAATCTCCCACTCTATATTTACCCTTAAGGAATATTTTTGGATGATTGTATACTGTTTTTAATAACAATTTTTCATTGCTTCTTTTCTTTATAACCTCATAGGTTTCATTTTGATTGTACGATGTTTTGTTGAATTATATGTATTTATAATAGAATCCAAAGTCTGAAGCCACTTATAACTTCCTTGTAAACTAAATTTTTTCCACATAATGCTTTTTAAAGTACGATTGAATCTCTCAACAATTGACGCCTTTAATTCGGAAAATGTATGATAGTGATGAATATTTTTTCTATACATATATTGTTGAAATTATGTTCATCTAATAATATAGAAGAATAAATTTTGAGGAAGTCTTCCACATCCATTGTGAAGTATTAAATAAAATAAAATTATAAATTTCTTCGTTTATATACTTTTTTTTAAATCGAATCCCAATATTTAATCTATATCTTTGTAATAAAAGAAATAGTTAACCCTTTGCAGTCTCTTTTGACCTTTAACTGAAAAATATAATTTTTAAAAAATAAAAAAACGCATATTAATTTTAATAACAAATTTTATTATATAACTAATTCCTTATATAATTTTCGGTATTTGTTTGTAGTAAATTTATAATTTTTTTTTTTAACATGATAGGTATTTCAAAAAATAATCTCGAGTGATTACATTGAACATTATAGTAACCTTGTGGTATATATATTTCATCTTGTAACTTCAGTTGTTGTTTTCTTGGCACATTTTTAGATATTTTGTTACGTATGCTTTTACGAAATCTTCAGCGCTTTTATTATATGTTATAACTAAATTAAGAAATTCACTGATATTGTAGAAATTATCTATTTCCTCTTCTTTGAAAATAATAAATGTTTGTCCTTTGTGATAAGGTTTAACGTTTAAATAAATTTTTTTATGTAGATGTCTTGAGAATTTTTGTTTTAGAAACTGTTTGTATACCCCAATCCATTCATTATAGTTGTAATTATAAAATGTTATTTGGTTATTACGAATACGTTGAAATGAAATTCTTGTTTCACAAGACTCTGGATCAAAACCGAGACTACTAATGTATGTCCCTTATTTAAAAAATATGTATAAGCTAACAACAAGTTTTTATTAGTGTATTCTTCCATTGTTACAATCGAATAGCTATTTACAATCACTGATTTAATATTTATATTTCTTAGCAATACATGACTGTACATTTTTATTTTCTCCAAATATACGTTTAAATTCATTCATTACATATTTATCATTTTGTATTTTATATTATCAACATTGTTAAATAAATTCAAAAAATTATTCATACTTTTGTTTTGACATCGATAGTATAAGTACACGCAGCAATATTGACCACAAAAATCAGAAAAATCACTTTGCAAACGCATTCCATTAAATACAATACAGTGATTTTTAAATAAATTAATAATTTGTTTTTCACGTGGCTGTCTTCCATATGAATCAAAATATTCTATACATCCTTTTTCTGGTATAAAAATTGCCAACCAATGTTCTCCAGGATCTTTAGATATCTGTGTATTAACAACGAAAAAAGATGGTCTTTCGATAATTTTTGGTATACGATCTAGTGCCCAAACTCCATTAAACAATTTATTAGTACTTTTACTAAATTTCAAAATTTCTGCAATCTCTAAGGAATTCATGTTGTTGCGTTGAAAACACAATAATTTCTTAATGTTTTATGGATTTTTTATGTTTGTATATACTTTATTTATAGATTTGTATAAACGTTACGATTTTTATCTATTTGAATATTTGCGTCAAACTCTCCATACAAAATAGCTGTTAAGGTAGAGGGAAGTGGTTTTGACAATTTTGCTTCTATTCTTACAGTTCCTTGGTTGAGTAAACCTTGGCATACTTCATTACCTGATGAATCTGGTGTTAAGTCAAAAGCCAACATATAGAATCCATTATTAAACATTGTTTTTGTTATTTGATGTCCTTTATCGTTATGATGTATTCCTGTGCCAGTAAAAAGTGAATTATATGCTCTAGTGAAACAATTATTTTCGTCAGAAAAATTAGTTTCTATTGTTACCAGATAATGCAAATTAATTAATACCAAAGTGTTTAAAATTGAAAGGATTTTTAGATCGTTTTCCTGAATATCCTGCGTTTTCAGTCATTCAAAATATTAATGTGTTTGGTAATTGTCCAATGAAAGCATTATCTAATAATATGTTTTGACTATTCATTGGGATAGTGAATGATTTTACTTCAACCTTTTTGTAAAAATATTTAGCTGTACTTTTCTCTAAAACTGAATTATGAGCGAGTAAAATACCTAACTGTAACATGTAATAACTGTAACATGTTTCATTAGTAAATTTGCTTCTATGATTTTCAATTGGGACTCATCAGTATCCGCTGAAAACATATAAAATTCCGGTTTCTCTAAAGTAAGTAAAATTCGGACATCAACACCATTTATCAGAAGAGTTGGTTGATTAAACATATCTACATGTAATTTACCCATAAGTTCTACTACATTGCTATTATTATAAAATTTCTGTCGTTCTTTTGAACCATTATTATCTGATTTTGCTATATTTCCTTTATCTAACATCCATCCAGCACATTCTAAATGAGTTGTAGCTGCATTGCTGCCATCATTGAGTAATGATTCAATATATGCTCTATAATGATAATTTCCAGAGGATGGAGTAATATTTTTTCCATTTAATTGAACATTGCATTGTTTTATTAATGAATGCAAAAGATTATTAACTACACTAGGTTGTGATATCAATTGGAAATCAGATCCTTTATCATTATTCGAAAGAGTTCCATCTTTTTTAGTTATTTGCGCCTTTAATCTCAAATATGTTGAAGATAAATCTCTATATGTATCACCATGTCCTAGAGAAACAAATTCAATGGTTGATGAATTATCTAAGGAAGCAATAGGATTGTAACAAACTTCTTTAGATCGTAAAATGCTAGACTGAATGGGTGGTGTTTTAAAAATATCCAATTCAGATTTCATACATTCATTCATTTTAATCAAAAATGTCACTTTTTTTATTTTTGTTCTTACCTTGACGTCGTTTTCTTACTAAATAACTTAAACGTTTCAAGTCAGGTCTTTTTATAGTTTTAGTTTTTATTTTTCTCTTCTTTTTACCAGATCCATATATTTCATTCAGTTTTCGAACAGCACCACGCCTGACATTTTTAACAATTTCTTTACCACGATCTTTCATCACTTCCTTGACATTTGCACCTGATGCAATATCAGATAAAGCATTAATACCGGAGCTTATTGCTTCATTCTTTAATATATTTACGCCTGAACTAAATATTAGTTTTAAATATCTAATTAATCCACCGAAAAAACTTTCTAATCCTCGTCCTCTTTGATACGGTACTCCTGAGTAAAACAAGTGACCAATATCTTCTAAACCTCTCACCGACTGAATCAAATAATACTTATAATACACTCGATCCATTTTGAAATAATGTATTTTTCTGTAACATCCTTTATTTATACTTTTTAAAATGCAATACAATTTTTGTAGGAATTGAGCTATTGGAAAAATTTACTTTATAACCATATTTATCACATAAAAGTATTGAAATGCTATTAAATGATTTCTCGACATTACAATATTGAATGTTTCTAAATTCTTTTACAACATCATTAAAAGTATTTTGAACATTGATAGTTCTTAAACATCTTAC
Source organism: Poecilobothrus nobilitatus (assembly GCA_947095535.1). Classification (NCBI taxonomy): domain Eukaryota; kingdom Metazoa; phylum Arthropoda; class Insecta; order Diptera; family Dolichopodidae; genus Poecilobothrus; species Poecilobothrus nobilitatus. The sequence continues at coordinate 109,298,496 of OX352772.1, forward strand.
ATCTTTATCAGCTATATTTTGTGGTTCAATGATATCCGTGTATATAAAAAACATATCTGGTTTAATAATTGGAATTAATTGTATACTATCTATAAACATTTTGAAAGCTTCTATTATACGTGGTTTAAATTTCTTAAAATCTGGCACTTTCAATGATACTTGATTGAAACATGTTTTTAAGAGTCCTTCTAGAGTATAAGAGAAATTTGCTCTTAATTTTATATTTATTTTCACTTTATTCACATATATAGTAGTGTAAGATATATTTTGAGGTAAATTTTCAGATTGTGCTTATTTTGCATAATTGGCATCATCATTTATAAAATTAAAAATCCCCCAAATCAGTTGCCGTTCAACTTCTTTTCTTGAAAATCTTTGAAATGGTCTAATATTTTCAATTAATGTTGGTAATAGAAAAACTTTCCAATCACATAACGTTTGTTTCTCATCATATGGTTCTATTAAATATGTACCTTATATTTTAGTACTTTTTTTCCAATCTTCACCATATATATTTGGAACAAAATCATTCACATAAATTTCAGAAACACCAACTTTCCAACTAGAATCACACATGTATTTATTCATTTTATTCGTAAAAGATGATAATGTATTTTCAGGGTAGTAATTTATAGATGAATCGCTAAGTAAAGTAATGTAAAAATCATTCTTTATTTGTATGTTGTCCATTGTGTATTACGTGTAGACTTAACTTTTCGTATTGGAAAATTAAGTTCGGTTTGAGTTTCACAAACAGCTCTATTTGAACGTAAAGCACGTCTTAATTGTTTTTTATCCATTTTATTACTATTTATAGTTTTTTCTTTTTTTTGTGGTGGACTTGGACTGTCTAAAGGTACGGTTATAATATCTCCAGTATCAGACTCAAATAGCTGTATATTTTTAATTGATTTCCTTTTTCTGAGACGTTCTACTGATTTTGCAGCAGAGATTGCTTTTGAATATATTTCCTCTTCTTTTTCATCATCAATAAATACTTCATCGTCGTGAAGTGCTTCTTGTTCATAAATCTCCTCTATGAGAAATTGCATACCAAAATTTTTGTTTTTGATATGTTCCGACTGAGCTTCTGCATCGCGTAAAAATGGTTTTGGACGAGTTTGAACACCTTTTGACTCGTAATACTTTATATTTTTCTGTTTATTTACCTCGTTTTTATTTTGAGATGTACTCCTTCTATTTTTATTACTTAATTTATAGAGATTTTGGCGAAATAAATACCATTTTTGAACATCCGATAAATTTTTATTTAAGATAATTCTTCTCATTTTGTTATTCAAATCACTGAGTTCAATATCTATATTTTGTTTGAGTTTATCATAAATCTCCGGCTTTACTAAAATCATTTTATTAAACATGTTGCTCATTGTAAAAATCTTCCAATTGTTCCTGATAGTACTGCGCCAATTAGTGTGGGTAAAAATCCTCTCCGTTGAATAATGGTTTTTCGTTTACTAGTTTTTATGACAAATTAATGTTCTCAACTCGTTTTTATACTTTTTCAACTGGTTTATTGTTGTTTTACTTAAATTGCAATTACCTTTTAATATATTTAACGCTATTTCACATATTGTTTTAATTACTTCAGGATCACAATGCTTACAAATCTAAATTACACAACATTCTTAAACAATCGTAAAACATTGACATAATTTATTTCTAAATAATTTATTAACAATAATATTTCCTTTGTTTTTGTTTTTTTTTTTTTTTTTTTTACATAATTAACTAACTATAAACTCAAAGTAATAAAAATTTAGCATAAGTATTATGTGATAAAAAGAAGAAAACAAAAAAAAAAAACCATATTAAAAGCATTGACTCATTTTACATACATAAAATAAAAATAACTTTTGTCTTTATTGTACCTATCATAATTAATTTAATTTTAACAAAGTACAAAAAATTTATTGTATCATCTTACATCTTTTTTTTTTAATAGTAAGACTAAGCTAAAGGCATAACTTAGCTTCTTTATATTGCTCTGAATGATTCATAATTCATACATTATAATTTTTAAATGAATCTAAGAAAAAAAAGAGAGAAAACAAAAGAAAAACTAAAAATAAATTGTAATTTTTTTTTTTGTAGTCTTAAGTCAGCAAAATAATGTACTTTTTTTTTTTTTTTTTGCATTGTATTGTGTAATATTAATTTTAAGTTTAACTTTAAGAATTTTTGTAACGACCTTGCTTTGGTTCTAAATAAATAAATAAATAAATAAACAATGCTTTATAATAAGTTTTTGAAATTTCGGCTTAGAGTTTTTTAATAGATGCAATATATGTCGGTTTGCCCTCAATCGTTTCATATTCACCACTTAAATTATCTAAATCTTCTTTTCCACAATAACATAAATTCTCTCCCAATATATCACTCCTCAATCTAAATAGATCGTTAATATCTTGAGATCTATAAATATATAATCGTGAGGTCGTAACGTTACTTCATTATATACTTTTTGAAATTCTTTCATTTTATTAGGATAAATTTGTCGTGATAATGGTAAAATCTGCGACTTGTCTCTGGGATTTTTAAAAAGTACTAAATATTTACAATTGAGAGAAATATCTCTTGAAAATTTTCCTTGATGAAAAACATTTTCTGTTGTAAATATTACTGATAAATTCCTATGATGTGAACCTCTAGTAAACAACTCACATAATTTTGAGTCGTGAGAATTCAACATCATATCATCAATTACTATTAACAAAGGATGATAATTTTCACTTAAGTCTGGTATTTCATTGGAATATTCAACTTCTTTAATGTTTAATGGAATTGCATTTCTATCAGGATTACACCAAATAATTTTATTTATTTCCGGGAAAATAACTGTATCTCTATTTTCTATTAAATTACGAATAAATGTAGTTTTACCACAACACGATGGCCCCGCTACCATCATTGTGAAAGGATGATATAACATAGCCATTATAAACTAAAAGATAAACGTACTCTCAGCTATATTTATAGCAAAATCCATATATTATAAAATCATGATAATTCAAAAACATTTAGTCATTTCGCTATTACACTTTGCCATGGAAGGGAATAATTTTCTAATTGTGGATTTACAATTTTCTCGAGGAAATGAAAAACAATATTTTTTAAAAGAATTAGTAGCTGTGGAAAAGGGAAGTTTAGTTCCTCTTACATTTCACTTCAAACCACCTTATTCAGAAGAAGAACTTAATGATAATGCAAAATATCAAAATCAGTATTGTGAAAGAAATATCAACGGCTTAAAATGGAACGAAGGTGTGATTGAATATACTCAAGTACCAGTTGTTCTAAAACACTATTTTGATATTTTTGAAACAATTTTCGTGAAAGGAGAGCAAAAAATAAAGTTTTTAAAAAAATATCTAACTAAACCAGATTTAATAGATCTTAGCAAAGATATGACATTACTATATAAAGTTGAAGACTTCGTATCAATGTGTCCTGTACATAACAGTAATAACAACCCAATGAATGCTAAAATTAGATGTGCTGCTAGAAACTGTTTGAATATATACATGTACTTACTAAAAACAAACAAATTTTAACAAAAAAAAAAAAATTTACATATATTATGCAATATATCATTTTTTTTTTTTTTTTTTACCTTACATAATACCAATGTCAACGGTATGATCTTCATAAATAATGAAATATAAACATATTTATTGGTTACAAAGCAACTGAAATCATTCAAATGGAACAACCCTAATTTGCATTGAATTCATATATATATATTTTTTCTTTCGCACTATAGATACGCATACAATTTTCAATAATTGCATTTCTTTAGTAATATTCCCTTTTTTTTTTTGTTTTGTTCTCTAGTTTTTTATGAAAATAAAAACAACCAAAATATTATATCTTTATTTATTTACATATTTTACATATTTATTTTTAATTTAGACATGTCTTATAAAATAATGATTCCAAGGTAGTGTGCTAACACCATTTGGTTCAATATATCTTTTATCATCATTATAGCTAAGGGATATTTTATTAATGCATTGTGTATACAGAACATGTAACTGACTTCTAAATAGTAACATTTTATGTACATAAATTTTTTTTTTATACAAACCGTCTCTATAATTATCTATATTTAAATTTTTAACAACAGTTTTTTTGACACCCTTAGCTCTTTTTATTTGTTTCTTATTTGCTATATCAATAAAGTACATTTTTCCTCTTAAACCTATAAATTCCTTAATAATATTACCACTACATTCATCCTTCATCATTCCGAGTACCTTTCTATTTTCTAGAGGTATACCATAAATATTATTTTTACTATAATCTGATGTATCATAATAGCTACTTATATCTGATTTAATATCTTGATAAAAATCATTGGTTTTAATTGTTAATACGAATGAATCAGTATCCATATAATTTAGTCTAACATTTTCATTATATTTGGCTTTCATGTGATTGTAAAAAAAATCATACATTTTCCATTTAGAAATATCCAAAATGGAAAATCCTGTGTAAATCGGTTTATCGTAATAAGTACGAACTCTATTCAATTGAACTGCAATCATGTTTGATGTAAAATGGGCAACACTATGAAAATTTGGTTTTGCAATCAAGACTCTGGCACCTAAATGACGTCCTTGACTGTTCCATGAAGTAAAAATTTTAACATCTTTCCTCTTATCGATGTTTTCAATTGTCTTTTCAAAAATCGCGTTATTTAATAGTTTGAAAAATTTTTTTTCAAATTCGGTCGTAGCCTTCTTTCTGTGCTCATTGTTTAAATCAATATATTTTTTCAACCAACACGATTGACTGAAATTTTAGTATTCTATGGATTTTTTCCAAAACTAGACCATGCTCAATGCATTGTTTTAAATTCCTATAATGAATTACATAATTATTTTTGTCATCTAAATCTGTAATTAATTTTTCAGTCTTCTATTGTTTGTTCTTTTTATGAGCAGCGCAAAATGGTAAATCTTTATGGTAGTCATGTTTAGATATAGGATACTCTAAATCTACCTCTAAAATATAACCTATATTAGAAATATCGGGAATATCTAAAACATCAAAATTTTCAAAATTTTCCATCCATTGGAATTCTGAATGAGGAAGATATTGGGACATTGCCCATCCATAGAGATTAACTACATCTAAATAAACAATAAATTTTGAGTCTTCATTGCAATCAAAATTTTCACTATATTTATTATTGGCAACAGAATGTCTTAACATGCATTGAGTTATACCACCCCTAATGCCTTTTTTAACTAAGTTATACATATTTATATCTGTAAATAACTCAAGCTCAACTTTTGTAAATTTAAGCATAGCATCCCAAGACAAACCTGGCGATGTATAATAGTGACATGGGTCTAAAGAGTATATATTTTTGCAAACCTTTCTAAAATTTTCAAAAATATCACTCAATAACAATACATCAGTTTTTAGGTATACCTCTAAATAATCTTTTAAAGTAGTACAAATAAATTTTTCCCAAACTTTCCGAACATGATTGTATTCTTCATCTGAACATTTACTATCCGAAAATTTGTTATCAAAATGTTCTTGATGTGGTAGCTTATCAAAATGTAATTTATCCCAAGAATTGAGAAACTCATAAGGAAATTTACCTTTAATCTTTAAGAGACTAAAACTTTGCTCATCTTTACATATTTTTTTTATAGAAATTAAATCATTATTCGATAAATTACTAGCTAGCTCATCAATACTAGAAGACATAAAACGAAATGAATCCAAAAATCTTATTTCTATTAAAGTTTTATCATCTATATTAATTTTTTTGAAACGAAAATATAATTTTCTTTGTTATTAGGAATGATTTGAATTTGCCCCGGATAATTTGATAAAACTTTAACAAATAAATGACAATCATAATTACCTGTTTGCCTCGATAATTGCCTGTTAAATGACAGTGATCTACTACTCTATCTAAACCTAAATCTTGTTCACAAATATGACATATCTTACTTTCTAAATGAATTTTCTTTTGTAAATCACTTAATCTAGCATTGGACGTGTTTGTTCTAAATACTTACTGCAAATTTGTTTGATATCACTTATTCATGTATCCATAAATATTTCAACACATCCTTCACCGGTATACATCTGGAAAATATTGATGTCATCGTCGAAAGCACATTTGATATTGTATGCAAAAGCGCATGGAATATGGTCCTGTATATTTGTAGTTGATGAACAAGCTGGATCTGGATTACTTGTTGCAATATCCTGCAGCAAACATTCAAAATCTGCATACACAACAAACTGCACATCAAGTTTATTCTCATGGTTTTTAAATTTTGCCCATTTCTTTTCCTCACTCGGTAATGTTGCTACCATCTTATTGCATTCCATTTTATGTATGTGGAGGGCTGTGTCTGTACAAAAGTGTTGTAGGCATGAATTGCAAAAATGTATGCTGGTTTTGTTCAATGTCAACTGAGATGCTATCAACTTTGATAGCACATAGTGAGCTCTATTCTCACGCTCCACCAAAAGCAAGTTGATATGTTTCTCTAAAAGAAAAATTAAAAATATTTTATATATTTATATGTACATGTTTATGCGATTAATATTTTTTTTTTAGTTTACCTTTTTCTTGTTGCGTGTTATAATAAGGTCCTATTACTTGGTGGAAACTGCCCCCTTTTGATGTTAAAACCTCTTCTAACCCAAAAACATTAACACTTATTCCCTCATTTAGTATTTCAAATTGTTCTATACCTCCTACTTTAAGAGGGAATTGCAAACTACCTAATTCTAAAATTAAATGATCAAAATGTTCATTTAAATATATTGTTCTGCTACTAATGTTAGCAATGCGGTAAGTAGCTGTTCTTTCTAAATCAGTATTCCGATCCTTGAACAATGCCGATATAATGCTCCATTTGAAACAGTATACATCGTTATTCTTAACATTGATGCATGCTTCCTTTTTGTTTTAAAATAAAATCTGGTAATGGCACGTATTGAGAGCATCTTATTGGTTTATATAGATTTATATTGATTTCCAAATGCAATAGTCTAATAAGAGCCCAACCACTATCTCTTTCTTGGAATTCATCACACTTTTTTGCAATGATATCACTCAATTTCTCATAGTTTAGAGGTAGTTGGTTCATCTGACTGACAACGTTCATTTTAAACTTGAAAGATTTCACCGAAAGCTCCATGTTCAAACTGTATTCTGCATCCTCCTGTTGTGTATTTTGGGTAGTTTTCATGTACTCAGCAAAAAGCTCCAAATTATATTTGAAGCGTGTATGCTTTTCCAATAATTTCTCCAATAATATCATAATTCTGTCCTTTACACTTTGTAAAAACTCTTTTGGTGACTGAAACTCTTCCTTTTCATTTTCGCAAATATATGTCTCGATTCTTTCACTGAAAATGCTCTTAACGCACTTAAGACCGCAGTCTACCTCAACTGCTACATTTCAACGATGTGCTAATGTGCGTAAATGGTACAGCCACTCCTTAACCGGTACAAAGACGTTGCATTTTTCACAACGTTTTTTTTCTTCACACTCTTGAATATTACGCTTCATCTTTTTTTTATTTAAGTATCTTAATTCGCGACTTTACTTCTACACTTTGGTAATTTAAATGACTAAACTAAAAAATATTCTACTATTTATAGTAGTTATTACAGTTTAATTCAAAATCATTCAAATACAATAAAACAGAAATGTAGTAAGCTGAAGTATGAGAAAAACCGTTAAAAAATAACGAACTTTTTCTTTTAAAAACTATACATTAAAAAGTTGATATTTTTTAATTCAAAATTAACTTTAACATTTTCACCCCTTTTAATTTGTTGCACGTCTATTATAAACCTTATCAAAAGTTTTAACCGCAAATTTGAATTCAAAAAAAATTTCCTTAAACTATAATCCGTTGGGAAGGTTCCAACTAATATTCCCTTTATTTTCAAGGATCCATTAGTAATGAAATAATGTTCAACAATTTACATTATACATACATTACTATATTAGTTGTTCAGATTGATACAGATCCGTTAAAAAATAACAAACTTTTTCTTTTAAAAACTATACATTAAAAAGTTGATATTTTTTAATTCAAAATTAACTTTAACATTTTCACCCCTTTTAATTTGTTGCACATCTATTGTAAACCTTATGAAAAGTTTTAACCGCAAATTTGAATTCAAAAAAATTTGCTTAAACTATAATCCGTTGGAATATGTGAAAAATCGTTAAAATGTTTAGTAATAATCTTGAAATTTAATACCTACTCTTAGCCATACTAAAAGACATTACTGTAATCTTATAATATTTGCATTTTAACTGTTTTTTTTTTGTTTTAAAAACTAGTAGGAGGATAATATTTTAAAATAGTTATATTTTATAACCACCAAAGACATTACTGTGATCTTATAATATTTGCATTTTAACTGTCTTTTTGTTTTAAAAACTAGTAGGGGGATAATATTTTAAAATAGTTATATTTTATAACCACCAGTCTCTTTTTTCTTATTCTTTTTCATATAGAACTGATCTTTCTTTTTTATTTTCGCCCCTTTTTTATTTATTTCCTAATAATTTCGAAAATTTCAGTATACATTATAGCTAATACAATACAATACTTACAAATAGTGATATCTACTAATTTCAATAAAAATTCCTTTTAACTACCCATTAAAAATCATTTCCATACTATTAAAAATCACTCCCAATACACAAACAACTCGTAAAATCCTATTAAAAATCTTTTTCCAAGACACAAAAAAACTTTCAAAAACTACCCTTTGTCATATTAAACTGACTTTTTTATTCTTTTTTTTTAAATCTTTTTCCAAGACACACAAAACTTTCAAAACTACCCTTTGTCATATTAAACTGAATTTTTTATTCTTTTTCATATTAAACTGATCTTTTCACCCCTTTTTTTTATTATTCTTACTACATTCTTTTTATATTAAAGTTTGACCACTAGTCACTTTTTCATATTAACTGATCTTTTCTTTCTTTTTATTTTCAACCCTTTTTATTTTTATTTTTTTTTTCTTAAATCAAAGGATGTTCATACACACCCTAATATTCACTCTATACTATAATAACTAACCCCTACACCTAATTAAATATTCACCCCTAATATTCTCTATACTATAATAAATAACCCCTTCACATAATTAATACGTATTCTACCATTATAATTATCTTTCTCTACTCTACATAAGATTACCAAACTAAGTAATATTCACCCCTCATACAAACTACGAAGATCATAAACCCTCATAACTGCACCAACGACCACCACCTATACAAACACTATTACATGCACCCCTTCGCAAAATTGAAGAAATTAATTATGCACCCCTACTAATTAATTATGCACCCCCTCGCAAAAATGAAAATCCACCCCTACATAATTAATTATGCACCCCTTTTAATTAATTATGCACCCCTACTAATTAAATATGCACCCTTTGCGGTTTTTGTCTCAGGACCCGCGTATTTATACTACTCAAGACCACGGAAAGTGTTATAGGCTATATCGCTTTTCGGTTCATTAACCCATTGTGGCCCGAAAACGATTTAAAGCTTTTTCGTTTTTTCGTAATCCTGCCTAAACGGTTTGGCCGATTAAATTGAAAATTTGGACGAATGTTCTTCTTAATATATAGTAATAATATATTATCCGAATTCGGCGCGGCGGGGTTCCAAAAAATTTTTTGATTCTGATTTATGTCCAATTTTGTGCGGTGATTTTATGGTCTGAAAAACAGCATGTTACAAATTTTTATGAAGATCCAGTAACCTGTTTGGGCACGAGAGCCGAACGAAGATCATTAAATTTTTTTGTTGTCCTGCTTAAACGGTTTAACCAATTAATTCGAAAATTTGCAAAAATCTTACTCTTTAGCAGAAAAGCTCTTTATGATCCATTACCAAGTTTCGGCCCCAGGGGTCAGCGAAATTTTGTAATTTACTTTGTTGTCCCGCTTAAATGGTTTGACCAAATGAGTTGAATCAAATTAAATTTATCAAAGTGTTGCTCTTTACCACAGAAGCTAACTGAGTTGATTTGGTTACGATCTATTAACCCGTTTAGACACCAGGTCTCAATGAAGTTTTTTAATTTCCTTGTTGTGGCGCTTAAACGGTTTTTCAAATTGAGTTGAAAATTCACACAAGTGCAAGTTCTTACCACAGGAGCTCACTGAGTTGATTTGATCACGATCCATTAATCCGTTTCGGTACCAGAGCCCAAAGATGTTTTTTAATTTCTGTGTTGTCGCGCTTAAACGGATTTACCATTTGAGATGAAAATTTACAAAAGTGTAGCTCTTCAGCTCAGAACATCACTTAGTTGATTTGGTTACGATCCGTTAATCCGTTTTGGCAGCAGGGCCTAATGAAATTTTTTAATTTCTTTATTGTCGCACTTAAACGGTTTGCCCAAATGAAAATTAGCACAAGTATTCACTTGTACACACAAACTTATTCAATAAATTTTGTCGTGATACATTAAAACATTTCGGCACGATTGACTGTCAAAAAAAATTCAAATTTGTGTCTACTTTGTGTCTAATTTGGCAGTACGAATTTATGGTTCTAAATAAAGCCTGTAACAAAATATTTATTAACATTTGTTAACCAATTTCCGCACGAGCACTCATTATTAGATACATATTAGTAGATTATATTATATATATTATAGAGCTATATTAGTTAAATTATGTTAACGCAGAAACAAAAGTGAATAATTTTTAATGTTACCCAGATATATTACCCGGATTCGGTCCGGCGGGCTCACAAAAATATTTTTGTTTCCGATTTATGCCCAATTTTGTATGGTGGTTTTATGCCTGAGAAAAAGCCTGTGACAAATGTTTATGAAGTTCCGGTAACCCGTTTGGGCACGAGAGCCGAAAGAAATTCATTAAATTTTGTTGTTGTCCTGCTTAAGCGGTTTAATCAATTAATTTGAAAATGCTTGCCCTTTAGCAAAAAATCCCTCTAGGTTAATTTGGTTACGATCCATTAACCCGTTTCGGCACAAGGGACAGTGAAGGCTTTTAATTTACTTTGTTGTCGGGCTTAAACGGTTTGACCAATTGGGTTGAAAATTTATCAAAATGTAGCTCTTTACCACAGAAGCTCACTGAGTTGATTTGGTTAGTTGATTGAACTCATTTAATAAATTTTATCGTGATACATTAACACCTTTCTGCACGATAGACTGTCAAAAAACATTTTTGTTTCTAATTTGTGTCTTATTAGCAGGATGAATTTATGATTCTAAATAAAGCCTGTTACAAAAGGTTTGTTAAATGTTTCTTAACCCATTTGCGCACGAGCACCTATTAAAAATATTCTGCCTAATTTTTTGTATTGTTACTATTATTAAAAATATATTTCCAACACTCTTTACTTTTATCTATACTGTTTTTAATATTCCATAAAAACCTTTCAATGCAAATTTCTAATATATAACAGTAATCATATATCATTCATTTATCAGACGCTTAACTAAGTAGACGTGGTAAATTTATTCTTAATTTTATTTTTAATTTGTTATTTAACTTTAAAATAATAATATTAATAACACTTTTTAATATTCTTACTATTTCATAATAAAATAATAAAAATAAAATAAAAGAAGAAAACTGTGTTGAACTCATTTTCATAAACTTGTAAACAGTGCTTTTGTAAAATTAAATAGCTTTTTCGTCTTTTAAATTTTAACAAAATAATTTTTTTCTCTTTTTGTTAAAGTTTTGTTAAAATAAAAAAAAAAAAATAAAAAATAAAAATAAAAAAAATTATATTGGAATCAGCTTTTTTTAATTTACTTATTTACTTTTTTTAATTTATTGTTTATTCTGCTAGTACTTTTGCTAAAAACTTTGAACTCTTTTTAAATTGCCGTTTTTTTTTAATTGCTAAAGTAAATACTATTTATATAATCTAAAATGAATTCGGTTAAATGCAATAGTTCAAGCTGCACAGTTTATGACGCAAAAACCGAAACTGTTACATGCAGGAGTTTTTATAAGAGGCGCTTCCACGGAGTTTGTTTAAACGCTACTAGAGTGTGGTATTCTGTATTCCTGGCTCAATACTTTGTATGTGACGAATGCGTGGATTATCATTCCAGCATTAATATGTTATTGGATGAAGTCAAATCTTCGTTCAATAACATTAAAGATGAGTACACAGGACTTGCAGCTAGATGTAACGACACAATAAAATACAACTCCGCGTCATTTAATGAAATGACTAAAGATTATGAAGCCCTCAATACCACCTTGAGCAGAGCGTCACTTAAGCAGAATGATTATTTGAAGCAGAATGCAGTGCTCAATAAAGATGAGTTTATCTCGGCATTAAATTCTACTATCAAATCATTAACTAATGAGGTAAAATCTTCTATTAACTCTCAACTGCAAAAACTTTTTAATTCAAAATTAATCGACACTACTACTGACGTTGCAGAGAAATTTAAGGAGCAGATAGGTTCATTAAGAAAACAAATTTCGAATATGGGTATGAAACTAGATGCTAGTCTTGATACATCTTTTGACACATTAAGATACAACCAAATGTATCTAAGTCGCAACTCAAAAGATATTTGGACTTAGACTGATGAACCTTTCAACTATAGTGCAGATCAGAATGCGTTTATTTTTAAACCAATAAACTACAATACAGTTAAAAATTCAAAAAATGTAACTCATGCTGGCTTTTGCTCTGAAACTATTTCATCTGCAGATTAAATTCAAGATTCACTTGTGACGTTTTCGAACCAAGACATTCCTGAAACTGCTTCAAAATCAAGCTTCGTAAACAATTCTTTATATAATGAATTGTTTCAGTACAGTGCTCACTATACCAATTTATCTTCACCTAAACTGACTCTATCAACAATAAAAGTTCCACAACTTTCCGCATCTACTTCGACATCTTTGAGCTCTGATACTTTGGATCAATTACCATCTGTAACTAATCCTTCTTCAATTAAAAAATGTTCTTCAAATGCTTCTAAATTGCCAAATAAGAAGGTTCAATTTTTACTTCCGAATGAAAAACAAATTACTGCAGATCGTAGGCAGACGTCAGCTGAGAAAGAATCTAAACCGGATTCGGATCTCCAGTCACTGTATTTTACTAAATTTGCAGCTTACACAACTTCTAATTATCTCAGTAAGTTTTTAAAGAATAAGTTTAATTTAAATACTGTAATTATAGTTAACATTACTGCTAAGAATCTTAAATTTAAATCGAAATATAAATCTTTTAAAGTTATGGTACCTCAATCCAAAGTTTGTGAAATAATAAATTACAAACGATGGCAAAAAGGTACTATAATAAAGCTTTTTAAAGAAGAGTCTAATTCTAGTAGTAATACACCAAAATCTATTTCACTTACTAATACAAGTTTAAACATTAACACAAACAATAATAACACGCATTCTAAAACACTTCTTCTTAATCCTTTCGCTGTTCCTTTTAGTAATAAAGCTAAAAAGAAATTTCCAATTCAGAGTTCATTATCTACTAATAGCAAAAAGTACTCTAACTTCATCCAAGGAGATACTTTAAGACCGGTTACCAGTAACTATAATATAAATAATAATAAAGTTAATAGTAATAACAATAATAAATTTAAAAGGAACAATAATAATAATAATAATAATCGAATTAAAAATAATCAAAATAAAAATAATAATCATAAAAATAAAAATAAAAAAAAAAATAATAATAATAATAATAAAAATAATAATAATAATAATAATAAAAATAATATTAATAATAATAATAATAACCATAATAATAATAATAATAATAATAATTTTAACGATAATAATAATAAAAATATTAGTAATGACGATAATAATAATTATAACGATAATAATAATAATAATATTAGTAACGACAATAATAATAATAATAATAATAATAATCAAAATAATAACAATACTAATATTAATATTAATAATAATAACAATAATATTAATAATAATAATAAACTAGTATTGCAAGATCAGCTTGTTTCTCCAATAGTTAGAATGACAAATCAATCTCTAACAGAAGATTGCAAATATGCTCTGTCAAGATTCAGAGATGAGAGGATTCTCTACAACGTTAGACTTTTCCTAGCCTATTTACATAATGATTCGTATAACACTGTTATTGAAGGTAAAACTAGGACTCACCTGTCAGTTCTCATTCACAATGAGGGCCTGCCATCTAATTATAAAGATTTATATGATCTTTATCTCAGATATCATAAAAATATAGTCTTCTCTGTTAAAGAGGTCGAAGAGCAAGTTATAACAAGTTTTATATAAGTTTTTTCGTCCGAACTCTAAGTAATTACTCAAGTTTCAGCCAAACTTCAAATCTCATCTCTTTATCTAACGTTACTTACTATAAAAAAATCTCTCAAACTTTCAACAACATAAACAACATTAAAATGTTTTACCAAAATTGTAGTGGTATGAGAGGCAAGCTCAAGAAGGTATTTGTTGATGCCAAGTCGTGTAATTTCAGTGTATTAGTTATAACTGAAACATGGCTAAACGATTCGTTTACAAACGAGGAAATTCGTGATGGTAATTGGTCCATTTACAGAAAGGATCGTGATTATCTTTCTGCAAATTGTTCGCGTGGAGGTGGTGTTCTACTTGCTGTAAAGAATAACTTATCTAGTGTACTATTAATCACTGGTACATATAATCTTTCGATCACCATCAATCTTTCGATCACCAATTTGTTAAAATAAAATTAGGTACAAATAATTTATACCTAGGTATTGTTTATTTCCCTCCGAACTCTGACAATTCCTCATATTCTGATTTTTATAGTGTATATCACAATATTATTTTAGAAATGCATGAGGATGACTCAATTATTGTGTTTGGCGATTTTAATCGTCCTTCTATTTTTTTTATCGTTGACGACAAGGATAATTTGTTATTACCGGTTAACTTTCATGACGAAATTGACTTCCGTCTTATTAGCGAGTTCTACGGTATCGATTTACAAGAAATTATCAGTTATCCTAATAGTAATAATAAGTGGTTAGATCTTGTATTTTCAAATGCCTATGATAGAGTGTCGGTTAAACTCGCTGATGATGTTGATAATCTTTTTACCAACTCTGCTCATCATAACGCACTTATTTTCGAGTTCTCCACTTCTATCCTACTCTTGACCAAATCTTACAATAATGAAATTATATACAATTTTTTTAATGCTGACTATCAAAGTATTAATTATGCTTTGTCATTAATCACATGGGACGAACTGTTAGTTCAACAGGATATCAATTTACTAATCTCTATCTTTTAATCAAATCTGTTTCAAATTATTTATGCCTTTGTTCCTAAAATTCGCAAAGAGCATAAAACAGCAGAACCATGGTTAGATAGAGATCTTAGGAACTTGAAAAATTGGCGCAAT
Organism: Poecilobothrus nobilitatus; assembly: GCA_947095535.1. Lineage (NCBI taxonomy): Eukaryota > Metazoa > Arthropoda > Insecta > Diptera > Dolichopodidae > Poecilobothrus > Poecilobothrus nobilitatus. The sequence goes on from OX352772.1 coordinate 109,313,951, forward strand.
AAAATATACAAAAAACTTAAACATCATCAAGCACCATGCGACGACTTATTGAATATGTATAAGCAACTTGCAATTGAATTTAAACAAAAAGCCAATGCAGCATATGAAAACTATGTCACGGATATTGGCAACAAACTTGTTACTGATCCTAAAAAATTTTTTGATTTTGTTAACACAAAACGGAAATTATTTGGGTATCCCAATTCAATGATATCAAAAGACAATGTGGTTTCTGATTGCCCAAAAGAAATTTGTAACTTCTTTTCTGATCATTTTCAACAAGTTTATCGCCCAACAGCACCAGCTACCACATCGACTAATTCCTTATCTAATAGCTCAAATTGGCTATTTACAGACGTGTATCTTTCTGAAAATGATATTCTTGAAGAAATTTTGAGCCTTGATATAAAAAAGAGTGCTTGTCCGGACTAAATTCCTCCAATATTTTTATATAATTGCTCTCAGAGTCTAATCTTCCCTCTTCATTTTATTTCAATAAGTCACTTTCAATTAGGATTTTCCCACAAAAGTGGAAATCCTCCCACTTAACCCCTATTTTTAAAAAAGGGGATAGAGCATCGGTGGAAAATTATCGAGGTATAGCAATCCTTTCGACTATACCTAAATTATTTGAAAAAATTGTCGTTGATAGAATTACTCCTATCATAAATGCAAAACTAAATGAACAACAACATGGTTTCAGAAAAGGTCGTTCAACTAGTACGAACCTGATGGTTTATACATCTGAAATCCTGAATCAAATGGGGAAAGGGTACCAAGTTGATGCAATTTACACTGATTTTAGCGAAGCTTTCGATCGTGTAGATCACTTCACTTTGCTAAACAAACTATCAACTTTTGGCATTTCGGGTTCATTTCTTGAGTAGCTTAATTCTTATCTTATAGAAAGAACTCAAAATGTTTAATTTCGTGGTGTATTATCCAACACCATCGAGGTCACTTCCGGTGTACCGCAAGGCAGCCATTTAGGCCCGATTCTGTTTAATGTTTTCAGATCTTTCGGAATATCTATGCAATATACCTCACATTTCGTTTGTTGATAACCTAAAAATATATCAAGTGGTTAAAGATAATTCTGATGCAGCTAAACTTCAATCAAGCTTATCAGTGTTACAAATGGTGCACGTCAAATAAATTAGAACTCAACATACAGAAATGTAAGGCTATAAGCTTTACACGTAAACGGTCTTCTTTAATATATGACTACAAAACAGATAATATAACTCTTGAAAGGGTTTTTAGCATTACTGATTTAGGAATTCTTCTCGATAATAAACTTAATTATAATCTTCACTATGATCTAATAGTTTCAAAGGCTAATAAAATGTTAGGTTTCATTAAGAGAAGAGCTAAAGAATTTAGCGACTTAGCTGTGACTAAATATCTTTATTGTTCCCTAGTTCAATCTATCTTAGAATACGGTAACATTGTTTGGGATCCAGCCTTTGCAGTTCATTCCAATAGAATCGAATCAATTCAAAAGCAATTTCTTTTATTTGCATTAAGGAATCAATATAACCCTTTTGATTTTGCTAATCTACCTAATTACACTACAAGACTTAATTCATTAAACTTGCTTTCTTTATCTTTACGTAGAAAACTATTGTCATCATGCTTTACTTTTGATATTTTGAATAATAGTATTTCTATTCAATCTCTTAATAACAAGTTTAGACTTAACGATAGTGTTAGGCAAACTAGAAATACTAAATTTTTAATGGACTACAAACATAATACAGAGTACGGTAGAAATGAACCCATCAATAGATGTTGTACTAATTTTAAAAAAATTAGTTATCTCTATTCTACATCTATCTCCAGAAATACTTTCAAACACATTGTACAACTACATTTTTCCAATTAATTCTTACTTACACCTTAGCCAATTAATTCTTACTTAAGCAAAAAAAAATTTTTTTTTTTTAATTATGATATAATTTTAATCATAGCACATTATGATGGATATCCACAATATCTTCGACGGTCAACTGCAGATGGTGGAAATTCATCACTGTAAAAGTGAGAAACAGTAATATTAAAGTCAATAATCGTTGGGTTGTGCTGTATGTACCATTACTCTGAAAGATGTTCAAAGCATACATCAAACTCGAATGTTGTAATTCAGTGAAATCGGTCAAATACATTTGCAAATATTTTAACAAAGGAAGCTGTATGGCAGTTTTTGGTGTGAAAAATGAATCTACACCAATCGACGAAATCGAACGATATCAATTGGGAGGCTACATTAGTAGCAATGAACTCTTTGGGGTATTTTCTAATTTCCGAATCATGAACGTTATCCAATACTTGTTCATTTGGCAGTGCATCTTGAAAATGGACAGCGTGTGTATTTTACAACGGGAAATGTAAATGCAATAGAATTTTTGCCACCGCAAACAACATTCTTCTTATTGTACATGGATAATTTGTTTGCAAGAACGCTACTTTGCTCAGAAGTGCCAAAATACTGCACATAGAATGTATAAGCGAAAAAGTTTCAACGTCATAAACAGGGAAAATCAGTTAAAGCACATCCGAATTTATATTCGTCCGATCCGTTAGACCGTCTGTGTACAGTTCATTCAAGCAATCAAGAATGTTTTTACTTGCGACTGCTGTTAGTTAAGGTACGTGGATCGAAATCCTTCCAAAAACTGAGAACGGTAAATGGTAAATGGGGAAAAACACAAAGATTTGATGAGTGAAGACATCCTATATCGTTTACGAGCAACGAAACCGGACATGCAATTTACACCAAATGTGTATATTGAGGCGTTAGTTTCGATCAAAGATATGTTTGACAATCGCTAAAAAAAGATTGGTGCAGTTGGGAATGTGAGCCCCGAATCGATCTGCAATTGATCGCTTGATCGTACACTACAATATTTGGGGAGAAATGTTCAGCGCTTCGGGGGAGCACTCGTTTTATTGTCTGGTAATGTTTGACAAACTCTGCAAGTTATACCATGTTCAACACCCGCTGATGAACTTAATGATCAGTTAATCTTCATCTTAATCTGAACTTAATCATCAGTTCTATGGCGATTGGAAATGGGAAGATGGCAATAGATAGATCTACACGTTGTCACGTTGCCAACAAACTTTTATAAGATGACATCAACCAAAGGCGAATTGATTCAAAAGGTTTTCCCAAATATCGCGTGGAATTACAAATATTATAAGTGGCTCAGTACAAGTGCTATATTAGCAGCTAAAAATTCTATAAATTCAAATGGGTAAGCTAGTTATTCTATAAAAAGCTTCCAAACAAATTTCTAATATCTAATAATAATCAAAATACCCTAACTAGGTATATTAAGAATAAGATATTTAAGGTTTAATAACATAAAATGGCATAATGGACAGTAATTGAAAAAAGGAAAAATCTCCTCTCACATGACTATCATCATGTTATCAGCAGTAATGCATTATTAAACATGAGGTATATCAATATGAAATGTATGTTTATAATATATTTCTGAAAAAATAATATTTAAATATGTTCATACAATACATAATGTATTAAATAATATTTAAATATGTACTTTCAATGTATAATGTACGTATATTTAAAAATACTATAAACACAATATGTTACATTATAGTAAAAATATTCACATTTCAGCACAGTATTTAACCAATAATCAGTACTTAAATATTTAAAGCGCAGAAATTCTTACAGTTTTAAATTCTTACTACTGACGTTGCAGAGAAATTTAAGGAGCAGATAGGTTCATTAAGAAAACAAATTTCGAATATGGGTATGAAACTAGATGCTAGTCTTGATACATCTTTTGACACATTAAGATACAACCAAATGTATCTAAGTCGCAACTCAAAAGATATTTGGACTTAGACTGATGAACCTTTCAACTATAGTGCAGATCAGAATGCGTTTATTTTTAAACCAATAAACTACAATACAGTTAAAAATTCAAAAAATGTAACTCATGCTGGCTTTTGCTCTGAAACTATTTCATCTGCAGATTAAATTCAAGATTCACTTGTGACGTTTTCGAACCAAGACATTCCTGAAACTGCTTCAAAATCAAGCTTCGTAAACAATTCTTTATATAATGAATTGTTTCAGTACAGTGCTCACTATACCAATTTATCTTCACCTAAACTGACTCTATCAACAATAAAAGTTCCACAACTTTCCGCATCTACTTCGACATCTTTGAGCTCTGATACTTTGGATCAATTACCATCTGTAACTAATCCTTCTTCAATTAAAAAATGTTCTTCAAATGCTTCTAAATTGCCAAATAAGAAGGTTCAATTTTTACTTCCGAATGAAAAACAAATTACTGCAGATCGTAGGCAGACGTCAGCTGAGAAAGAATCTAAACCGGATTCGGATCTCCAGTCACTGTATTTTACTAAATTTGCAGCTTACACAACTTCTAATTATCTCAGTAAGTTTTTAAAGAATAAGTTTAATTTAAATACTGTAATTATAGTTAACATTACTGCTAAGAATCTTAAATTTAAATCGAAATATAAATCTTTTAAAGTTATGGTACCTCAATCCAAAGTTTGTGAAATAATAAATTACAAACGATGGCAAAAAGGTACTATAATAAAGCTTTTTAAAGAAGAGTCTAATTCTAGTAGTAATACACCAAAATCTATTTCACTTACTAATACAAGTTTAAACATTAACACAAACAATAATAACACGCATTCTAAAACACTTCTTCTTAATCCTTTCGCTGTTCCTTTTAGTAATAAAGCTAAAAAGAAATTTCCAATTCAGAGTTCATTATCTACTAATAGCAAAAAGTACTCTAACTTCATCCAAGGAGATACTTTAAGACCGGTTACCAGTAACTATAATATAAATAATAATAAAGTTAATAGTAATAACAATAATAAATTTAAAAGGAACAATAATAATAATAATAATAATCGAATTAAAAATAATCAAAATAAAAATAATAATCATAAAAATAAAAATAAAAAAAAAAATAATAATAATAATAATAAAAATAATAATAATAATAATAATAAAAATAATATTAATAATAATAATAATAACCATAATAATAATAATAATAATAATAATTTTAACGATAATAATAATAAAAATATTAGTAATGACGATAATAATAATTATAACGATAATAATAATAATAATATTAGTAACGACAATAATAATAATAATAATAATAATAATCAAAATAATAACAATACTAATATTAATATTAATAATAATAACAATAATATTAATAATAATAATAAACTAGTATTGCAAGATCAGCTTGTTTCTCCAATAGTTAGAATGACAAATCAATCTCTAACAGAAGATTGCAAATATGCTCTGTCAAGATTCAGAGATGAGAGGATTCTCTACAACGTTAGACTTTTCCTAGCCTATTTACATAATGATTCGTATAACACTGTTATTGAAGGTAAAACTAGGACTCACCTGTCAGTTCTCATTCACAATGAGGGCCTGCCATCTAATTATAAAGATTTATATGATCTTTATCTCAGATATCATAAAAATATAGTCTTCTCTGTTAAAGAGGTCGAAGAGCAAGTTATAACAAGTTTTATATAAGTTTTTTCGTCCGAACTCTAAGTAATTACTCAAGTTTCAGCCAAACTTCAAATCTCATCTCTTTATCTAACGTTACTTACTATAAAAAAATCTCTCAAACTTTCAACAACATAAACAACATTAAAATGTTTTACCAAAATTGTAGTGGTATGAGAGGCAAGCTCAAGAAGGTATTTGTTGATGCCAAGTCGTGTAATTTCAGTGTATTAGTTATAACTGAAACATGGCTAAACGATTCGTTTACAAACGAGGAAATTCGTGATGGTAATTGGTCCATTTACAGAAAGGATCGTGATTATCTTTCTGCAAATTGTTCGCGTGGAGGTGGTGTTCTACTTGCTGTAAAGAATAACTTATCTAGTGTACTATTAATCACTGGTACATATAATCTTTCGATCACCATCAATCTTTCGATCACCAATTTGTTAAAATAAAATTAGGTACAAATAATTTATACCTAGGTATTGTTTATTTCCCTCCGAACTCTGACAATTCCTCATATTCTGATTTTTATAGTGTATATCACAATATTATTTTAGAAATGCATGAGGATGACTCAATTATTGTGTTTGGCGATTTTAATCGTCCTTCTATTTTTTTTATCATTGACGACAAGGATAATTTGTTATTACCGGTTAACTTTCATGACGAAATTGACTTCCGTCTTATTAGCGAGTTCTACGGTATCGATTTACAAGAAATTATCAGTTATCCTAATAGTAATAATAAGTGGTTAGATCTTGTATTTTCAAATGCCTATGATAGAGTGTCGGTTAAACTCGCTGATGATGTTGATAATCTTTTTACCAACTCTGCTCATCATAACGCACTTATTTTCGAGTTCTCCACTTCTATCCTACTCTTGACCAAATCTTACAATAATGAAATTATATACAATTTTTTTAATGCTGACTATCAAAGTATTAATTATGCTTTGTCATTAATCACATGGGACGAACTGTTAGTTCAACAGGATATCAATTTACTAATCTCTATCTTTTAATCAAATCTGTTTCAAATTATTTATGCCTTTGTTCCTAAAATTCGCAAAGAGCATAAAACAGCAGAACCATGGTTAGATAGAGATCTTAGGAACTTGAAAAATTGGCGCAATAAAATATACAAAAAACTTAAACATCATCAAGGACCATGCGACGACTTATTGAATATGTATAAGCAACTTGCAATTGAATTTAAACAAAAAGCCAATGCAGCATATGAAAACTATGTCACGGATATTGGCAACAAACTTGTTACTGATCCTAAAAAATTTTTTGATTTTGTTAACACAAAACGGAAATTATTTGGGTATCCCAATTCAATGATATCAAAAGACAATGTGGTTTCTGATTGCCCAAAAGAAATTTGTAACTTCTTTTCTGATCATTTTCAACAAGTTTATCGCCCAACAGCACCAGCTACCACATCGACTAATTCCTTATCTAATAGCTCAAATTGGCTATTTACAGACGTGTATCTTTCTGAAAATGATATTCTTGAAGAAATTTTGAGCCTTGATATAAAAAAGAGTGCTTGTCCGGACTAAATTCCTCCAATATTTTTATATAATTGCTCTCAGAGTCTAATCTTCCCTCTTCATTTTATTTCAATAAGTCACTTTCAATTAGGATTTTCCCACAAAAGTGGAAATCCTCCCACTTAACCCCTATTTTTAAAAAAGGGGATAGAGCATAAATGAACAACAACATGGTTTCAGAAAAGGTCGTTCAACTAGTACGAACCTGATGGTTTATACATCTGAAATCCTGAATCAAATGGGGAAAGGGTACCAAGTTGATGCAATTTACACTGATTTTAGCGAAGCTTTCGATCGTGTAGATCACTTCACTTTGCTAAACAAACTATCAACTTTTGGCATTTCGGGTTCATTTCTTGAGTAGCTTAATTCTTATCTTATAGAAAGAACTCAAAATGTTTAATTTCGTGGTGTATTATCCAACACCATCGAGGTCACTTCCGGTGTACCGCAAGGCAGCCATTTAGGCCCGATTCTGTTTAATGTTTTCAGATCTTTCGGAATATCTATGCAATATACCTCACATTTCGTTTGTTGATAACCTAAAAATATATCAAGTGGTTAAAGATAATTCTGATGCAGCTAAACTTCAATCAAGCTTATCAGTGTTACAAATGGTGCACGTCAAATAAATTAGAACTCAACATACAGAAATGTAAGGCTATAAGCTTTACACGTAAACGGTCTTCTTTAATATATGACTACAAAACAGATAATATAACTCTTGAAAGGGTTTTTAGCATTACTGATTTAGGAATTCTTCTCGATAATAAACTTAATTATAATCTTCACTATGATCTAATAGTTTCAAAGGCTAATAAAATGTTAGGTTTCATTAAGAGAAGAGCTAAAGAATTTAGCGACTTAGCTGTGACTAAATATCTTTATTGTTCCCTAGTTCAATCTATCTTAGAATACGGTAACATTGTTTGGGATCCAGCCTTTGCAGTTCATTCCAATAGAATCGAATCAATTCAAAAGCAATTTCTTTTATTTGCATTAAGGAATCAATATAACCCTTTTGATTTTGCTAATCTACCTAATTACACTACAAGACTTAATTCATTAAACTTGCTTTCTTTATCTTTACGTAGAAAACTATTGTCATCATGCTTTACTTTTGATATTTTGAATAATAGTATTTCTATTCAATCTCTTAATAACAAGTTTAGACTTAACGATAGTGTTAGGCAAACTAGAAATACTAAATTTTTAATGGACTACAAACATAATACAGAGTACGGTAGAAATGAACCCATCAATAGATGTTGTACTAATTTTAAAAAAATTAGTTATCTCTATTCTACATCTATCTCCAGAAATACTTTCAAACACATTGTACAACTACATTTTTCCAATTAATTCTTACTTACACCTTAGCCAATTAATTCTTACTTAAGCAAAAAAAAATTTTTTTTTTTTAATTATGATATAATTTTAATCATAGCACATTATGATGGATATCCACAATATCTTCGACGGTCAACTGCAGATGGTGGAAATTCATCACTGTAAAAGTGAGAAACAGTAATATTAAAGTCAATAATCGTTGGGTTGTGCTGTATGTACCATTACTCTGAAAGATGTTCAAAGCATACATCAAACTCGAATGTTGTAATTCAGTGAAATCGGTCAAATACATTTGCAAATATTTTAACAAAGGAAGCTGTATGGCAGTTTTTGGTGTGAAAAATGAATCTACACCAATCGACGAAATCGAACGATATCAATTGGGAGGCTACATTAGTAGCAATGAACTCTTTGGGGTATTTTCTAATTTCCGAATCATGAACGTTATCCAATACTTGTTCATTTGGCAGTGCATCTTGAAAATGGACAGCGTGTGTATTTTACAACGGGGAATGTAAATGCAATAGCATTTTTGCCACCGCAAACAACATTCTTCTTATTGTACATGGATAATTTGTTTGCAAGAACGCTACTTTGCTCAGAAGTGCCAAAATACTGCACATAGAATGTATAAGCGAAAAAGTTTCAACGTCATAAACAGGGAAAATCAGTTAAAGCACATCCGAATTTATATTCGTCCGATCCGTTAGACCGTCTGTGTACAGTTCATTCAAGCAATCAAGAATGTTTTTACTTGCGACTGCTGTTAGTTAAGGTACGTGGATCGAAATCCTTCCAAAAACTGAGAACGGTAAATGGTAAATGGGGAAAAACACAAAGATTTGATGAGTGAAGACATCCTATATCGTTTACGAGCAACGAAACCGGACATGCAATTTACACCAAATGTGTATATTGAGGCGTTAGTTTCGATCAAAGATATGTTTGACAATCGCTAAAAAAAGATTGGTGCAGTTGGGAATGTGAGCCCCGAATCGATCTGCAATTGATCGCTTGATCGTACACTACAATATTTGGGGAGAAATGTTCAGCGCTTCGGGGGAGCACTCGTTTTATTGTCTGGTAATATTTGACAAACTCTGCAAGTTATACCATGTTCAACACCCGCTGATGAACTTAATGATCAGTTAATCTTCATCTTAATCTGAACTTAATCATCAGTTCTATGGCGATTGGAAATGGGAAGATGGCAATAGATAGATCTACACGTTGTCACGTTGCCAACAAACTTTTATAAGATGACATCAACCAAAGGCGAATTGATTCAAAAGGTTTTCCCAAATATCGCGTGGAATTACAAATATTATAAGTGGCTCAGTACAAGTGCTATATTAGCAGCTAAAAATTCTATAAATTCAAATGGGTAAGCTAGTTATTCTATAAAAAGCTTCCAAACAAATTTCTAATATCTAATAATAATCAAAATACCCTAACTAGGTATATTAAGAATAAGATATTTAAGGTTTAATAACATAAAATGGCATAATGGACAGTAATTGAAAAAAGGAAAAATCTCCTCTCACATGACTATCATCATGTTATCAGCAGTAATGCATTATTAAACATGAGGTATATCAATATGAAATGTATGTTTATAATATATTTCTGAAAAAATAATATTTAAATATGTTCATACAATACATAATGTATTAAATAATATTTAAATATGTACTTTCAATGTATAATGTACGTATATTTAAAAATACTATAAACACAATATGTTACATTATAGTAAAAATATTCACATTTCAGCACAGTATTTAACCAATAATCAGTACTTAAATATTTAAAGCGCAGAAATTCTTACAGTTTTAAATTCTTACTACTGACGTTGCAGAGAAATTTAAGGAGCAGATAGGTTCATTAAGAAAACAAATTTCGAATATGGGTATGAAACTAGATGCTAGTCTTGATACATCTTTTGACACATTAAGATACAACCAAATGTATCTAAGTCGCAACTCAAAAGATATTTGGACTTAGACTGATGAACCTTTCAACTATAGTGCAGATCAGAATGCGTTTATTTTTAAACCAATAAACTACAATACAGTTAAAAATTCAAAAAATGTAACTCATGCTGGCTTTTGCTCTGAAACTATTTCATCTGCAGATTAAATTCAAGATTCACTTGTGACGTTTTCGAACCAAGACATTCCTGAAACTGCTTCAAAATCAAGCTTCGTAAACAATTCTTTATATAATGAATTGTTTCAGTACAGTGCTCACTATACCAATTTATCTTCACCTAAACTGACTCTATCAACAATAAAAGTTCCACAACTTTCCGCATCTACTTCGACATCTTTGAGCTCTGATACTTTGGATCAATTACCATCTGTAACTAATCCTTCTTCAATTAAAAAATGTTCTTCAAATGCTTCTAAATTGCCAAATAAGAAGGTTCAATTTTTACTTCCGAATGAAAAACAAATTACTGCAGATCGTAGGCAGACGTCAGCTGAGAAAGAATCTAAACCGGATTCGGATCTCCAGTCACTGTATTTTACTAAATTTGCAGCTTACACAACTTCTAATTATCTCAGTAAGTTTTTAAAGAATAAGTTTAATTTAAATACTGTAATTATAGTTAACATTACTGCTAAGAATCTTAAATTTAAATCGAAATATAAATCTTTTAAAGTTATGGTACCTCAATCCAAAGTTTGTGAAATAATAAATTACAAACGATGGCAAAAAGGTACTATAATAAAGCTTTTTAAAGAAGAGTCTAATTCTAGTAGTAATACACCAAAATCTATTTCACTTACTAATACAAGTTTAAACATTAACACAAACAATAATAACACGCATTCTAAAACACTTCTTCTTAATCCTTTCGCTGTTCCTTTTAGTAATAAAGCTAAAAAGAAATTTCCAATTCAGAGTTCATTATCTACTAATAGCAAAAAGTACTCTAACTTCATCCAAGGAGATACTTTAAGACCGGTTACCAGTAACTATAATATAAATAATAATAAAGTTAATAGTAATAACAATAATAAATTTAAAAGGAACAATAATAATAATAATAATAATCGAATTAAAAATAATCAAAATAAAAATAATAATCATAAAAATAAAAATAAAAAAAAAAATAATAATAATAATAATAAAAATAATAATAATAATAAAAATAATATTAATAATAATAATAATAACCATAATAATAATAATAATAATAATAATAATAATTTTAACGATAATAATAATAAAAATATTAGTAATGACGATAATAATAATTATAACGATAATAATAATAATAATATTAGTAACGACAATAATAATAATAATAATAATAATAATCAAAATAATAACAATACTAATATTAATATTAATAATAATAACAATAATATTAATAATAATAATAAACTAGTATTGCAAGATCAGCTTGTTTCTCCAATAGTTAGAATGACAAATCAATCTCTAACAGAAGATTGCAAATATGCTCTGTCAAGATTCAGAGATGAGAGGATTCTCTACAACGTTAGACTTTTCCTAGCCTATTTACATAATGATTCGTATAACACTGTTATTGAAGGTAAAACTAGGACTCACCTGTCAGTTCTCATTCACAATGAGGGCCTGCCATCTAATTATAAAGATTTATATGATCTTTATCTCAGATATCATAAAAATATAGTCTTCTCTGTTAAAGAGGTCGAAGAGCAAGTTATAACAAGTTTTATATAAGTTTTTTCGTCCGAACTCTAAGTAATTACTCAAGTTTCAGCCAAACTTCAAATCTCATCTCTTTATCTAACGTTACTTACTATAAAAAAATCTCTCAAACTTTCAACAACATAAACAACATTAAAATGTTTTACCAAAATTGTAGTGGTATGAGAGGCAAGCTCAAGAAGGTATTTGTTGATGCCAAGTCGTGTAATTTCAGTGTATTAGTTATAACTGAAACATGGCTAAACGATTCGTTTACAAACGAGGAAATTCGTGATGGTAATTGGTCCATTTACAGAAAGGATCGTGATTATCTTTCTGCAAATTGTTCGCGTGGAGGTGGTGTTCTACTTGCTGTAAAGAATAACTTATCTAGTGTACTATTAATCACTGGTACATATAATCTTTCGATCACCATCAATCTTTCGATCACCAATTTGTTAAAATAAAATTAGGTACAAATAATTTATACCTAGGTATTGTTTATTTCCCTCCGAACTCTGACAATTCCTCATATTCTGATTTTTATAGTGTATATCACAATATTATTTTAGAAATGCATGAGGATGACTCAATTATTGTGTTTGGCGATTTTAATCGTCCTTCTATTTTTTTTATCATTGACGACAAGGATAATTTGTTATTACCGGTTAACTTTCATGACGAAATTGACTTCCGTCTTATTAGCGAGTTCTACGGTATCGATTTACAAGAAATTATCAGTTATCCTAATAGTAATAATAAGTGGTTAGATCTTGTATTTTCAAATGCCTATGATAGAGTGTCGGTTAAACTCGCTGATGATGTTGATAATCTTTTTACCAACTCTGCTCATCATAACGCACTTATTTTCGAGTTCTCCACTTCTATCCTACTCTTGACCAAATCTTACAATAATGAAATTATATACAATTTTTTTAATGCTGACTATCAAAGTATTAATTATGCTTTGTCATTAATCACATGGGACGAACTGTTAGTTCAACAGGATATCAATTTACTAATCTCTATCTTTTAATCAAATCTGTTTCAAATTATTTATGCCTTTGTTCCTAAAATTCGCAAAGAGCATAAAACAGCAGAACCATGGTTAGATAGAGATCTTAGGAACTTGAAAAATTGGCGCAATAAAATATACAAAAAACTTAAACATCATCAAGCACCATGCGACGACTTATTGAATATGTATAAGCAACTTGCAATTGAATTTAAACAAAAAGCCAATGCAGCATATGAAAACTATGTCACGGATATTGGCAACAAACTTGTTACTGATCCTAAAAAATTTTTTGATTTTGTTAACACAAAACGGAAATTATTTGGGTATCCCAATTCAATGATATCAAAAGACAATGTGGTTTCTGATTGCCCAAAAGAAATTTGTAACTTCTTTTCTGATCATTTTCAACAAGTTTATCGCCCAACAGCACCAGCTACCACATCGACTAATTCCTTATCTAATAGCTCAAATTGGCTATTTACAGACGTGTATCTTTCTGAAAATGATATTCTTGAAGAAATTTTGAGCCTTGATATAAAAAAGAGTGCTTGTCCGGACTAAATTCCTCCAATATTTTTATATAATTGCTCTCAGAGTCTAATCTTCCCTCTTCATTTTATTTCAATAAGTCACTTTCAATTAGGATTTTCCCACAAAAGTGGAAATCCTCCCACTTAACCCCTATTTTTAAAAAAGGGGATAGAGCATCGGTGGAAAATTATCGAGGTATAGCAATCCTTTCGACTATACCTAAATTATTTGAAAAAATTGTCGTTGATAGAATTACTCCTATCATAAATGCAAAACTAAATGAACAACAACATGGTTTCAGAAAAGGTCGTTCAACTAGTACGAACCTGATGGTTTATACATCTGAAATCCTGAATCAAATGGGGAAAGGGTACCAAGTTGATGCAATTTACACTGATTTTAGCGAAGCTTTCGATCGTGTAGATCACTTCACTTTGCTAAACAAACTATCAACTTTTGGCATTTCGGGTTCATTTCTTGAGTAGCTTAATTCTTATCTTATAGAAAGAACTCAAAATGTTTAATTTCGTGGTGTATTATCCAACACCATCGAGGTCACTTCCGGTGTACCGCAAGGCAGCCATTTAGGCCCGATTCTGTTTAATGTTTTCAGATCTTTCGGAATATCTATGCAATATACCTCACATTTCGTTTGTTGATAACCTAAAAATATATCAAGTGGTTAAAGATAATTCTGATGCAGCTAAACTTCAATCAAGCTTATCAGTGTTACAAATGGTGCACGTCAAATAAATTAGAACTCAACATACAGAAATGTAAGGCTATAAGCTTTACACGTAAACGGTCTTCTTTAATATATGACTACAAAACAGATAATATAACTCTTGAAAGGGTTTTTAGCATTACTGATTTAGGAATTCTTCTCGATAATAAACTTAATTATAATCTTCACTATGATCTAATAGTTTCAAAGGCTAATAAAATGTTAGGTTTCATTAAGAGAAGAGCTAAAGAATTTAGCGACTTAGCTGTGACTAAATATCTTTATTGTTCCCTAGTTCAATCTATCTTAGAATACGGTAACATTGTTTGGGATCCAGCCTTTGCAGTTCATTCCAATAGAATCGAATCAATTCAAAAGCAATTTCTTTTATTTGCATTAAGGAATCAATATAACCCTTTTGATTTTGCTAATCTACCTAATTACACTACAAGACTTAATTCATTAAACTTGCTTTCTTTATCTTTACGTAGAAAACTATTGTCATCATGCTTTACTTTTGATATTTTGAATAATAGTATTTCTATTCAATCTCTTAATAACAAGTTTAGACTTAACGATAGTGTTAGGCAAACTAGAAATACTAAATTTTTAATGGACTACAAACATAATACAGAGTACGGTAGAAATGAACCCATCAATAGATGTTGTACTAATTTTAAAAAAATTAGTTATCTCTATTCTACATCTATCTCCAGAAATACTTTCAAACACATTGTACAACTACATTTTTCCAATTAATTCTTACTTACACCTTAGCCAATTAATTCTTACTTAAGCAAAAAAAAATTTTTTTTTTTTAATTATGATATAATTTTAATCATAGCACATTATGATGGATATCCACAATATCTTCGACGGTCAACTGCAGATGGTGGAAATTCATCACTGTAAAAGTGAGAAACAGTAATATTAAAGTCAATAATCGTTGGGTTGTGCTGTATGTACCATTACTCTGAAAGATGTTCAAAGCATACATCAAACTCGAATGTTGTAATTCAGTGAAATCGGTCAAATACATTTGCAAATATTTTAACAAAGGAAGCTGTATGGCAGTTTTTGGTGTGAAAAATGAATCTACACCAATCGACGAAATCGAACGATATCAATTGGGAGGCTACATTAGTAGCAATGAACTCTTTGGGGTATTTTCTAATTTCCGAATCATGAACGTTATCCAATACTTGTTCATTTGGCAGTGCATCTTGAAAATGGACAGCGTGTGTATTTTACAACGGGAAATGTAAATGCAATAGAATTTTTGCCACCGCAAACAACATTCTTCTTATTGTACATGGATAATTTGTTTGCAAGAACGCTACTTAGCTCAGAAGTGCCAAAATACTGCACATAGAATGTATAAGCGAAAAAGTTTCAACGTCATAAACAGGGAAAATCAGTTAAAGCACATCCGAATTTATATTCGTCCGATCCGTTAGACCGTCTGTGTACAGTTCATTCAAGCAATCAAGAATGTTTTTACTTGCGACTGCTGTTAGTTAAGGTACGTGGATCGAAATCCTTCCAAAAACTGAGAACGGTAAATGGTAAATGGGGAAAAACACAAAGATTTGATGAGTGAAGACATCCTATATCGTTTACGAGCAACGAAACCGGACATGCAATTTACACCAAATGTGTATATTGAGGCGTTAGTTTCGATCAAAGATATGTTTGACAATCGCTAAAAAAAGATTGGTGCAGTTGGGAATGTGAGCCCCGAATCGATCTGCAATTGATCGCTTGATCGTACACTACAATATTTGGGGAGAAATGTTCAGCGCTTCGGGGGAGCACTCGTTTTATTGTCTGGTAATGTTTGACAAACTCTGCAAGTTATACCATGTTCAACACCCGCTGATGAACTTAATGATCAGTTAATCTTCATCTTAATCTGAACTTAATCATCAGTTCTATGGCGATTGGAAATGGGAAGATGGCAATAGATAGATCTACACGTTGTCACGTTGCCAACAAACTTTTATAAGATGACATCAACCAAAGGCGAATTGATTCAAAAGGTTTTCCCAAATATCGCGTGGAATTACAAATATTATAAGTGGCTCAGTACAAGTGCTATATTAGCAGCTAAAAATTCTATAAATTCAAATGGGTAAGCTAGTTATTCTATAAAAAGCTTCCAAACAAATTTCTAATATCTAATAATAATCAAAATACCCTAACTAGGTATATTAAGAATAAGATATTTAAGGTTTAATAACATAAAATGGCATAATGGACAGTAATTGAAAAAAGGAAAAATCTCCTCTCACATGACTATCATCATGTTATCAGCAGTAATGCATTATTAAACATGAGGTATATCAATATGAAATGTATGTTTATAATATATTTCTGAAAAAATAATATTTAAATATGTTCATACAATACATAATGTATTAAATAATATTTAAATATGTACTTTCAATGTATAATGTACGTATATTTAAAAATACTATAAACACAATATGTTACATTATAGTAAAAATATTCACATTTCAGCACAGTATTTAACCAATAATCAGTACTTAAATATTTAAAGCGCAGAAATTCTTACAGTTCTTATACATATAGTTATATCATCACACTCTTCTTCACCACAAATCATACAACAAGATTGCCCGCAAATAACGAAATTGCCTTTTCATTAAATTCTAAAATAAAATTTACTTTTTACTTTTCTTTTCAAATTCACTTTTCTTTTTAAATTGAAATTAGCTTATCTTACAATTTTTATTATGTCACAATCAAATTTATTACCTAATTCTAAATAACCCAATTTTGAAAATAAAAATAACAACTTGATCAATGCACTTATGCATTCAACAATTTATTTAACAACAACAAATTGATGAACTGAAATATGACACATTTTTTGTTTGCGTAGTACAAAATATTCAATGCACTTATTCTTTGAACATTTTAATTAATAAAGAAGATACAAAACAATGACCCGAAATATGATACGGTTTTTTTTGTACATTGCATTTAAGTTATGTTGTAACAATTTCATGCATTTGATATAACAGCAAGCCGATAAAGTAATAACCTTTACTAATTGTAATTTATCGATTTGCTATTAAGAAATTTTAGGAATAAGTTTTAGAATAATTTTAAGTTAAATACGACTGTAAGAAAAATAAATGATTATTATTAATTTGTGAAGAATAAAGAAAGTACTGAGATTAATTTGGGTTTTTTTTTTAATTATTAAATTTTAAAGTAAAATTTATAGCACACTTTTGTCGAATAAGTAAGTGGCGCAGTCGGTAGGATATCGTTTTTAAGACAATAGTGTTACGTTAATTTTAAATAAAAAAAAAATTTAATAAAAAAGTTCTTTTGAAAAACATTATCAGCAAATAATAATCAAACAAAAACTTTATTTTAAGTTTGAAAAGTTAAACTAAATAAAAAGAATAATAATAAATAAATTAATAAAAAAAAATTTTTTAATAAAATTTTTTATAATAAAATAACGTTTATTCAAAATCTAAAAATTGAAATCTAATAAAAAAAAAAAAAAAAAAACACAACTTTAAACAAATGTTCCAATAGCTAAGAACAGTTAAGATAAAAGCTAAGATTACAGTTCAGATAAAAATTAAATAACACCAATAACAAACTTAACAATAAATAACAAACTTAATTAATAAAATAAATTAATTAAAAAGAAATTTTTTCTAATAAAATGGAATCTAATAACGGGATAATTTCTCCAAGCGTGCTACAAGCAGCATTCAATAGTCAACAACAAACAGCATTAAACGGTCAACAACAAGTAGTGTCCAACAATCAGGAAACAACAACAACCACACCAGCAGAATTACATTTAACATTGGACCCACTGAGATATATAAGTGATCTTCCAGAATTTAGTGGAAAACGTGAGGAATTATTTAAATTTCTAGAATTAGTAGAGTGTATCATACCTTTAGTTTTAAAATATAATTCTAGTAGTCAAACCATATTATTAAATAAAATTAAAGCTAAGTTAATAGGTAAAGCTAGGGAAATAACAGAAATTAATAATCATATTAATACTTGGTCTGAAATAAAAAATCTCTTAATAAATAATTTTGGTGAAAGAAAGTCGGCTTTTGAAATATTTGAAGAATTACAAAGTGTTACCTTTCGTTCTACTCCCGTCGACCTATATAATCAAATCAAAGCAATTCTTAGAAAATTAAACAATAAAATTAAAAACGAAGCTAATTCTTCATTATTAATTGAATCTAATATTTTAACCGCGTTGCGAATTTTCAAAGATAAACTTCCGGAACCAATACGCTCCATTTTATTTAGTAGGAACCCAACATCTCTAGAAAATGCAATGGATATTTTGTATGAAGGTAATTACGCCGAATACAATCCATCCAAATATCAAAATAAAAATGATATTTTTAGTAAAAATCTCAATAGAAATAAAAATGGTGCTTATAAGAATAACAATTATAACAATAAAAGTAATAATAATTTTACAAACAACCATAGTAACAATAATCACAGTAACAATAACAATTTTAGGTCAGATTTCCAACCTCGTAATTCTAATAATAATAATTACACATATAATAGTCATAACTATCCTCGTAAAACCCAACAAAATTTTAATACGCGATCTTCCCAACAAAATTTTAACCATTTTAGAAACAACCAAAGAAACTACAAAACCATGGAAGTTGACCCAACTACCATAAATCGTAGAATTAATACTCTCGAAACACAAGATAACTATGAAAAATCAAATCGCGAAATTGAAAATTTTCACTCAATAGCCTCGGATCAAAACAGGAACTTCCTTATATCAAAAGGAAGACCTTTAAAATTTATTATAGATTCAGGTGCTACTATGAGCATAATAAATAGTGGAATTTGTAATCCAATTTACAAATCCAAAATTGAACCTATTAATATTAAAACATTACGCAATACGTTTGCATGTGATACGAAAACCATAATTGATCCTTTTCTCGAATTTGACTCTAAGGAAAAATTCGAATTCTTAGAAATAGACTTCCATGATAGATTTGACGGTTTAATAGGTAACAACATTCTCAAACCGTTACAATCTATAATTGACTATGAAAACAATTGTTTAAAAATAAACACTGGCAATATTATTCCTCTCTATTTTAATGAAAAAGACGAAAAAGAATATAATATCCCAGTACCAATGAAAGAGTTAAAAATTTTTCAAAATGAAATTTTCGTAGGTGAAAACAATATTAGATGTGGTCATTTAGATCACACAATTAAAAGTGAACTTTTAAAAATTTTAAAAAAGTTCAATAAAGCCTTTTTTTATGAAGGTTATGATTTAACTTTCACCCACGAAATCAAACACGCAATTAATACCACTAACGAAATACCAATCTACACTAAGATTTATAGGTATCCCGAAGTACATAAAAAGGAAGTCGACAAACAAATCGACGAAATACTAAACCAGGGAATAATAAGACACAGCAATTCACCTTATTCGGCTCCTTTATGGGTTGTCCCAAAAAAGATCGATGCATCAAAGGAACAAAAATGGCGTATTGTCATTGATTACAGGAAACTAAATAACGTTACTATAGATGACAAGTACCCAATCCCGAATATCGATGAAATCCTTGACAAACTTGGTCGTGCAATGTATTTCACTACTCTCGATTTGGCTAAAGGCTTCCACCAAATCGAGATAGCAAAAAATGACATAAAAAAAACAGCTTTTAGCACAAACAATGGCCATTATGAGTTCTTGCGAATGCCATTCGGGCTTAAAAATGCCCCGGCAACCTTCCAACGCTTAATGAATTCCGTACTAAAAGAATTTATAGGCAAATATTGTTACGTGTATTTGGATGATATCATCATATTTAGCACTAGCAAAGAAGAGCACTTTGCTATCTTACAAAAGATCCTTAAGAGACTCGAAGACGCATATTTAAAAATTCAACTCGACAAAAGCGAGTTTATGAAACAAGAGACAGAATTGTTGGGTCATATAATAACAACAAGGGGAATAAAACCAAACCCCAATAAAATTCAAGCTATAAATAAATTTCCGATACCCAAAACCCCTAAGCAAATAAAAAGTTTCTTAGGTTTAGTGGGTTACTATAGGAAATTTATTAAAGACTTCGCAAAAATTGCTAAACCAATTACACTTTGTTTAAAAAAAGGAAAGCGTATTGATGTTAGTAACACTGATTATAAGGAAGCTTTTAGTAAACTAAAACTGCTTATTACAACGGACCCTATTCTTGTGTATCCTAATTTCTCAAAAACTTTCGTCTTGACTACGGATGCAAGTTATTTCGCTATAGGTGCTGTGTTATCACAAGATAACCGTCTTATATGCTACGCTTCACGTACCTTGAGTGAACATGAATGCAAATACTCTACCATCGAAAAGGAGTTACTTGCAATAGTCTGGGCAACTAAATATTTCCGTCCATACCTTTTTGGACGTAAATTTACTATTAAAACCGACCACAAACTTCTCCAATGGCTTCATAACTTGAAGGAACATAATTCCAAGTTACAAAGATGGAAAATCAAGTTAGAAGAATTTAATTTTGACATAGAATATTTAAGTGGACGAGAAAACAAAGTTGTCGATGCTCTCTCACGTGTTCAGATTCATTTAAACGAATCAAATCTAAATAGGTTAAATTTAAACGAGAATAATTCAAATGACATGGAAATTGACGAAATAAAATCGACTGATGCTACAATGCATTCAGCTGATGAAGACAATTCCGAATATATTCCTATATCAGAATCACCAATTAATTTCTACAAAACACAGATCATCATAAAAAAGGGTTCACCGGAACAATTGAAATTATTTAAAATCCATCGTAGAACAAGGAAAATTTTCATACATCCTAATCCTAACGAGGATTTTTTTATTGAAGTTTTTAAAAATCATATTCCTAGTAAAGAAATAATAGGAATTATGATTGAAGATATTAATATTTACAGTTCTTTTCAAAATACATACCTAAAATATTTTTCAAAAAATAAACTAATAAAATTAAACAAATGCTCACTTTTACTTACTGACATTTTATATCGTCTCGAAATAAAGGAACTTATTCTTGACCAACACACAAAAACAAATCATAGAGGTATCAATGATGTCTACTTAAATTTAAAGAAAAGCTACTATTTTCCTTAATTGAAAAATGAAATTCAAAATGTTATAAATAATTGTCACATTTGCAACATCGCGAAGTATGAAAGACGTCCTTTAAATCTACCCTTAAAAATTACAGAAACTCCTGAAAAACCATTACAAATAGTCCATATGGACATATGGTTTCACACAAAAGGAAATCCATACTTGACAATAATTGACAAATTTTCAAAGCACGCCCAAATTATTCCCTTAAAATTTAGGAATTGGGTGTATTTGAAAAATGGATTTATGCAATATATAGCATCTTTCGGTAAACCTGTTAAAGTTGTAACCGACCAAGAGAGGGGTTTTAACAGCCTCAATTTCAAAAATTATTTAGAAACAGAAGGATATGCTGTTCATTTTACTACTCCAAATAACCATAGTAGTAATGCGGATATTGAAAGATTCCATAATACATTAAATGAACACCTGCGAATTTTGAATACGATCGAAAAAGAAGAAGGTCAAATTACGGACGAAGATCCCATTATCAAAAGTTTAAAAGTTTACAACGAAACTATTCACACTTCAACTGGCAAAAAGCCAATTGATTTTCTAAATGGTACTATCTCTTCCGATCAATATCCTTCTATCAAAGAAATGAATACAAAAATTAAAGAAAAAGCGATCGAGAAACGTAATAAAGGTAAAACCAATGGTAAGCCTTCCAATTATCTTAAATTAAACAGAATTACGAAGCTACAACCTTATCACAAAAAAATTCAAATCACCGATTCAAATAACGATCATTTTAAAATTAACAAAGAAAATATTCCACGTTACATTAATCAATTTAAAAGAAAATTCACGTACCAAAACTAATTACTTGTATCTTATTCTAGGATTAATTCTCTTTGTCCTCTTACTGGTTTTTCCAATTGTCCTGTCTCGCTCATCCATAGATGTTAACCAAATACCACCTGGAAATGGTTACATTCTCTTCGAGGAATCTGAGCTTAAAAGAATACAAAGTTACAGAAGAATATTGCATGTTGTCGAGCTAACTCAATACGAAACAATTATTAACAAAATAGAATCAAACGTATTACAACTTCAAAACGAAACTGATATTCCTTCGGTTTTGTTACATAAATTAAAACACCTAAAGGAAGATTACAATAGTATTATTCCACACCACGTAAGTAAAAGATCATTGTTTAATCTTGGTGGAAATATTCTTCGCTTTGCTATTGGTGTAATGGACGACGACGATAGGAAAGAAATAGAGGAACACTTAAAGGTAATAGAACAAAATAACGGTAAATTAATTAATAATGTTAACGATCAAGTATTAATAAACCAAAAAATATCTAATGAAATAAAAAACATTACCGATCATATTAACTTAGCTCAAAATGAAATAAAAAATGTAATTAATAATTTCCAAAATAATATTGATAAAATAAATAAAAAATTAGAGTACTTTATGATTAAAACCGAAATAATTGAAAATATTGATTTATTAACAAGACAAATTTTAAATATTAAGGAAATAATCTTAGCTAGTAAGTTAGAAATACTGTTAAAGGATATTTTAACACAAACAGAAATTAAAAATTATAATATCACTATAGAAATACTACCTTTCATTAAAAATTGCGTTCTTTTCCGTAACAATTCTATAATATTTGTTTTATCTATACCAATTTCCAAAAATGAAAAATGTTTTGTAACTATTTTAGAAAAAATTCCAAATAAAAATGTAAACTTAGAACTAGATACTAATACAAAAAAAATCATTATATGTAAACAAAGTATTTTTAAATTTATTGATAAGAAAAATGTTATGGAAAAAGATCTAATACCTTTTGATTAGATTATGAGATTAAAATTATGAGAAGGAATATTACAATAATATCTTGCCATACTTCGAACGTAATATAAGCATTGAATAAGTGGTTAATGCTATACAATTGACAGAATTACATGCCTGCAATATTATCAATACAAAAATAATAGAGGAAATTAAATATAACAGTTCTTGGAAGTGGAACGCAAGCGTTTTCGCAAACTCAATTATTGGCATCATTCTTGTATTATTACTGTCTATTGGCTTTTATTGCCTAAAACAACTTAAAGCAAAAAGTTCGAAAATAAATATTGAATTAAAAGAAATTCGCACGGAGTCGAATCTTAAGGGGGGAGGAGTTATATCATCACACTCTTCTTCACCACAAATCATACAACAAGATTGCCCGCAAATAACGAAATTGCCCTTTCATTATATTCTAAAATAAAATTTACTTTTTACTTTTCTTTTCAAATTCAATTTTCTTTTTAAATTCAAATTAGCTTATCTTACAATTTTTATTATGTCACAATCAAATTTATTACCTAATTCTAAATAACCCAATTTTGAAAATAAAAATAACAACTTGTTCAATGCACTTAAGCATTCAACAATTTATTTAACAACAACAAATTCATGAACTGAAATATGACACATTTTTTGTTTGCGTAGTACAAAATGTTCAATGCACTTATTCTTTGAACATTTTAATTAATAAAGAAGATACAAAACAATGACCCGAAATATGATACGGTTTTTTTTGTACATTGCATTTAAGTTATGTTGTAACAATTTCATGCATTTGATATAACAGCAAGCCGATAAAGTAATAACCTTTACTAATTGTAATTTATCGATTTGCTGATAAGAAATTTTAGGAATAAGTTTTAGAATAATTTTAAGTTAAATACGACTGTAAGAAAAATAAATGATTATTATTAATTTGTGAAGAATAAAGAAAGTACTGAGATTAATTTGGGTTTTTTTTTTTAATTATTAAATTTTAAAGTAAAATTTATAGCACACTTTTGTCGAATAAGTAAGTATATTTTTAATCTTCTTGTACGTCCATAAAATCCATTTTGAAAACATAATTATGTATTAGAATTAGAAGTAAACATAAAAAAATTCTATTTGATTTATAATGAAAAAAATAATCCCGTTTTTGGCTTTTTAGATCGAAAATATGTTAAACAGAACCTAATATATATACATTTAAAAGGGATTTTTAGCATAACGGTAGGGCTATATAAAAAAGTTGTTCTACAACAATAATTTTTATAAGAGACCTATGTGTAGGTAAAATTTAAGTGTTCTTCATTAAACAGTGCTAGTTTTTAAATAGACTGAAGCATAGTTTTTCATAATTAAAATACGTATTTACTTTTCGGTGTATTATTGAATATATTGTGAAAACTTACTTCTTCCTAATTGTGTACTTAATAGATTACCGATTCTTTTAAAAATATTTTGTAAAACGAATTGTGACTTAGCTTTGTTTATTCATTTTGCTAAAAAAACTAAATTAATGTTTTTTTTTGCTCCTTCCCACTTCCATATGGGTCGAGGTCGGTGCCTTAATAACTAGACCATTGCCATTAGCTGGATAAATTAAACGTACTGATATTAAATGAATATAAAAAAAAATATATATTAACTATCGCATACGTAAATACATATTAATAATTTAACTATATTAATTAAATTATATTGAAGCAAAAACAAAAGTAAGTAATTTTTATTCCATAAAACCAACAAATTTCTCCCGGTTTTATTGTTGGTTTTAAGCTAAACACTAAACATGTACATTTTATCGGATTTGTGTCTTTACCTACATTTAATGGCTTTTAATTGTCAAATATTTACCACTTTCCGTCCCGTTTACGGTTTTATCAATTCTTTTCACATATTTATTTGCTTCTTATTTCACATATTTATTTACTAATTTACTGTCTTATTTTACTAATTTATTAACTTATATAGGCAACATGTGGTCGTTAGTACTATATTTATATACTAAGGGCCCCTGCTAATGTGTTATTAAATATTATATTGCATTCAAATCATATAATCGACAGCTACAGTTTAGACAAATACAATTTATCGAAAAACGGCAATCTATAATATCTATCAATCGTATCTATAATATCGGATATACATATTGTTCATTTTGAAACATACATTCATATTTATTAAAGATTTATGAAAAATAAAATATTGAACAAAATGTTAACATAAACAAACCTTCAACTTTTTACAACGGGTCTCTTTATTTATAGTTTTTTTATTTGGTTTGGTGGGTCCTTTAGATCTAAGTTCATACATAGATTGTTATTTAGTTAGATCCTTTACATACATAAGTTCATACATAGATGTTAATTTTCCACCCACAAAACAAAATAAAAAAGTACTAAAACGAAATGTAATTTTTTAAAAATAATATAAATATAATATTTGTTTAATAAAAATCTTCTAGGGGCTTCGGTGTAGGCGTGTGGCGTATTAACCGAAGGAGTGTGGATTCGATCCCTGCACATGTCGTAAGTGATTTTTTTTTACATACCCCCTTACGACCAAATATAATGTAAATATATAGTATATAATATAAACAAAATAAATAATATTAATATATAATTTAATAATCGTATAAAAACCTATAATGGCCTTGGTAGCCGATGCTTCAATATTATTGCATTGTATATAATATTAATATAAATAATAAATAAATAAATAAATAAAAATCTCTAATTCTGTAAAATTTTTAAACTTAAAAGCATTCATATTGAACCGGAGTCAAGAAACAAAAACAAAATAGAAAGACCTGGTCTTATGTCCATAATTATCTGTCATTTGTCAATTAGAATTTAATATTATTGTTATTATGCTCCACCTGAAATACTCTTATAAATGATGACTCTTATAAATGAAAAATGCACATAATATATTGTTTTTCATAGATATTATGTATAATATGTATTTATTTTCTAAGATTTCTTTTAAGGATTTGCTAAAAAAAAATTTTTTTTTTGTGAAATTATTTGAATTTTTCATTTCAAAATAATTTTTTGAAGTAAATCAATTTATAAATATAAAAAGAAGATTTATTGTACAGGGTTTTCCAATTTGAGTGATATGATTTCTTTTAAAAAAAACACTAATTGTTAAGGAAATTCAAATTGCACTATGCACTTTTTTTATTTAATGTGAAGCACAATCGATACAATTAAGTTCTGAATAAAACGTCATTCAAATGGCCTCCACGACTTCTTTTGTAGGAACAAATTCGATGAACCCAATTTTCGAGCACTTTTTCCACTAAATCAAGTCGTATGTCATAACAAAACTGTCGATTCTGGTGCGAAGAAAATCCACAAATTATTCATGAACAACCATTACTTTCACCAAAATTGTCAGTTTTTTGTGGTTTTTGGTCTGGTGGAATCATCGGTCCGTACTTCTTTCGAAATAAAGCTGGTAACACCGTTACTGTCAATGGAGAGCGGTATAGATCGATGATAGCCAACTTTTAATGATAACCAACTAATAATGTTATGCTGAAGAAAATAACAACAAAATCATTTTTTTGTTATACAAAAAGCGGAGCAAAGAAAATTAATACAATTTCCAATAGAAATGAGTATTTACACATTATTTATATTTGATGTTACTATATAATATTTACTATATTCAAAATCACATTCACATAGTGCATGGGCCATGGCAAAGGAAAAAAAATAAAGTTTTGCATGTTTATGTATAAGATAAACATTCACATGCGCTATGTGATTTTCAATAAAGTAATACCAAATATGTATAATGCATACATACTTATTATTCTATTCATTGAAATTTGTACTCTTTTCCTTTGCTTCGCTTTTTGTGTAACCAATGAGTACATACATATAATATATAAAGAGTGATTTAGCAGATTTTTATGTACGTTAAGGAATAACAAAACCAAAAAATAAAAATTAACATGTAGTTTAAGCTAATGCATATTGCTTGCATATCTGAAAATTTAAAACAGAATACAGAAACAGTACATGTTATGATGAATATGTACAGCCAATAAGCTTGTGTTGTGTTGTTATGATAATCATATATTTTTTTTTTTTTTTAATACAAATACGGTTGTATTGTGTATCAACAGAAATAATAATTTTAAAATAAATTGTACAATGAAAGAAAAATTATTATGTGTATGTTTAAATTTTTTTTTGATTTATTTAAAATTTTTTTTTCTTGTTATTTAAAATTTTTTTTTTTGATTTAAAATTTTTTTTCTTGATTTATTTAAAATTTTTTTTTTTGATTTAAAATTTTTGACGAAATATATGAGCCTTTGTTTTTCCGAATTTTATGTTTCTATACAATATATGCTATTGCTATATATATAGTTTGAAATTTGAATATGAATGATACGCAAACGTATTTATAGGGCTACGTAGGGTTAGTTAGGTATCTATAGCTATACGTATTGTTTTTGTTTTATTTTCTTTTTTATGTTTCTATACAATATATACTGTTGCTATACATATAGTTTGAAATTTGAATATGAGTGATATAAAAATGTATTATATAGGTACATAGTGTTAGGTTTCTATAGTCTATGGCTATACGTATTTTTTGTTTTATTTAGTTTTTTATGTTTCTATACGATATACGCTATTGCTATACATGTAGTTTGATATGAATAGTGTAGATATGTATTTATATGTAGCTAGGTAATTTTAAGTATTTATCTACATATTTTTTGTTTTGTTGTTTTTTATTTTTTTTTGTTTTGTGTAAAGAATGAATGTGAATATAATATGTAAGTATTAGGTATATGATGTAAATTGAAAATTGTATGTTTTTGAGTTACAGACAAATTGTGTATGAAAGTACATTTTGTAAAAATAAAAGCTAAAAAATGTGTCCATTGTATATAAAAATTTGCTATTATTGGAATGAGTATTCGTAATTATTCTAATAAAAATTCGTCGCTTCCATTGAGGTATGTAATATAATATAAAAAATAAAAATATAAATTTATTTTAAAAATTGAATTGAATTGTAAACCAGTAAAAAACAAGTACATATGTATGTATTTTTGAAATTTTTTTAAGAATAAAATTTAAGGGTAGATTTTTAAAATGTATAATACCTAATTATACAAAATAATTTTCATGCAATGCACAAAATTATTTGTTGAAGTTTGCATCAAAATTAATATTATGATACATATGTATGTATATTATTTATGCATCACAAATTCAATAATATTGCACTTTTTTCATTCAAATCAAATATTTTTTTCCTTAAAAATTTATTAGAATTAGAAATCTGATTGCTGAAAATAGAAGTACCTATTCGAAAATAACATTTCAATTAGAGGTCTATTTATGTAGGCATTAACAAAAATATGTGACAACGTTCAAACCATACTAGAAAATCTTTCGCCAGTCCTTAAATTTTATTTTTAATAAAATTTCAAACTTACTTGTTTTTTCTTGATTTATTTAAAAAATTTGTTTTCTTGTTTTGTTTAAAATTTTCATTTTCTTTGCAGATACATAGTAATGACTTGCCTTTTCAGATAACCACTTACAATTTTTCCTAATTAATATTAGTAAAAATAAATCTAAAATTTGTATTTTATGCTGATAACATTTATCATTAAAGTTATGCCAATCTGGAAGTCTATTTTGTGTTAATTTTATAATATCATTTTTTATGTATGTTTCTATATTTCGTTTTTTGAGATTGTTTTTAAAAAGAACTTTAAAGCATTTAAATTGATAACAAGAGATGTTAAAAAATTCTTTACTAGGATTTTTCAAAAAATGTTCATTGCAAGATAGATAAGTAAGGTATTTTATGAAAAAATCTGTAGGAAGCTTTAATATTGTACTTTCTATTAAGTGTGTATTGCATCTCAAACACTTTTTAACCATTTTATGAGTTATATAACCAACAAAGTATTTCAAAGAATTTTCTTCCAAAACATCCAAATTCTGTAACAAAAATTGAATAGGTATTTTAATTTGATATTTTAAAACATATTTATAAATAAGCATATTCAATAAACATACTTATACACTTATATAATTATTAAATATTATATATTTATAACAATCTAAAACAAAAAGTCTGACTACAAATAGCTCACAAACATTAATGTCATTTTCGGTAACATCGGCGTCATCATCAGTCTCATAAGGAAGTTGCGAAGAAGTTTCTTGTTCCATAATTATGTTATCGTTATCAGCAATTTTATTTTGTACATTGTAACAATTTTTCAATGGAATAGACGAAATTGTATTCGTACAGTTGCTATTAGCTGAAATCATTTGTGACTTTAATAGTTGGGAGGACAATATGTATTTAATATGATTCTGAAATTCATAAGTGGAAGAATATTTATTATATCCCCCTTTACATCTTATTAAGCTGAATAGATGTTCTACAATATCTTGTTGAAGCTTTCCGGTTAACAAAAATTTAAAGTTTGGAGTAACTTTCAGCATTTAATTTAATTCCTGAATTGCATTCATGTTTTGTACAATTCCTTTTGTAAAAATTAATTAAGTTAATTTCAATATAATTATGATAATTTAAATTTGTTTTACCAGATATGCCAAATTTTTTAACAAAAATTTTTTGTTTGATTTCTGTTTTTTATTTTAATGTCCATCAATAAAGTTTTCATTTCAATTCAATAATTTAAAATAAAAGTACTACCTTTAGTTAATGGATTTTTATATGAATTCTTACTGTTTGAATTAATAAATTTTACATTAAATATATCAAATAAATGGCTTATTCTTTTAAAAAATTTTGCGGTTGGTTCAGCGTATTCAGAAATTGAACCAAATTTGTTGCATGCTTGCAAAGTACGATGTAATTGTCCAACGAGCTGTAATTGTCCAACTAATTACCCGAGTGGCATATTTGACCCTCATCCTTTGAAAAGTGTTTGGATAGATATGTTCAATTTTTAATTTTGGACATAGTCTAACATTTCTTTCGCTATCTATTTCAAATAATTTCTCAACTATTTGCCGCGAAACAACTCTAGTTACCAAATCACATGACAGTAAAATATTTCTTAAGCTTTTTATGAGATGAATATAATCATAAAATGCAATTATTTTTTGTTCTTTATGGTAAAAGTAAGGGCTATTTTCTGTAGTTTTAAGGTTCTTATATAAGGATCTATCTTATATAAGGATCTATTGTTGTTTTATCCAAAATAATTCTAATAAAATTTTGTAATTTATCTCCTTTGATTAAGGTTGCAGAGATAACGTGACCAACAGCATAAGACCACTTCGAAATTAGTCCGTTGATCATAAACTCACATATATGCGACCCTAGTATATTTTCACATGTAGTACCATCATCTGCCACTCCACATATTTCATCCTTAACTGAATCGAAAGTTACACATTTCCTTTTATGAAGCTCATCAAATACTAGTACACCTAGAGAATTAAGTTCATTTTAAAAAGCCAAATGTACGTATTGTAGTTATAGAAAATAAAATTAATAAATTTAAATATGTATATCAATTTATACCTGTGTCTTTGAATTTTTCTTTTAAAATTTTAAACTGCTCCTCATATATTCCAGCTGAGGAGTTCTTTCTTTAGTATATATTTACTAAAAGTTGACCGGGTTCGCATTTTACATCCAAGATTTTTTAAGAACTCATATGCCTTTGGGGATTCATAATAAAGGCTCATTTCCAGTGCTGTTTGTTGTTTAGGCCAAACTTCATTTTTCACTTTCCAAATATATAATTGTTAAGATTAAATAAATTGTTACCATTATTACATACCCAGGGTCGGCAAAAAACCTCAATCCAAACCCTCCTCGTGAGTGCCGACCGAAAATAATCACTAGCTAGGTGGTTAGGTACTAAAGGAAAGGTAAACTAAGTCTGTCTTTATGTATCGTATTACTGACACCTCGGTTTTTACCGGAACCATCGGATTGGGGCAAACCTGGGCCGGATTCAAGGTGTTATACGACCCGTGCCGATGATTAGCCTTGCTGGAGGCCCAGTCTTCAAAATAGTCCAGTCGCGAACAGAGTATTCGGAGTATCTGGCGACCCTCCGAATTAATTAGCCTTACCCTTTGTATACGAATCTCTGCATAAGGCGGACCTTCTTTTCTTCGTACTCGTGGGTTCAAATATGGAACAAATTATTTAAAAAAACGGTTCGAAAAAAAAGTTAGCCGGCACTTCCCAAAAGTCGGCAAGTAAAGCTACCAAACCGGGCACTAGCAATGCTGAGGAAAGTCGCAAACAACCAAAGTCGGTACGCAAAGTGCGCCCGTCGAAACAAGCCTTCTTCGATAAACGGTCGGCCTATAATATTATTGAAAGGTTAAGCTCTCTCAATATTGGTCAGTTATCTGAGGCGCAGAAGAACTCCTTAACATGGGCCAAAACAGTAGTAGACCATGTCAAGCCCCAAGAAGGACAAATCCTAGGTTCATCAAAGGGCCTTATGTCAAAGAGACAGAGGTCACAAGATGAGCCACAGGGTAGTTCCAAAAAGGCTAGGTTGCTAGCGAGCGACCAGGTAACCAAGCCTTTCAATGAAATTGCAAAGGATAGTTTAATTCTGGCAATCATTGATGAGGAGTTAGAGGATCGGGGTATTTCTGCCAGTAACTGGAAGACGGATTTTGTTGCTTTAAACACAACTTTCTGCCAGTAACTGGAAGAAAATCCGGGACCACCACCCTTCTGTAGAGACGCTGGCTCGCATCAGGGCCACGTCAAATTGAATGCTTGTGCTGATCAGAGATCGGCAGATCTCTACATGCAAGTGATAGGTAAGATGCGAAGTCTGTGGCCGGGGGCCAAGTTCAAAGCTGTAACTAGGGAGGAAATCTCTAGCAGGCCAAGAGCTAGGGTACGGCTGCCGAGAGAACCTGCCGAAGCAGACACGATCATCAAAATAATGAAAGTGTCAAATCCCCAAATTCCAACTCACAATTGTAAGATTGCCAAACGAAGAAAGTAGTAGGAGAATCCCGACAGGCGTTGGTCATTGTGAATAAGGACTCCCTACAACCCCTAGTGAAAGCCAAAGGGGTCATTAGTTACGGCTTCACAGGGGTAACACTGAAGGTGTATAAGAAAAATGAGGCGGAAGCTTCAAGGAGTATCGGTGAAGGCTCAAGGCAAGACCAAGAGGCAGACTCTGACCGATCCGGTGTCGTTGACGTAGAATCCTCCTCGGTTCCAAAGAGAGTGAATGATGTCGTCAAGGCTGACGATGAAAAGCCATGATGCCAAAAGCTTCTCAATGGACTTCGAGGATAAAGCTAACGCGACGGTGGTGGAAATTAAGGATGGCTCAGGTAATAAAGCTAATCCAAATTAATCTCCATCACTTCAAAGCGGCTTCCGCCGCACTTGAAATCCGCTTCAGGAGAACAGGTGAGGATATTATCTCTATCCAAGAGCCACAAAAAAACAGGTTCATGGACTCAAGATACCAGGATACACGTTGTTGTATAATAAAGAGGTATGCAGACCTAGAGCGTGCATACTTGCTAAAAATACATTAAATTTAACTTTTATGTATAATTACAGTGATGCTGAACTGGTTGCGGCGAGCCTAAAGCTGTTGCGGCGTATCCTCCTCAAGACTTGCAAGATTCACTCCTTCCATTCAATCTGGCAGGGTTCGTAGCAGATGCTAGAAGGATGAACATTGGGGTCATCATAAGCTGCGACGCCTATGCTCACCATGACATCTGGGGTAGTTCGGATACCAACGAAAGAGGTGAGTTACTTTTTGATTACATTTTAAGTAATAACCTTCTTATATGTAACATTGGCACGGAACCTACCTTTGTTACTAGTAATAGGCAAGAAGTCCTGGACATAATCTTAGTCTCGGACTTCATTTATTCTAAAATAAACAAATGGAAGGTTTCTGAAGAGCATTTCTTCTCAGATCACAGATACCTTGAGTTCAGTCTGGACGAAAGTCCTCCAATTAGTCTATTGAAATCCAGTCAGCCTATTGAAATCCTAAGAGAACTGACTGGAACAAATATAGGGAGCGCTTAGAGTCAACGCTTCCCTCCTTCACACCTAGAATTCGTAAAAATATCCAGGTTCTAAATAGCCTAGTAAACGTTTTTACAAAAGCCTGCAATAAGTCCTTAGAACATTCTTGTCCCATAAGTAAGTCTAGGGGAAAACCTAAACCACCTTTGTGGAATGATAAAATCAAAACTGTAAGGAAAGATAGTAGAAGGGCTTTTAATAATGCCAAAAACACGAATCAGGTGCAGGACTGGAGCTCTTATAAAACGGCTCCTAGTCAGTAGAAAAAAGCACTTAAATGGGCGAAAAGAGACACCTGGAGACTATTCTGCGGAGGTATAGAAAACGTCTCCGAGGCATCTAGACTGAGGATAATTCTATCGACAAACCCCATGTTCCCCAGTCTTCTTAAAAAGGAGGATGGCAGCTGGGCTACCACAAACGAGGAGTCGTTGGAATTACTTTTAAAAATCCATTTTCCTGGGTGCACAAATAACAGCTCAGAGGTGGCTTGTGTTCTGAATAATCCTTTACTATTTCAGAGGTGGTGCTTACAGCAAACTTACTACAATGGGCTATAGATAGTTT
This sequence comes from Poecilobothrus nobilitatus, assembly GCA_947095535.1. Lineage (NCBI taxonomy): Eukaryota > Metazoa > Arthropoda > Insecta > Diptera > Dolichopodidae > Poecilobothrus > Poecilobothrus nobilitatus. The sequence goes on from OX352772.1 coordinate 109,348,007, forward strand.
CAAACCATTCAAGTCAAGCGGACCGGATGGAATTATACCCGCTGAGATTCAGCAAACTGCATCTACTACCCTGGATTGGCTAAAAAGCATTTTCTGTGGTTGTCTTAATTTGGGGCTTATCCCGGATAAATGGAAACAGGGCAGAGTAGTGTTCATACCCAAGGCGGGCAAAAGTAGTCAAGTCTATGCGAAGAACTTTCGGCCTATAAGCCTGTCATCCTTCCTTCTAAAAACCTTAGAAAGATTAATCGACATCCATATCCGCTGCAACTTAGATAAAAATCTGTTGTCAACCTCACAACTAGCTTACTGTATCAGTGGATACAGTGAAAGTCAGTGGATACTGCACTTCACACTTTGACGAGCTCGATTGAAAGATCTTTAAATTGCTAAGAGTATACTCTTGAAGCTTTTATAAACATTGAGGGAGCGTTTAATAACGTCAATCAGGCAGCAATTGTAGACGCACTCATAAGCCTAGGAGTTGAACCGGAGCTAAGAGCACTGATAGCTAATATGCAAAATAGCAGGGCCATCAGTGCCAACTTAGGCAACGCTGGAGCAAAAAGGTTTGTGAAAAGAAGGGCTCCGCAAGGAGGGGTGCTATCTCGCCTTCATTGGAATATGGTGGTAAATAAACTGCTTAAAATCCTGGAAGAGGCGGGCTGCACAACAATCGCCTATGCGGACGATGTTACTGTCGTGGCAAGTTCCCTGACAGTCTCAGGGACGATTTACAACTTGCACTGAACAAAATCACAACATGGGCTCCAGACTGTGGACTGTCAGTAAATCCACAGAAAACCGAACTGGTCCTTTTTACAAGGAAATATAAAATTCCTAAAATGAAGCCGCCTTCGTTAAATGGCTCCACTTTTGCATTTAGCAAAACGGAGAAATTTCTGGGTCTAACTCTAGACAGGAAGTTAAGTTGGAAGACTAACATCTCAGAAAGAAAAAAAGATGGCCTCAATAGCACTCTACTCGTGTAAAAAAGCCATTGCAAGGAAATAGGGGCTTCAGCATGACTTACTGGCAATACACATCCGTAGTAAGACCCGCTCTTTTCTAAGGAGTCCTAGTATGGTGGAAGGCAATCGATAAAGAGGTCAACCGCAAGGCAATCGCTAGGGTCCAAAAAACTGCCACATTATGTAATAACAACCTCTTCTGCGGCATTAGACATCATGCTTAATCTGATGAATTTAAAATACTATAGTAAATTTGCAGCCGCAAACACAGCTGTGAGATTAAAAGCTACATCCCAGTGGATCAATTCACGGGAAGGTCACTCGGATATCATAAACCAAGTCAAGTCCACTCCCGCCTTGGTGGACTACACGTCCCCCAATTACTTCTTCGGGAAATCTCATGTGACGAGCATCCCAAGCCGTGAGAGTTGGAACTCAATCACAGTGATGACCTTCAAAGAAGTACAATTCTACACGGATGGTTCAAAAATGAACAGCAGTGTAGGATGCGGGGTCTTTTCAGATAATCTGAATATCAGTCATAATTTCCGATTACCAGACCATTGTAGTGTCTATTACCAGACCATTGTAGTGGAAATTATGGCAATTCAAGAAGTCTTGATTCTACTGAATAGAAGCGTTTTGACTGTGAAGCAAGTACGTATTCTGTCAGACAGTCAGGCTGAGTTAAAATCTCTGGAATCAACATGATCAACCTTGAAGACTGCCGAAAACTGCCTGACTGAATTGAAGACTGTAATAAACTGGCGAAAACTTCTTAACGATATGGTCAGGCAGTTTAGCATTCAGCTTTGCTGGCTACCAGGCCATCGAGGTATTCCGGGAAATGAAAAAGCTGATGAACTCGCAAGAATTGGTACAACCCTAAAAGTTCTGCCATATAAGGCAGGACTAGGGCTACCTCTATCCACAAGCAGAACGTTATTTCGAAAGGAAATGGTCATGTAATGGAATGGAATGGAACCTAGTGTAATACCACAAGATTGATATGGCCCAAAACCGATTTAAGACGATCCAATGATCTGCTTTCTCTCAAAAGGGCAGACATTGGAATGACAATATGTATAATCACCGGTCACTGTCTAATAGGGAAGCATGCCAGAAGACTTGGCTTATCTGCAAACGACTATTGTAGAGCCTGCAAGGATGAAGAAGAGGAGGAAACTACTATCCATCTCCTTTTCACATGCCCGGCCTTGTCGGCAAGAAGAAATACCCATTTGGTGCAATATCTCTTCGACAGCCTTAGCGATCTGGCAGTTAAAAATGTGAAGAGTATTCTTCGCTTTGCAAAAACCTCAAATTGGTTTTAACGAGTGGGATAGAAAAGCTTCTACGTGAAATCACAATGGACCAAATACGGTCTAAGTGTGCCTTTTTGGCAGCCACATTAACCTAACCTAACCTACATATCCATATCTATATATGAGTAATTTTACTTACCTTTTTGTGACAATATCATTTTCGCAAAATGTTTTGCATTTTCAGTGTTTTTCGTTGCATTTATGGTACTTGTGAAATTAGTGTGCTTCTTAAATAATTTATATTTACTTAATAATGTAAAATATTTTATTTTCCAATTATTATTAATTTTAGCTTTAGCTTTTAAGTTTTTAGTAAGAGAATTTTTAGTATTAGTATTTAAATTTTCTGTTAAAAGAGGACTTCGAAATTTTTCAACCAGAATTTTTGAGGTTCTCTCTGGAGTACTTAAAAAATTCTGTTCATATATAACACTGTTGGTTAATACAGATTTTAAAGAGTAATTTTTCGTTCCTGTTTTATTTATTTTCAAATCCAAATTTTCCTTTTCAAAATCATATTGGAAGTTGTCATCACAAAGAGTAGGTATAGCGGTACTACTTAATTTGTTTGTTAAAATATATTCCTTTTTGAAATGTTTTTCGCACACATGATAGGTTTTTTGATTATCTAATTCAATACCTAAATTATCACTCCATTTTGTTCTCATTTCTACGTTTCCTGTATAATATAGAAATAATTTTCGCAAATATATGATTTTAAACAATTATTAATTACATACATGAAAATTATATTGCATTAATTAATTGAAAAAAAAGTAAGGAAATAAACCAAAGGTTTTCAAAAACGCATTTTTCAAAATTCAACCATATTACTTAATTACTTTAGAGTAAAGAATATATATCTGCTATATTAATAGACTTGTAACTACATTAATAGACTTTGTAATTTGGACAGGTGTTCAACTCAAAGCTGTTTAAAAATAGTAAATTTTTAGTTTTGACTACTTACAGTTTCAAAACGGGGAGTGACTTAAAAATATTTTCTGAAATGACTCAAACAAACTATTCCTAATAGAACTTGAGCTACAGCAATTTAAATATAGGGCTTTTTCGAACTTTGGGCGGCCGTAGCTTCCTAACAGGAGGGCTTACAGAAAAAGTTTTTCCATAAAATTAAGTTTTTTGCAATGCCTATCGGTATTTAAAAATTTATTACTTTAATTCAAACGGTGTAGATGTTGTGATTTTTGAATTTTTTTGAAATAACTAAATTTTAAGTCCTCATTGGATGTTTAAAACAGTTCTATCAGAATATAATCAAGTACCAAAATATTTAATACCGTTAATACATATACAGGTTCATAGCTCCTATATAGTCCTATATATAGAGATTATAGACTGATTTTATAATGGATTTTATTGAACTAACGGTTATAGATAGTAAACAATATTCACTTAATTGTTTAAAAACATATTGGTACTACGTGGTACTTGAAAAAATCTTAAATTAAAATTTGTTTTCTCTGTAGAATTGTAATACTTTGCTATACATTTCAAACTTTATTAATTTTTTTATTAAAAAAATTTTTATAATATTTTAATATTAATTTTAAAAATTTTATTTGAAAAAATAGAACGAAATCATTTTCTATTTAATCATATTAAATATTTTGCACTTATACTTACATTGGTAATGCATATGTATGTACAAATAATATTATATTATAATTTATAAATTAAATTAAATACTTTTACATGAAAATGCTATTTTTTTTTTTTTTAATGCATTTCTCTGCCACATATTTGTGGACAGCAAATTACACAGCCTTTCCTGTTCAGGCTTGACTGTAAATGTCGTAAGGGGGAAATAACTCTTACGACGTGTGTGGGATTCGAGCCTACACTCCCTCCCACTAGGCCACCGAGGCCTCTGCTAGTATTCATTTATACTAGATACTACATGTTTTGTGTATTATTATATAATGTTGTTTTACAGCAAATTGTTTACAGCTTTGCAGAATTGTTGAAAAATATGATTTCGTTTTTTGTTTTTCTTATTCCTAAATGTACAAGGCAAATGAATTTTTTCTTCTGACAAATCACTCTTTATATATTATAATATGTACTCATTGGTGTTATACAAAAAGCGCAGCAAAGAAAAGAGTACAAATTCCAAAGAATCGAATAATGAATATGTATACATTATACATACATATTTGACATGTATTACTTTATTGAAAATTACATAGTGCATGTGAATGTTTATCTTATATATGAATATGACATGCAAAACTTTTTTGTTGCCTTTGCCATGGCGTCTAAATGTAAAGAAAAAATTGAATTTGGATAAAAGTATAGATATATGTATGTTTGTGTGAATATTTTTTTTTAATCTTTCGAATTTTTATGATTTACAGATTAAATATTAAGCTTAATGCTAACTACATATATTTATGTATGTATGTATGCATACGAATATTTACATTTTTGGATACCTATCATCGAATTCTAATATACTCGTAGATACTTAAATCGCATGTAAACAAAAAATCTATTGCTCTTGTTAAAGTAAATATTAGATATCTACATAATATATACAGAGTTGCCACTTTGGTAATTTTCTACCAAATTTGGTAATTTTATTCAGATAATATTTTTTTTGATAACTTGGTAATTTTTTGGAATAATTTGGAGAACAGCAAAAATTAAAATCAGGACCAATATTTGGAAAAAAAAATCCATTTTTGAAAATAATGAACTATGAAGTTAAAATATTGTGTTGCCACCACATATGTACATAGTGTTAACGTAATTACAAAACATTAACGAAATATTTCAAGTTCGTTTAAAACAAAATTTTTTAATTTTATTAAAAATATAAATTTTTTACGTTTGTTTAAAATGGAAAAATAAGTTACAAATTTGCTAAAATAATTTAAGACACATAATTCATAATAAACTTCTTGCTGAAGATATCTTGTGAACAAAAAAGCTCGGCTTGTGAATGTGAATGAATCTCACTCGAAAAGTGGACAAGATAATGGATCTGCTACGGTGACTGTGAGAAAATTAGATGAAGTTGATTGTGAAGAATTAAATTCAAGTTCAGCAAGTAGAGAAAGTGAAAAATACCACAGAAAATTCCAGATGCAGTGGACAGAGAAATTTTTATGGTTAAATGAGAAGAACGAAAATGGCTAAGGAACTGGATAAAGGAAATAAATCGGTTTGTAGAGTTTGACCTACCAAAAATAAATTTTAGTTTAAGTTATATATATATACAATGTTTTGAGTTCTAGGTTTTACATATTTTACTTTAAAAATTTTATGTTCCATGTCAATTAATATTGTTTGTTGATAAATAGTTAAGTGGTTTAAGTGGTTTAAGTTTTAACATTTTTTGTTTCTTCAAAATTTGTTTTTTTTTTTTTTATATGAATTGTTTTGTTTGTTTTATTATGTTTTATTTGCATATATATTTTGGTAACTTTTTTGTCCATTTGATAACATTATAAAACCAATTTGGTAAACAAATTTTTTTCTGAGTGGCAGCCCTGGATTTACATAAGTATAATGCAACAAACAAAAATTTAAAAATGATTGCCGTTTCTTTGTGTGTGTGTTTCATGAATGAGAAAAATGTATAAACTAAATGTATAACATTATATTATGTATACATTTAACATTTAGTTTTGTCTATATTTAAAAGGCAACAAACATACACATGTCAAGGCAAATTATTTAATTTAATATTTTAGTGTACTCTGTAAAAATTCTGTTAAAAAATCTGTAATATCTTTGTATGAAAATTTTATTATTTTGCTAATTTAGTTAACTGCTCTACTATTTTTTGGTATTATTATTTTAGAATCATGTATTGTCACCGGAATTTAAACTGTGTCCAAAATTTCAAGTCTCTAGCTCAACGGGAAGTGTATATAAAATAGCTTGCAAGATTCTACGATTCCTTTAACCACGAGTAAGTTCAATAAAAGCTTTTAATAATAAAAAAATACAATTCTTCTTTTCTTTAAATTAATTACTTTTCAGAATATTTTTTACTTTATTATTTTTACTTTAAACAATTTTCATTCCACTTAGCTTATCTTCTTTTCAACTTACTTTTCTAGAATGTCTTTTCAATTTACTTAGCGCCTCTATTTATACTACCAAAATTAGCAGTTTTTTAATATTATGCACTTAGTACATAATATAACAAATTATAACGATTGATTAAATTTAAAATTGGAGATAATTCGCAAACTTTTTAGTTTAAACCAAGAATCGAATCATAAATCGAAATTAAAACAACCTTGAAATCAATTGAAAATTGTACTAATAGAATGTACTCAAATTACAAAGTTTGAAAAGTACTTATTAGTTTCAGTTTTGACCTTACCTTCAGTTTTAACAATATAATAATTAATTTGAATTAGAATTCGGATGAAATAGAAACATACAACATATATTATGTACCCATTTTTAGTTTTGTTAATAATGACATTAGTTTTTTTTATAATTATCTAGTTACTGTAACGATTTCATTTGTTAGAGTATAAATAGTTAGTACAAGATGTCTCAAACGCTACGGACTTTTTATACTATAAGTTAAAAACATTTATTGTCCAGGTCAAATTCCACTTTCAAAAGTTAACGCACCTAATTATTTCGCAACAATTTGTCACATCAGCAAAATTATAACAGTTGGGAAATATTAAAATCATATTTTCCCACATCGGCAAATCACGTTGCAATAAAATGTGAATGCAAGTAAGAATATTTGGATAATCAAAAACTTAATTATTTTATGTTAATTCTAATTTGATAGTCAATAAAGAAAGACGGTTTAATTTTAAATTAATTAATCTTTTTTATTTTAACATTTTCAAATAACAAAATTTACAAAAAATTATATATTAAAATTTATTATTTTTTTTATCGATCCCGGAGTAACAAATTCTTAACTGGCGCCCGAGCAGGAACCATTAGATTTATCGGTGTAGTGTAAAAGTGTAAACCAAAAAAAAATTATTTAAAACAAAAAAAAAACATTTAGTGAAAATTCGAAATTGAACAATTAAAAACATTTAGTGAACAATTAATTTGAGATCGAGCAGTTATTTAAAAGAAAGGAAAAATTTTAATAAACTCTTAAAATAAAACAAAAAAAAAAAAACTTTTTCTACTAACATTACTAACACACTAACAATATTAATAATTAACAAAGTAATAAAAATATTTTTTTGCAATTTTAATATTATAATAAAGACAGGTGAGCACTTGGTCCAAACACTGCACTTTAAATCGCGCAGCAAGTAGGATAAATTTCTATCCGAAATCTTACCAGCAAATAGAGTTAGGAAACGAGGCCCCTTAGTAGCTCCCCAAAGGGAATAAAAAGGAGCTGCACTACGGTGTGCTTGAAACAAAGATCACCAGAAGTACGTGTCAGCAGCCGCCTAATTCGTTGGTATCAAAGACTGCAAATGGTTTCCTACAGTTTGTCACTCCGAGGAATCATCTTCACGTAAGCAACGTTTTACTTTCTCATCTATTGATATTTAAAACAAAAACTTCAAGTAATTGTGGGAAAAAAAAAAAAAAAAGAAAAAAATAGTAACAAAAATTTTAAGAAATAAAAATAAAGAAATAAAATAAATTATAATTTTTTATAAAAGAAAAATTGAAAAAATTTTTATATGAAGAAAATTATACTAAATTGAAGAAAAATTAAAATTATATTAAAAATAAAATTATATTAAAAGAAAAAATAATAATATAGAAAAATAAATATTTTTGTGTTTTGCATTTTGTGAATGAAGCTTTAATTTACCCAAAGTGAGGCTGCTTAGGCACAGAATCGCAAAACTTCCAATATCAAAAAATAAAATTTTTTTTTATTAATATAATCATAGTTGATTCATACGTCAACAAGTATCTCTATATAAAGAGAGAAAAATGTGAAAATCAACCTTCATTATATAAATTTTACAAAAAGTAAGGAAAAATAACAAAAATTAAAAATAAAAGGAAAATATAAGAATCAACAATAAAATTTTAAACATTGAAAATTGTAATTAAAAAATAAAAATAACGATCGTTTCATTAAATAATAAATTTTTTTTTTAACAGATCTGATAATTTTAAGAAATTTTTTTTTATTAAAATTTTTATTATAAGGTAACATTTAAATAGAAATAAATTGTAAAAATTATAAAACAAAATTTTAAAACAGAATAAAATAGAAATAAAATAAGAAATAAAATTTATTAGAAAAAAAATTCCATATGCTTGAAGTTTACCACGAATTTAATTATATTATTACTACATATTACTTTCTAAATAAGATACTCTAAATAAATATTATCATATTTATGTTAAAAAAATAAAATATTATAATTAAAATTCTTAAATAACTAAATTTTTTTTTAACAAATTAAGAAATTATTTTGACTAAATAAATGAAAATTAATAAGAATAAATAAATAAAGATTTCTCAAAGGAATTAATTAAATAAATAAAAGAAAAATTTTGTAATAAAATTCTATGACTTTAATTTTCTATTATATTTTTACTAAATTTTATTATATTTATAGACAATAATCATAATATTATTATATTAGTTGTAAAAGAATAATAATAAAAAAAAAAATAATAATAAAACTTATATTAAAAGAAAAGTAAGTGATAATTATATTTGTAAAACAGGATTAAATAAGTAAGTCAAATTTTTAAATCTTTCAAAGAATTAACGTTGGTATTGATCGCTTACTCCATTTTTTTGAAATATTAATCGGATGTTCTGGAAAAAAAGTAATATTCTTGAGTTTCCGTAATAACATTTAACTCTCGTTTTTGATTTCAAAAGGATTTTTCTTGATTTCGAAGGACAGAATTGAATAAATTAATTAATAACTATTGTTTTGATAAATTAAAATAAATATTAAATAAATATTTAACTGTTATATCGTCTAAATTCGCAAATTTTATTCCTATTTTCTTATTCTCTTATTAAAAATATTTTTCTTTTTTTTTCCCCCCTTTTTTTCTTTCTTTTGGTTTTACGTCCTTAAAGAGAATAACTTACCTTTCTTTTTTGATTAATTGATTACGTTTTTCCATCCACTTATAAATTTTCTAACTGATATGGCCGCACCACGTATAAATTTTGAGAGACCCATGCGCGTAATGTCAACACCAGAAGAACCAGAGGTGGAAGAACCAGATGTTAGCCCAATAGCGTCATCTCATCATGAGCACGAGCACTCAGATTATATTAGGGAAACGCTAAGGGAAATGGTTCAATACGAAACCAGACGTATGTTTAGAGAGGCACACGGGGATACGTACCCTTCTGACGACGACGAGGTGGATCAAGAAATAAATATAGAGAACGATTTTAATTTAGAAGGTATGGACAAGGTACCCGAAGTAGTTAAAGAGATAGAAAAGTTTTCGGGCGAGACAGGAGAATATGGTTCTTGGAGAAAAGACGTGGACAGAATCATGGAGCACTTAAGAGGTACATTAAAATATTATGGGATTTTGAGTACTATTAGAAGAAAAATAAAAGTAGAAGCTGATGCGGTCCTAGAATCCTTTAATGTTCCGTTAAACTGGCACAAAATTCTTAGATGTCTTGATAGGCATTATGCTGATAAAAGGAATACTCGTACTTTGGTATATCAAATGTCAAATAAGAAGCAAGTAAATTTAACCGTTGAACATTTTTACAAAGAAATATTCCAATTTCTTACATTAATATTAAAAAGGGTTTCATCTATGAATTTGACCCCAGACGCATATAATGCCATGACAAAAATGTACAGGGAAACAGCGTTGGACACTTTCATCCGAGGATTGAATGAAAATCTCTCCACGCAAATAAGCCTATTTAATCCAAAGGATCTGTCACAAGCTTTAGATTTGTGTCTGAGAGCACACAATCCACATCAACGCTCAAATCGTAGTCCAGATCTCAAAACGAATGCTCACACCGGACCCAACCCTAGAGACAGAAACGAATTTACACATAGAAATATACGACCACAAAATTCGTATAATAGACCTAACTTCTACAACCACAGACGAACCTCATGGCAGTCTACTAATAATAATAACTATAATTATAACTCACTTCAGCAACAGCCCAGAGAGCAAAGAAGCCAACAATTGAAACCGGAGACTGCAGGTTCAAACCAGACTCATTTGCCGCGATACAATAGAAACTTCAACAATAGACCGGCATATCACAACAACTACCATTACAACTCAAGAAGAGATATCAATAACAACAAGAGAACAACAATTCATGACTCATACCAACCTAATAAGACGCAAAGGCTTAACTACACGAGACCGTCACCATTAAACGAAGAAGAGAGGGGGAAGGAAGTTTGCAAAGAATGTTCGTCCTGCAAACAAAAATCAAACAATTCTTTTTTAGATTAGGCTCATCCTGGATCCCGTACATCGAACATCAAACAGGGAACGGGGCCATTTTAAAGTTTCTTATAGACACGGGGTCTAATAAGAATTATATTCAACCAAGATATGTAAAAAATCCTATTCAAAATGAGAAGGAGTTCCAGATTAGTTCAGTTGGAGGCAACATTACAGTTACTCATTACGCTCAAATATACCTCTTTAAACAAAACACTCATTACGCTCAAATAGACCTCTTTAAACAAACACCGAAAATACCAAAAATAAAATTTTTCATTCTACCAAATTTAACCACTTTCGATGGAATTATAGGAAACGATACGCTTACAAGTTTAAATACAGTCATCCATACAAAGGAAAGCCGTTTAGTCCTGCAAGGAAATTTAAGATTTGCGCTTAAGCAATTAATATCGGAATCAGTCAATCAATAGAACTCAGAACGTCACGTCTAAACACTCAACAAAAAGAAAAACTAAGCTGGCTCATAAATAATTTTACAAATTTATTCGCAGATCCTAATGAGAGGCTCACTTATACCACCGTAGTGAAAGCGGAAATAAGAACCACAACAAACAAACCTGTTTTTTCCAAAAGTTATCCATATCCAATGGCCTTAAAACCCTAAATCGAAAAGCAAATCCATCAGCTTCTGAAAGATGAAATCATCAGGTCTTCCAGATCACCATATAATTCGCCGGTATGGATTGTGCCGAAAAAGGAGGATGCTTCTGGCGAAAAGAAATACAGAATGGTGATTGACTATAGGCAAATTAACAAGATAACAATTGCTGATAAATACCCAATACCGGAAATAGATGAGGTTCTTAAGAATTTGGGCAGCAATAAAATTTTTACAGTTATAGATCTTAAGAGTGGGTTCCACCAAATTCCGCTTAGAGAACAGGATATTGAAAAAACCGCTTTCTCTGTTAATAATGGTAAATATGAATTCACACGGTTGCCATTTGTCCTAAAGAACGCCCCGTCCATATTTCAAAGAACGTTGGACGACATTCTTCGAAAATATATCGGAAATAGCTGTTACGTATACATGGATGACATCATCATTTTTAGTAAGGACGAAAATGAACACTTCAGGAATCTTGAAAATATATTTAAAACTCTGGAGGCAGCTAACATGAAGATACAGCTTGACAAGTCCGAGTTTCTAAAAAACGAAGTTGAGTTTTTAGGTTTTATCATTTCTGCAGAAGGAGTCAAAACTAATCCGAAAAAAGTAAATACCATATGTGACTTACCAGCACCCAAATCTTTAAAGGAACTGAGATCATTCCTAGGAATGTCAGGGTATTACAGACGATTTATACTCGATTATGCAAAAATCGCTAAACCCCTGACATCCCTTTTGAGAGGGGAAGGAGGACGTGTGTCCAAGTTTCAATCAAAAAATACACCTATAAACCTGGATGATGAAGCTAAAAATGCATTTCTCACTTTGAAGAATGCATTAATTTCCAAAGAAGTTGTATTAGCATATCCAAATTTCGAAAAGGAATTTGAACTCACTACTGATGCCTCCAACTATGCGATTGGAGCAGTGTTAGCACAGGAGAGGAAACCTATCACTTTCTTATCAAGGACTCTGAACAAAACTGAAGAGTCCTACGCTACCAACGAAAAGGAAATGCTGGCGATTATTTGGTTTTTAACAACGTTAAGAAGTTTTCTTTATGGGACAAGAAAAGTTGTAATCTACACTCATCACCAACCATTGACTTACGCTCTTAGCAACAAAAATTCGAACAGCAAACTTAAGAGATGGAAGGCAATACTGGAAGAATATAACTACAAATTAAGATATAAAGCCGGCTCAACAAACGTCGTAGCAGATACACTGTCCAGACTTGTTTCGAAAACTCAAACAAACGCTTTAACTGTAACTCAACACAGTAGCGACAGTTCATATCACCACTGTATTCAATTAGTCGAGGCTCCAATCAATGTATTCAGAAATCAACTTATATTAAAAATAGGAGATCAAAGCGAACAAGTAGAATTAAAACCATTTACTAATTATTTCAGATATATTATCACAAAGGACGAATTTTTTGAAAAGGATTTAATTAACATCTTGAAAAAGCGAATAAATCCACATATCGTAAATGGAATTATGACTACCGAAAAAAAATATGGGAATAATACAAAAGATCCATGCAGATAATTTCATTAATTCTAAAATTAGATTCACTAGATTTATAGTAGAAGATGTCATAGACGAAACCCAACAAAAAGAAATTATAATCGAAACCCATAGACGTGCTCATCGGAATGCTCAGGAGAACAAGGCCCAAATTATTTCGAAATACTACTTTCCAGGAATGGCAAAGAAAATATCGGATTTTGTTAAAAACTGTTCAATATGTAAGCAGAACAAATATGATAGGCATCCGAACAACCCAAAAATCAATAGTACACCCATCCCAACCTTTGCTGGACATACAATTCACATCGATATTTTTTCTACCGAATCCAAACTAGTCCTTACAGCAATTGATAAATTAACCAAATTTGCTCAAGGTAGAATAATAGAAAGCAGATTAATCGAAGATATTCGTTTACGATTAAGAGATATACTTTTTTATTATGGAGTCCCAGAGTTCGTAATAATGGATCTAACTCCGCCTCCATTAGAGCTATGATGGAAGACGAGCTTAAAATTTTCACAACGTCACCGTATAAAAGCGAGGTAAATGGACAAGTGGAAAGATTTCACTCCACGTTATCAGAAATCATGCGTTGCTTAAAGGCTGAAAAAGTAAATCGCAATTTCGAAGAATTATTACAAAGATCCATAAATGAATACAACCATACAATTCATTCGGTAACAGGAAAAAAACCAATTGAGCTTTTTTTTAGGAAGAATTCCGAATATCAGTCCAGAAGAATTTGAAAAAACTAGACTAAATAACATCGAAAAATTAAAGAACAAACAAAGGAAAGATCTAAAATACCATAACAAAACAAAAAAACCAATTAAACAATATGATGTAGGACAAACTATTTATGTGAAACACAACAAAAGAATAGGGTCAAACTTACTTACAGATTTAAAAAAGAAAAAGTTAAAGAAAATTACAAAACAACCATTCTTACAGAATCAGGCAGAATAGTGCACAAATCTAATATCAGATCATAATTTTGTTTTATCCTTTTTATTCAATACTTTTCATTACTTTCGTTACTTTCTCTATCCCCCATGTTTACTATTTTTAGATTCCTCACATGGAAAACTTTAGCAGAGATTCAAATTTTGGATTTTAATGGATCACCCGCTGTAGTCATAAATCTTGGACAGGCCAAGATACAAGAAGGAAGCTTTAGATTAATTCACACAATTGACCTGACAACAATCCAAAATTCATTACAGGAAATTAATTTCGTACTAGAAGAAGAAGAAACAAAATCTCATTTCTAATCATAGAAAATATTAGGTCACTTAATGAATTTAACGATCAAAATGCTGAAAGAATTCGATATAATTTAAAATTATTAAATTTGGGCTAAATTTGGGTCCATTGGGCTAAAGCAGGGGTTATAAATTCTGTATTGCAAAAATATTGAATCAAGAAAATTTTCCTTATACTACACCCGAAGACGCTCTAAATTATAGTGATATAAAAATTATTTGTAATGGTACTTATTTATTTTATCTTGTTGAAATTCCTTTAACGAAATATGAAATATTTGATAATTTAGCTTTAAGATTAATAAAAAATAATAATACAATAGTAAAAACAGATTTTAACCATATTTTATTAAATAAAAACCAAGTATATGGAATTTTAAAAGATTGTAAGAGTACAAGCTCAATTTTATTATGTAATAAAGAAAATATTGTAAACAAATCCAATTCTACTTGCATTCCGAATATTTTAAAAGGGAAACGTTCAAAAGGGAAACGTAATATCACGAATGGACATCATATACCGAATATAGAAAAATTCACCGACGGAATAAGCGAAAACAATCAAAGGGACATATTTAATAATTTTTAAAAATTCAACGGTTTCAATAAATAATACAACCTTCATATCACGTGAACTAAGAGCAACTAAAGTATTACCGCCTTTACTCCAGCCAAAAATGATAAAAGAAGAGTTTCACGAACATCTATCATTAGAAATGTTGAAGGACGTTCACATCACCAACACGCAGGAAATTAAAATTTTAAAAAAGCAGAGATTCGGAGACAAAATGATTAGTTTATTAAGTATTGCACCAAGCACAGTCACAGTTATAATCATAATAATATTTCTTATAACAATAAATTTAAAGAAGAGAAGGAACAAATTAATCATCAATAATCAACATCCCGTAAAAGAAGATAGACAAGTTGATTCAAGTAAACCCAAGGAACAAGATAAAGTAGATCCTAATTATTCAGTTAAAAAAACTACGAGCAACCATCATCCAATCGCACTACAAAGAACACCTTACAAGTTACAGTTTCCTCGACAGTGATCGAATGAGGCCATTCGATTTTTGAGAGGGGAAGATTTAATAATATTTATTGTCCAGGTCAAATTCCACTTTCAAAAGTTAACGCACCTAATTATTTCGCAACAATTTGTCACATCAGCAAAATTATAACAGTTGGGAAATATTAAAATCATATTTTCCCACATCGGCAAATCACGTTGCAATAACATGTGAATGCAAGTAAGAATATTTGGATAATCAAAAACTTAATTATTTTATGTTAATTCTAATTTGATAGTCAATAAAGAAAGACGGTTTAATTTTAAATTAATTAATCTTTTTTATTTTAACATTTTCAAATAACAAAATTTACAAAAAATTATAAATTAAAATTTATTATTTTTTTTATCGATCCCGGAGTAGCAAATTCTTAACTTATATAAAGACATTTCAAAATATTTACTATCCATTTTCGAAACTTTTCTCGGACGATCTATTTTAGTTCTATTCTAGAACGTTATAATATTTATGTATATAACGATGTATATTTATTTTATAGCTTATATTGGCAACAAACAGTCTGTGTAAAAATAAATAGTGGGCTTACACAAAGCGTTGATATTAAAAAAAGAGTTCGGCAAGGCTGTATTCTCTCTCGTCTACTATTTAACATCTATGCTGAAGCCATTTTTCAAGAAGCATTGAACGATATAGATGTTGGTGTAAAAGTGAATGGCAGGTTTATAAATAACATCAGATGATGCAGTCCTTATAACAGACAACGTAGGGGATTTACAACGTATAGTCAAGAAAGTCAACCACCATAGCGAATTGTTTAACTTAAAAATAAATATCTCAAAAACTAAATTAATGATCGTAAGTAGAAAAAGAACACCTTACACTGCAGCAATAATTAAAATAAATAACCGTCCAATTGTGAGAGTCTCCACGCACAAATATCTCGGATGCTTGTTACACGAGGATTGGAGCTGCGAAAAGGAAATTAGATGTCAAATTGAAACAGCAAGAAATGCATTTCTTAAACACAAAAAATGAACTTTGGCCTTACGATTCACGATTCGTTAAATGCTATGTTTGGTCTATACTCCTATATGGTGTAGAAACTTGTAGCTTAAAAGTAAGAGAACTTAACAAGCTCGAAGCTTTCGAAATGCGGTTCTACCGAAAAATGCTAAAAATATCTTGTACAGATCACATTATAAACGAAGAAGTTCTACGTAGAGCAAACACAAAAACAGAACTACTTCGAAGGCTAAAGAAACAAAAAACATCCTACTTTAGTCATATTATGCGGGGAAGCAAATACGAACTACTTCAGTTAATAATTCAAAATTCAATAATAGTTAATAAATTCCAAATTGAAGGAAAAAGCGGTATAGGAAGAAAACAACTAACATGGTTGCGCCACATTAGAAACTGGACAGGCATCAGAAACATTGGCGATTTAATCCAGCAACGGATCGAAACATCTCCCATGACATCGTTGCAAATATCATATGACCGCTAACATCCAATTAGGGATAGGTAGCAAAAGAAGAAGAAGATATTTCTTTTGTTTTTGTATTAAGTTTGAATACATTTTAATCATGTTGATTAAATTTAATGATTATTTCGTGGTCAAATAGATAATCTGGCTCTCAATAATTTATTTGATAGAAGTTTGGGGGTAGTAGTTGCAATTTCAAAGAAAATCAACACCTTTATACTTATTTGTGTTTATTAAATTTTTGGGCTGACAAAATTTTTGGGCTGAGTTTTAATTAAGTACATTTTTAATATTACACTTACCTAAATATTTTCATAATGATTCTTTTGAGCACATAGATATGGTATTTTTCTTCCATTTCTTTGCACATTTGATAAGCTTTAGTAAAACCACTAATAATAAGAAGTATATCTAAATATACAATTGGTGATCTACAAAAAATACTGAACGGTGTATTTAGCGATTTAATTAAATTATCGCGATTCATAATTGATAAGTGTCCCAACATTATGTACTTTAGGCACACATATAACATAATAGTGCAAAAAATTTTAATAATATGGAAAATTGCAAATTGTGTATCTGGTCCTTCAAGTTTCAATAGTTTTTGCAGCGAATTTGCTGGTGAAAATGATAAAATTATTTCTCTGAAAAATGAATCCATTGATAAAAATGAATCTGAAAATAAAAAACACATAATTTTAAAAATATTTTATTTTGGTATTGAATGTTATTTTTTTATTATGTATGTACTAGAATTATAAGCCTGTCATCCTTCCTTCCAAAAACCTTAGAAGGGTTGATCGACAACCATTTCCGCTGCAACTTAGATACAAATATGTTATGAGCCTCTCAACATGCTTACTGTAAACAGAAATCAGTAGATACCGCGCTTCACACTTTGACTAGTTGGGTTGAAAGATCTCTAAATTGCAAAGAGTATACTCTTACAGCCTTTATAGACATTGAAAGACCGTTTAATAACGTAAATCAGGCAGGAATTGTACACGCACTCATAAATCTAAGAGTAGAACCGGAACTAAGAGTACTGATAGCTAATATACTAAATAGCAGGGCCACCAGTGCCAAGATAGGCAACGCTTTTACAAAAAAGTTTGTGAAGAAAGGGACTCCGCAAGGAGGTGTGCTATCTCCCCTTCTTTGGAATATGGTAGTAAAAACACTGCTTGAAATTGTGGAAGAGGAGGCTGCACAACAATCACCTATGGACGATGTTGCTGTCGTTGTCAGTTGCAAGTTCACTGAATGTCTCAGACACGTTTTGCAACTTGCACTAAACGAAATCACAACATGGGCTAAAGGCTGTGTACAGCCTGTGGACAATTTCCCAAACTAAAGCCGCCTTCGTTAACTGACTCCGCTCTTGCCTTTAATGATACGGCGAAATTTCTGGTCCAACTGTAGAGAGGAAGTTAAGCTGCAAGGCTGACATTTCAGAAAGAGTAAAGAAAGTCTCTATAGCACTCTACTCGTGCAAAAAAGCCATTGGCAGGAAGTACGGGCTTCAGCCATACAAAACTTACGGGCTATACACATCCGTAATAAGACCCATTTTTATGTTCGGAGTTCGATAAAGAGGTCAACCGCAAGGCAATCGCTAGGGTTCAAAGAACTGCCACACTATGTATTTTTTTTTTTTTCATTATTATGTATTTATTCATTATTTATAAATATTGTAACATATAAAGAATTAGATTTACGTTACCGCTCTCTGGTCTTATGATTTTATACATTCTTAAATTAAATTAAAAGAGCATTGATATATTATACAAAATAAATAAAACAAAAATATTTAACTTAAGCTATTAATTTATATTACAATTCAATTTATATTTGTATTTACCATTAAAATTTAAAATTAAAATTAGTAACGAGTAAGTTAATTCCTATTTAACAAATTCTATTCTTACTGTTCTTAATGTATTCATCAAAGTATTACAATAATTCTTTCACTTTTCTTTAAACTACTATGTTATCTATTTGTTTTTCAGATTGTGGTAGCTCATTGTGGAGCTTCAAACAATTATATAGGCAGCTTCGTTTTTGTTTGTCTGTTTTAAATAGAGATAAATAAAAATAGCATTTATTCCTGGTATTATAATTGTGAATATCAATGTTCCTATTAAGTATAAAATTGTACTTAATTAATTTTTTTATTATTTTGAAATTTTTTTTTATTTTGAATATATAGCTCCTTTTTCCCAATAAACCCTAGCCTAAGATACCTGTTTGTATAGAGGAAATGAGATGGATGTATTACAGGAAGAATATTTATTATTATAATGGCTTTTTTGTTAAGCTTATCTAACATTGATAAGTGAATAGCCGGTGAATTACTCCAAATAGTGTTTACATAAACCAGGTTTGATACAATGAATAACGAGTAGATGCAATAAAGCGAACTCTGAACTAAATATTTTTTTAATCTTTTTAGAATGAAAACGTAAGGAGCTATTTTTATATATTCTGAATGGTCACACCATTTAAGCTTACTATATATAATTAGCCCTAAGTAATTAAAGGACTTTACAATGTCAATTTTCTCATTATTAAAAATAATTTCACTATTGCTAAAAGATTTATTTTCAAAAAACAAAGCTTTTGTTTGGGTTGAATTCAACAGGAGGTAATGTTTAATAAGCCACACATTAATAGTATAAAAAGCAGAAATTATAACATCCTTTAACTCTGCTTCATTGCCGCACGCACACTTTATGGCAGTATCATCCTCGTAGAGCTGAACTACTCCGTTTAGTTTCAAGGAAGTAATGTCATTTCTATAAATTTTAAACAAGTTCGGCCCTTGTTGGATTTCTGTGGAACTCCGTTACTAATCGCTTAACACAAGCAAGTTACAATATAATTCAATTAAAAAAAAATTATTAAATTTAAACAATAATTTTATAAAATAAAAATTTACAAAATTTATTTTATGACATTTAACCTTTAATCACAGAGGTGAAAAAAAATCACACTAACGCAGACGTGATGTAAATTTTACACCTTGTTTTATTGTGTTATTTTGGACATATCATTTGTTAAGTTAATTAATCCAAAAATACCCAGGAATTTAAAAAAATAAATTAAAAGCAGTTTTTTAAAATTAAAATTTTTATTTTTTTTAGTAAAACAACAGAAATTAAATTCTTTATCATGAGCCTCCTAAAATTTTATCATCTTATTCAAAACAGTTTTTATCATACATAATTTAACAAAACGCAAAAGTTTTAAAAACAAAAAAAAAATTAAAACTTCAAATTATTTAGAAAAGAAAAGAAAAAATATAAAAACACAAACCTGCCAAAACTGCCGGAGTCTCAATCGAACCTAAAAAAAGTTACGTAAACTTAGAGATGACGTAATTTGTACCCCTATACGTACATTTTACGTCACCTCTGTAAATCAAATAAAAATTAGTTTTGTTTGAAAAAAAACTTTAAAAAATTAAATTATAAGATTTTCTTTTTATTTTAAAATAGTATTAAATGAAAATAAAATAAATTATAAATTATATACTCGTAGATATTAAATTCAAAATAAATGGCATATATTTCACTAGCCTTTAAAAATAGTCTTCATTTATATATGTAAACAAAAATTAAGCGTAAATACAACTAGTAAAATTGATTAAATCTAAAAGTATCAAAATTGTAGGAAAATATTCAAAGGTTCTTAATATTAGGAAAAAAAAATATATAAACTAATTTTAGATAAACTTGAACAATTAAAAAAAATATTTAGTCATTATCTTCGTTTTCTCCATCATCCTCTGCACAATATAAACAAATTCGTTTAGTACATTGCATGCATATTGGTTTATTGCATTCTATACATGCATGAACTGTTTTTCGTTTTAGTCAACTTGGACAGATATAACACGTAGTTGATGGATTTTTTGATTGTTTGTTAATAACAACGTTTTGCACTTTCAAAATGCGACTTATGGTACACTTTAGATCTCTTGACAATCTTATGTTTTTCATTCGCCATTCTAAATGTTCAAGAACTAATTGATTTGCCAAGTTAAGGCTAAATGTTGCTCTTGAAGTATCTGAAAAATCCCCAGATTGTGATGATTGGCACAAAATAAATTATTTTACGCTTGATACATCCAGCAGTTGGTAAAATACGGCCATTGTCCCCCGATTAGTGCGACGATAGCTTGAATATACAGAGCATTTCTTATCAAGCTCATCTACACCTCCTTTGGAATTGTTGTAATCTGATATCATTTACGGTTTGTTTGACATAGGGTCTGTTTCTTCTGCGTGATGGCTCGTTGATATGTGCAACACCCCTCTATATTTCCTTGGCACGTATGATAGCAAAGTTAAATCTTTTGTAAAACCATATAATGATGATCCAGCCAACCTCGTGCGATTTGGTAAAAACTCTGGTGGAATTTGTTTTTTATTTTTTCTAATAGTCCCTAGTAATGTCAATTGCTGGGCGAGTTCTATTGAAGTGAACCAATTATCTGCGGTGATATTTCTATTGCTTCCTTGTATTGGTTTGATCAATCGTAGAACTGATTGCGTGCGAATTTAAAGTTTTTTTTCCTCATTACTAAGACCAATTCCATCACTGTTTCTTCCCTGGTAAATATATACATTTGCTAAATAATTGGTTCTAGCATCTGTCATCGCCATTATTTTGATGCCATATTTAGCTGGCTTATTCGGCATATACATTTTAAAGCTGCATCGCCCGCGAAATGGAACTAACACTTCATCAATGCAAGGGTGGGTTCCAATCGTATAATATTTTTGGGAATTTTCGACTATTTTATCAAAAATTTGTGATATTTTAAACGTATTATTTTTCAATTTTTCATCTCTACTTTCGATGTCGTCAAAACGAAGAGCGACCAGTAATTTTTCAAAACGATTTTTTGACATTGTTGCTCTAAATATTTCTATTCCATTTCCGTTGCACGAAAATAAAATGTTTAAATCCGTATGATTTGATTTAAACACTGACGAATATATTAATAATCCCAAAAATGCTTTAAGCTCTGTCGTGTCAACGTCTTTCAATTCTGGATTTTCTTTGTTGACGTAATTAGTACGCATTTGTTTTAGCTTTTTATTTGTACATGCTATTATAATTTCTGTTATTTCAATGTTAAAAATTAGAGACCAAAAATCAAATTCGGTTTTTAATTCTCTTGATATATTTGAATACCGAGCTACAGGAAGTCGAATTATCTTGTGAGCAGGAGTTTTTAAGGAACGTGTAGGTCCTACTTGTGACCATTTGAAAGAATTTTTACCGTAGTAAAATCGTTTTGATGAAGCGCTATTATTTTCAGTGTTAGTATTCGTATCAGTATCATTATTAGAAACATTATTATTATTATTATTATTATTATTATTATTATTATTATTATTATTATTATTATTATTATTATTATTATTATTATTATTATTATTATTATTATTATTATTATTATTATTATTATTATTATTATTATTATTATTATTATTATTATTATTATTATTATTATTATTATTATTATTATTATTATTATTATTATTATTATTATTATTATTATTATTATTATTATTATTATTATTATTATTATTATTATTATTATTATTATTATTATTATTATTATTATTATTATTATTATTATTATTATTATTATTATTATTATTATTATTATTATTATTATTATTATTATTATTATTATTATTATTATTATTATTATTATTATTATTATTATTATTATTATTATTATTATTATTATTATTATTATTATTATTATTATTATTATTATTATTATTATTATTATTATTATTATTATTATTATTATTATTATTATTATTATTATTATTATTATTATTATTATTATTATTATTATTATTATTATTATTATTATTATTATTATTATTATTATTATTATTATTATTATTATTATTATTATTATTATTATTATTATTATTATTATTATTATTATTATTATTATTATTATTATTATTATTATTATTATTATTATTATTATTATTATTATTATTATTATTATTATTATTATTATTATTATTATTATTATTATTATTATTATTATTATTATTATTATTATTATTATTATTATTATTATTATTATTATTATTATTATTATTATTATTATTATTATTATTATTATTATTATTATTATTATTATTATTATTATTATTATTATTATTATTATTATTATTATTATTATTATTATTATTATTATTATTAT